>OY757014.1:119228107-119348107 GCA_963580285.1 Lucinisca nassula
AAGAAGATCTTTGAAAATGGTGGACGGACGGACAGATGGAGGGACAGACGGACGGACGGACGACGGACCATGGCTATGCTATAAGCTCACCTATTAAATTTCACATAAATTGGCTCAGCAGTTTTGGAGAAAAAAATATCTGAAATATGGATCCTGAATGACCTTGGCCTTATGGTTCTGGAGAAGAAGATTTTTGAAGGTTTTTTACCATATATGGGCATGGCGGCCATCTTGGGTCTAAGGCCAATGAATGACCTTGACCTTTATCACCCATAGATCTTTGGTGACACTGTCTTCAATGGTTTCCTATAAATCCATAATTTTCACTTTGCCCCATGCAAAACCCTAAGTCGACAAATTTGACATTGCTGTAAAATAGGTCAAGGTCAACCCAGGGTCACCATTTGTACAAACCATGATGGGCCTGAGTACCATATGCTACATGCCAAGTTTCAAGGCCACTGGCCTTATTGTTACGAGATGGAATAGGAAACCTCTCTGGTGCTTCAATGGTTTCCTATCTACTATCTTCATCATCAGGGCAAACTCTTACAAGAGCCTGTTGGGTTATCCGTGATGATGAACCGTAATGAATTTTATTTTACAAGCATGTTCACGTTGATTAGAAATAATTTTGTTCAAGAAGAATTACGAGTTCATTTTGTAATGATACCGTTTTTGTCTGATAACTCAGTTTGTGCATGTATGTACATATAAAGAACGTGATGATGATAAGTGGGAGTATTTGGTCGCCACACGTCATAGCGGCCTGAGCGGCGGGGATGACGTCAGCTGCGTCATCGGCGTCGCGAGGACGGTTGTGACGGGGTGCCAACCAAATACAGAGAGAATTTACGGCAAACAGTGTTGGCCCTTATGAGACACTAACAAATGTTGTGGATTATAGATGAAAATCTTCTGTTGTAGTTTCTATCTGTTATTAATGTATTGAATTTGTGAATAGCTATATTTGTGAGCCGTGTCGCGGAGAAGGATATGAAATAGAGATTGTTATGTTTCCTGTAATTGGCGGCTGACCAGGTAGCGCAAAGGCGTGGTCTGTTCAATTGCCTCTTACTTGTGATAATGTAGTGAGCACAAATTTGATGAGTATTATGCTCAGTAGTAGTGAGCATTAATTGATTTCTGTAGTGCTCAGTAAGGAAACATGAACTTTGAGTATTATTGTGTCAAGCGCTGGGTGCTGATAATTTGATGCACAGTCAAGTTGAGTTCTGCTGTAGGGTTATTTGTCGCATGCACTAATCAGCCTTTATGTCTGGTCGGCGCATGCGCAATAACGGTATATGCATGAACATATTCTTACTTCTCCGGGAGGGGGATCATGATATAGCATGTATGTTTTGTGACTCGTTTCTAGTCCAGTTATCGTAATTTGCAGGCACAACAATGTGTGACCTGCTGCTCCCTGCTTCATAGCAGCAGGTACTGGTACGACGCTAGGCGTTAGGGTCCAGCAAGGGCGGACAGACCGCCTTAATCAGCGCCTACCAGGGTAGAAGCAGAATCTAAATCATTGTTCGTTGTAAACAAATGTGAGACCATGGAAGAGGTCAACTTACCTGCAGGTTATTTGGACGATCACTAAACCTCTGATCGGCAAACGTGATCGCTAAACCTATGATTATCAACTATGTTGATAGACTAGTTCTACTAGTTCGCGAGAGGAAGTTTCACGCGAGTGGGGGATTCACCCTAAGTTATAAACTGGCCAGTCGCGTCTTGTGTTGTTTCTTTTTTTTTTTTGTTGTTGTTGTTTTTGTTGTTTGCTTCTGTAGGTATTCACGTCACCCGTTCCGAGCACAGAACATTGTTTTGCCTTCGGAGCGGACGTCGTGAGTTGGCTACAGAAGCAACAAATTGTGATGTTTTGTGTTTGTAAGCGTTGTATGTAGATACTGTAAATAATTCATGTCATTCATCTAACATCTTTCTTGTGCCTTACCCCACAGCTGCCCGTACACCTGTCAGAGATCACGCTCGGTTGTCTTGTCAGCATGGGGGTTTGCGGGACGCCGTAAACCCACATGTAACATTTGGTGTCAGAAGTGGGATTTGATCTCTGGCTGGTGTTCCCGGCTGTGGAACAGCACATTGATACTCTGAATCATCAACTTTAAAAAAAAAAAAAAAATGCATTGACAGCCACATTTAGAAATTAACTTTTATCTTCCTTCCTGCGTTGATGAAGTGCGAAACCCATGTATTCAACTAAATGGATACTGACAAGTCGATAATTTCTGAGCAGGAAGGCAAGGCAAACCCCACTTTTTCTTGGTAACGAAAAACTTAAGTAGACCCCACTTAATTGTGTTACCTGACATTCTACTAAGTTAAACTGGAGTTACTAATTGATCTTACCCACACATGGTTCTGACGTAGTGACGTTAACAATTTACTGACGTTCCCATAACGGTAGCGTTAATATTTACGCTGTGGCTTGAGGTTAGGTATGACGTAATAGAAACATTAATGGTGACTTGTTATGATCGGAGTTTTGTAATGTGATAAAACTTCGGATTGTAGCATTTTACTGTAAACGTCGTCAGTTTATGACGTCATATTAGACTACCAGTACGCAACGTCATACTGTGCTGAAAGCATTTGACATTTCAAATCGCGTGTGCTTTAATAACTAACGTTTTAGTTAGATTAACGCGTATAACACATATCTTAACGTTTTAGTTAAGCCCATTCAATCATCACTGATCATAACTGATCAGTTTATAGTGGTTTTGATAGTAACGTGAGATTTACGTTATCAATAATGGAGCGTTTAATGCAAATGGGAAAGGACTTAGGTTATGAGGGGAAGGAGTTACAAGGTTTTGTTAAAGAGCAGCAAGATATTGAGCGGGCAGAAAGGCAAGAGCAAAGGGATTTAGAAAGGTTAAGGTCTGAAGAAAAGGAAAAGGAAAGGGCAGAAAAAGAAAAGGAAAGGGCACATGAATTAGCTAAGTTAGAAGTAGAAGCAAAGGAAAAGGAAAGGGTACATGAACTTGAAATGGCACGCATTAAGACTGAAAGGGAGGCAAAAGAGATTAGTGAGGCCCATTTAGAACAAATAAAACATGGGTTTGAGCTACAGCACCAAGAATTAAGGAATCAGTTAGAAATGCAGAGAGCGAAGCTCGAGCTAGAATTTGAAAGGCAAAAAGCTGAGAAGGTGGCTCATGCCCGGGATCCTAAGTTACCTTATTTTGAAGAGGGTAAAGATAAAATGGATAGTTATTTATCTAGGTTTGAGAAATATGCTACGGCTAATAAATGGGATAAGAGTGTTTGGGCCGCGTATTTAAGTGCATTGCTCAAAGGGCGCGCACTTGATGTATATGACCGGTTGTCAAATGAGGATGCGGCGGATTATGAAAAGTTAAAGGACGCTTTATTAAAGAATTTTGACATGACAGAGCGCGGATTTAGGAAGCAGTTTCGTTATAGTAGGCCCGAGAAATCAGAAACGTTCATACAGTTCAGTAGTAGACTGAGAAGTTATTTAGAAAAATGGCTTAATATGGCAAAGATAGAAAAATCTTTTCCGGCTGTCTGTGATTTCATGGCAAGGGATCAGTTCCTGGAGTCATGTAATAGAGAACTGTATGTACATCTGAAGCCAAAACAGTTTGGTAATTTAGATGAAATGGCTAGGGAGGCAGATTTGTTTGCAGAAGCGCGCGGGGGCGTATATAGTTGCAGTAATAAGGGGCAACGCGATAATAGAGGCGCAGCGCAGGGTAAACAGGACAAAGTTGACTCGAACAAACCGAGTGGTAGACCGGATATCAAGTGTAGCATATGCGGTAAGGGGCATTTAACAATTAAATGTTTTAAGAACCCCGACAGGAAACAATTGTATAGCGCAGAGGTAGGAGCAACTGGAGTTGGGGATAGCGGTGTTAAGGAAAATTTTAACACGCGCGTAGAGGCTCAAGGTTCTCAGGTTAAGAATGAGAATACGCAGAATGTAGGTCGTGGTTATACACGTGGTCGTGGTAATTTTAGAGGGTCTTTTCGCGGACGCGGTAAAAATAATAGCACACCACGTGGCGCAGCACACCAAGTTAGTTTTTGTCAGACGGAAGTAACTAGGAAAGGTGATGAGATTGGAAGTATTTTTGAAAATAAGGTTGGTGATCCTTTGATTTCGGATAGGGAGGAGTGTAGTAAGGAAACTAGGGAAGGTGTCTGTTACTTCTTAAAGGCAAGGTTACCGACGGCACAAGGATTGGTTAATAATAAAAAGGTGGTTGTATTAAGAGATACTGGGTGTACAGGCTGTGTCGTTCGGAGAAGTTTGGTTTCGGATAGTCAGTTAATAGGGAAGGAATCAAATGTTACGTTGATTGATGAATCCACACAAAGGTA
Organism: Lucinisca nassula; assembly: GCA_963580285.1. NCBI lineage: Eukaryota > Metazoa > Mollusca > Bivalvia > Lucinida > Lucinidae > Lucinisca > Lucinisca nassula. The sequence continues at coordinate 119,232,494 of OY757014.1, forward strand.
TCCTTTGGCAATGATTGACATTGATTGTCCTTTTTTCACTGGGAAAACTGAAGCTTTGTGTATGGATGATACGTTGTACGACTTGGTTATCAGTAACATTGATGGATCAAAACTTCCTGATATGTCTCATTTCTCAGCCGCGGCTGTAACTAGGTCTCAAACTAGGCAGGATGAGAAGCCTTACAGAAAACTTAAGGTTCCCGATCAGATCATTAACGATGACAAGGAGGCTTTCAAGCAAGCTCAGGTTGATGATCCAACTTTGGAAAACATCAGGAAAAGGGTTGTATCTGGGAACAAGACAGTGAGTCGTGGTTTAAACCGAGGTGAAACTAGGTTTATTGAGAAAAAAGGTTTGGCATATAGGGAGTTCACCAAGGGTAACAAAGTCTCTTTCCAACTTGTGGTCCCTCAAAGTTTCCGAGGAAAGGTGTTGAAACTGGCTCATGAAACGCTTATGTCTGGACATATGGGTATTAGGAAGACATTGGATAGAGTTGTAACTGAGTTTTACTGGCCCGGTATTTGCGGTGATGTCGCTAGATTTTGTAAATCTTGTGATATTTGTCAGAGAACTATTCAGAAAGGTCGGGTCACCAAAGTACCTCTAGGAAAAATGCCATTGATTGATACGCCATTTAAGAGGGTGGCAGTGGACATAGTTGGTCCAATTGAGCCTCGATCTGATAGGAAATCTCGGTATATTTTAACCATGATAGATTATGCGACAAGGTATCCAGAGGCGATAGCTTTACCGAGTATTGAGACGGAACGTGTAGCGGAAGCGCTTATTGAAATGTTTAGTAGGGTTGGCATTCCTGATGAAATGTTGACTGATTGTGGATCACAGTTTACTGCTGAGGTAATGAAGGAAGTCAGCAGACTTCTTTCTCTTCAACAGTTAACGTGTAGTCCGAGACACCCAATTTGCAACGGACTGATAGAGCGTTTCCACGCTACGTTAAAGCAGATGTTACATCGCATGTGTGCTGAACGTCCAAAAGATTGGGATAAATATCTTCCAGCTTTATTATTTGCGGTAAGGGAAGTCCCACAAGAGTCTTTAGGATACTCCCCTTTTGAGTTGTTATATGGACGTAACGTCAGAGGTCCAATGGCAATATTAAGAGAATTATGGGCTGAAGAGGTACGCGATGAGCAAGTTCTTTCGACGTATCAATACGTTATTGAGCTTAGGGAACGGTTAGAGCAGACATGCAAATTAGCGCGTGATAATTTAAAGAAGGTTCAGATTAAGCAGAAAGCTTATTATGATAAAGGCGCGAGGTCGCGTAAATTTGACGTCGGCGATAAAGTGCTGTTGTTACTACCGACAGACAGTAATAAATTATTGCTTCAATGGAAAGGTCCTTATGAAGTGGTTGAGGTAGTGAACAGAATGGATTATAAGATTGACGTCAATGGAAATGTTAACACATATCACGCTAATATACTGAAGCAATATGTTGAGCGTCAGACTGTGACGTCTCATTGTCTGATCTCTAAACCAATTATGTCGACAGACAGTCATGACAGAAATGACGTCGACGAGTCTTCATTTGAAGACAGCAGTTTTGAAACTGCAGAGCAACCAGAAAGTGACGGTGACGTTAGCGTCCCACACACACTAACGTCAGAGGAGAGTGAGGAGACAGAAGGGCTGAGAGAACAGCGCCTTGCAGGACTGACATGTCAGACAGACCAAATTATATGTACCACATTTATGTCAGAACCTGTGAAAACTTTCAAATCTGTTAAGCCAGAAAGGCCACCTCCAGTAAGATTAAAACGATATCCGTTTTCTAACAAACAACAGAGTGTCAGGGGAACAGGAAAATTCTGGGGCAAACCACCATAGCTTAATAGCTAAATTTTACTTAAGAAAATTTGGGGGCAGACTACCTTAGTAGGTAATTCTTCGCACGGTTGTTGTGTAAATAGCTGTCTTGTTTAGATAGGTTCATCCTATTCCATCTCTATACACAAAGAAAAAACATTTCTGATTGTTTTTTCTCCAAAAGGGGAAACCTTTGTTACGAGATGGAATAGGAAACCTCTCTGGTGCTTATGCACATCTAAATTATTTTAGTAGATATATGGTAGGGCGGTGCGAGTGAAATATTTTAGGTGAAATATGGTACGCAAACTGTGCGGCTCCATGAACAAGTCATGCACATATCATACGATGTATGCATGAGTGGTTTATAGAGAGCTGTTTTTACAATACAGGGGGCCGCTAAAAGGCCGAGTCCTATAGAATTTGCCTAAAAATCGCCAACCGCCAAATTGTGCCATATATGATTTTTATTCCCGTCACGTGTTGTGTGGGTGTTCGTTTTGACAGGAGTCATGTCATTGATTATAGGGTCGTTTCATCAATTTTTCCTATGGGAAATATACTATTTGAACGCGAATCCATTATCTACTCGATTTTTGCTATCTGGCTTTGTTTGTGGCCGGTATCTCCACTTCGCCACGAGCCAAGCAAGGTAATATGAGTAGGCATGATTTTCTGGTAGTATTCATAGATATATAAACCCTGAAAAAAGCGAACACTTTAGCAGCAGGTCAAGTGGTAACGTGTACCCACAACATCGTGTCGGGAAATAGAAAGTATATTGAAAGGTATGTTAAATCTATGTTTAGTATTATTTTTGTATGAACATGCTTGTAGGTTTTGGAGGGGTTTACTTCTAGTATACCCCAACTTTCTGAAGCCTATTCTGAATTCACTGTTGTGGCCTTTAGTGATTAGGCTACTAGCTTTGCCAGCTAGACGTCGCAGGATTGATCCCAGGCTTCTCCAGTAGTAGAATGAGTCTTTCTAAGTGAGGTCCTGTCTCATGCTGACCCTAGATGTTGGTGAGACGTAAAGTTTGGACACCCGCTCATTCTGGATTCATTTAGGCTTTTACACCCCTTTTGTAGAATGTAATTAATAAACGCCGGGTCACTTGTTTGGTCCATGACTTTTGACTAGCTGTGGTTAGAAAACCGTGGTTCCGTCCCAATATGATATTAGGTGTAGAGGGGACGTAAACTTAAGACGGGTTTAACCATATCTTCATCATCAGGGCAAACTCTTACAAGAGCCTGTTGGGTTATCCGTGATGATGAACCGTAATGAATTTTATTTTACAAGCATGTTCACGTTGATTAGAAATAATTTTGTTCAAGAAGAATTACGAGTTCATTTTGTAATGATGCCGTTTTTGTCTGATAACTCAGTTTGTGCATGTATGTACATATAAAGAACGTGATGATGATAAGTGGGAGTATTTGGTCGCCACACGTCATAGCGGCCTGAGCGGCGGGGATGACGTCAGCTGCGTCATCGGCGTCGCGAGGACGGTTGTGACGGGGTGCCTACCAAATACAGAGAGAATTTACGGCAAACAGTGTTGGCCCTTATGAGACACTAACAAATGTTGTGGATTATAGATGAAAATCTTCTGTTGTAGTTTCTATCTGTTATTAATGTATTGAATTTGTGAATAGCTATATTTGTGAGCCGTGTCGCGGAGAAGGATATGAAATAGAGATTGTTATGTTTCCTGTAATTGGCGGCTGACCAGGTAGCGCAAAGGCGTGGTCTGTTCAGTTGCCTCTTACTTGTGATAATGTAGTGAGCACAAATTTGATGAGTATTATGCTCAGTAGTAGTGAGCATTAATTGATTTCTGTAGTGCTCAGTAAGGAAACATGAACTTTGAGTATTATTGTGTCAAGCGCTGGGTGCTGATAATTTGATGCACAGTCAAGTTGAGTTCTGCTGTACGGTTATTTGTCGCATGCACTAATCAGCCTGTATGTCTGGTCGGCGCATGCGCAATAACGGTATATGCATGAACATATTCTTACTTCTCCGGGAGGGGGATCATGATATAGCATGTATGTTTTGTGACTCGTTTCTAGTCCAGTTATCGTAATTTGCAGGCACAACAATGGGTGACCTGCTGCTCCCTGCTTCATAGCAGCAGGTACTGGTACGACGCTAGGCGTTAGGGTCCAGCAAGGGCGGACAGACCGCCGTAATCAGCGCCTACCAGGGTAGAAGCAGAATCTAAATCATTGTTCGTTGTAAACAAATGTGAGACCATGGAAGAGGTCAACTTACCTGCAGGTTATTTGGAGGATCACTAAACCTCTGATCGGCAAACGTGATCGCTAAACCTATGATTATCAACTATGTTGATAGACTAGTTCTACTAGTTCGCGAGAGGAAGTTTCACGCGAGTGGGGGATTCACCCTAAGTTATAAACTGGCCAGTCGCGTCTTGTGTTGTTTCTTTTTTTTTGTTGTTGTTGTTTTTGTTGTTTGCTTCTGTAGGTATTCACGTCACCCGTTCCGAGCACAGAACATTGTTTTGCCTTCGGAGCGGACGTGTGTGTGTGTGAATTCGGGTTTAACGTCCCTTTCAACAATTTTTCAGTCATATCACGACGGTGTCTGGTTGCGACAGGGAGCTCAATGCTCACGTTTATAGTGCTGCCTCACTGAAGTATCATGTCCCAGACACATTACATGATACCACACCCAGTCACATTATCCTGACACTGGATCGACCAGTCCTAGCTCTACCCCGTAAATCTGAGTGCCAAGCGAGGAGCAGCTAGTACCATTTTTAACGACTTTGGTAAGTCGCGGCCCGGGATCGAACCCGAGACCTCCCGTTCCCCGGAGCGGACACTCTACCAACTGAGCTATCGGGGCCGGTCGGAGCGGACGTCGTGAGTTGGCTACAGAAGCAACAAATTGTGATGTTTTGTGTTTGTAAGCGTTGTATGTAGATACTGTAAATAATTCATGTCATTCATCTAACATCTTTCTTGTGCCTTACCCCACAGCTGCCCGTACACCTGTCAGAGATCACGCTCGGTTGTCTTGTCAGCATGGGGGTTTGCGGGACGCTGTAAACCCACATGTAACACTGATGGTTCTGGAGAAGAAGATTTTTGAAGGCTTTTTACCATATATGGGCATGGCGGCCATCTTGGTCATGTGATCCAGACCCCGCGAACAAACTTTCGTTCCCCCATCCCACTGAGGCTCAATATGAAATTTGGCTTTGATTGGCCCTGCAGTATAGGAGAAGAAGATCTTTGAAAATGGTGGACGGACGGACGACGGACCATGGCTATACTATAAGCTCACCTATGAGCCTAAAGGCTCAGGTGAGCTAAAAATCCATTATTTTCACTTTTTCCTATGCAAAAGCCTAAATCAGCATATTTGACATTACTGTAAAATAGGTCAAGTTCAACCCAGGGTCACCATTTGAACAAATTATGATAGGCCCGAGTACCATATGCTACATGCCAAGTTTCAAGGCCATTGGCCTTACGGTTCTTGAGAAGAAGAATTTCGAAGTGTTTTTACCATATATTGGCGTGGTGGCCATCTTGGTCATGTGATCTAGACCATATTGGCAGCTTTTCATTTGTTCAACTCCCAAAGGCTCCATATTGAATTTCACTTCAATTGGCTCAGTAGTTTCTGAGAAAAAATGTTTGAAATATGGAACCTGCCTGACCTTGGTCTAAGGTCAATTAATGACCTTGACCTTTCTTACACATAGATCTTCATGCATTCAGCTACTTTACCTTATCTACTAATTTTGGTGACAGTGTCTTCAATGGTTTCCTAAAAATCCATTATTTTCACTTTTTCCCATGCAAAAGCCTAAGTCGGCAAATTTGACATTGCTGTAAAATAGGTCAAGGTCAACTCAGGGTCACCATTTGTACAAACTATGATGGGCCTGAGTACCATATGCTACATGCCAAGTTTCAAGGCCATTGGCCTTACGGTTCTGGAGGACAAGAATTTTTAAGGCTTTTTACCATATATGGGCGTGACGGCCATTTTGGTCATGTGATTTAGACCGTATTGGCATTTTTTCATTTGTTCAACTCACAAAGGCTCCATATTAAATTTTACTTAAATTTGCTCAGCAGTTTTGGAGAAAAAAATGTTTGAAATATGGATCCTGAATGACCTTGGTCTAAGGCCAATGAATGACCTTGACCTTTCTGACCCATAGATCTTCATGTTTTCAATTACTTTACCTGATCTACAAATTTTGTTGACACTGTCTTCAATGGTTTCCTATAAATCCATTATTTTCATTTTGCCCCTTGCAAAAGCCTAAGTCGGAAAATTTGACATTGCTGTAAAATAGGTCAAGGTCAACCCAGGGTCACCATTTGTACAAACCATAATGGGCCCGAGTACCATATGCTACATGCCAAGTTTCAAAGCCACTGGCCTTATGGTTCTGGAGAAGAAGATTTTTGAAGGCTTTTTACCATATATGGGCATGGCGGCCATCTTGGTCATGTGATCCAGACCCGCGAACAAGGCCACTGAATGACCTTGACCTTTCTGATCCATATACATTCATGTATTCAGTTACTTTACCTGATCTACAAATTTTGGTGACACTGTCTTCAATGGTTTCCTATAAATCCATTATTTTCACTTTACCCCATGCAAAAGCCTAAGTCGACAAATTTGACATTGCTGTAAAATAGGTCAAGGTCAACCCAGGGTCACCATTTGTACAAACCATGATGGGCCCGAGTACCATATGCTACATGCCAAGTTTCAAGGCCACTGGCCTAATGGTTCTGGAGAAGAAGATTTTTGAAGGCTTTTTACCATATATGGGAAGGGCGGCCATCTTGGTCATGTGATCGAGACCCCGCGAACAAACTTTCGTTCCCCCATCCCACTGAGGCTCCATATGAAATTTGGCTTTGATTGGCCCTGCAGTATAGGAGAAGAAGATCTTTGAAAATGGTGGATGGATGGACGGACGACAGACGGATGGACGACGGACCATGGCTATACTATAAGCTAACCTATGAGCCTAAAGGCTCAGGTGAGCTAAAAAATTACGAATAAATGCCTTTAACAAACGCCCACTGTCTATGCTTGGTTTTCATTGATTTGTGGTTAAACGTCCGCATCAACACTGTAAAGGTCATTTTGGAGACGTTGCTTCCAATTTTGTGTGACTTTTACCTGACACTGAGATGAAATGACATCTCAAGCCCTGCCGCCCAATGAAACCAATAGGGTTTATAAGCATGGACGGTCCGACTCGCACCACTTTCCCTGGGCAGGATTAGATCCTCTAAGCGGTTTACCAGTACTTGTGTGCAGGTCGGTTTCAGCTCTACGAGGAAGCATCATTTGGAGATATCACACATTTTCCTCTGAAAATGTTTTTGACAGAGCTAAGAAACAAGAGGGCCATGATGGCCCTGGATCGCTCATCTGATCCATAGAGTAACAAGTGGGCCCTGGGGATGGCCATTATTGCCCCAGGGCTTTAATGTGCATAATGTTGAGTGAGGTCTAAAAACAAAGGCTATAATTTGAACAATCTTGGCAAAGATCCACTAGGCAAAGATCCACTAGATAAAACTACACACCAAATGTCAAAGACCTGGGCCTTACGGTTTCAGAGAAGAAGATTTTTTTTAAAGATATTCCCTACAGAAGCCTATGTAAAACATAATGGCGTGGGGTGGGGGAATTTTTGGCATCAGGGCTACAATTTAAACAATCTTGATAGAGGTCCACTAGATGAAGCTTCACACCAAATATCAAAGACCTGGGCCTTGCTGTTTCAGAGATGAAGATTTTTTTCTGAGATTAACTCTATATAAGTCTATGTAAAACAAAACGGCCCCCGAGGCGGGGACATTTTTGGCCCGAGGGCAATAATTGGAACATTCTTGGTAGAGGTCCTCTAGATGAAGCTCCATACCAAATATCAAAGACATTGGCCTTGCAGTTTCAGAGAAGAAGATTTTTAAAGATTTTCCCATATAAGTCTATGTAAAACCAAAGGGTCTCGGGGCAGGGGGCATTTTTGCCCCAGAGGGCTATAATTTGAACAATCTTGATAGAGGTCCACTAGATGAAATTTCACACCAAATATCAAAGACATAGGCCTTGTGGTTTCACAGAAGAAGATTTTTAAAGATTTTCCCTATATAAGTCTGTGTAAAACCAAAGGGCCCCGAGGCGGGGGCATTTTTGGTCTCAGGGCTATAATTTGAACAATCTTGGCAGAGGTCCACTAAATGAAGCTTCATACCAAATATCAAAGACCTAGGCCTCGTGGTTTCAGAGAAGAACATTTATCAAGATAATACTAAAAGGCCCTTGAGCGGGGACATTTTTGGCCCCAGGGCTATAATTTGAACAATCTTGATAGAGGTCCACATGATGAAGCTTCATACCAAATATCAAAGACCTGGGCCTTGCGGTTTCAGAGAAGAAGATTTTTAAAGATTTTTCCTATACAAGCCTATATAAAACCAAAGGGCCCTGGGGCGTGGGTATTTTTGGCCTCAGGGCTATAATTTAAACAATCTTGATAGAGGTCCACTAGATGAAGCTTATCACAAAATATCAAAGACCTGGGCCTTGCGGTTTCATAGGAGATTTTTAAAGATTTTCCTTATATACGAGTCGTAAGTCCATGTAAAACCAAATGACCCAGGGGCAGGGATATTTTTGGCCCTAGCACTATAATTTGAACAATCTTGATAGGGGTCCACTAGATGAAGCTTCCTACCAAATATCAAAGACCTGGGCCTTGTGGTTTCAAAGAAGAAGATTTTTAAAGATTTTCACTGTATAATACTATGTAAAACCAAAAGGACCCGGGGCGTGGGCATTTTTGGCCACAGCTCTATAATTTGAACAATCTTGGTAGGGATCCACTAGATGAAGCTTCATACCAGATATCAAAGACCTGGGCCTTGTGGTCTCAGAGAAGAAGATTTTTTAAGTTTTTGGTGAAAACAATCTATTTTTGGCTCCTGTGACCTAGATGTGCAACGGACCGGAACCATTTGAACAACTTTGAAAGGGGACCACCTAAGGATCATTCCTGTGAAGTTTGGTCAAAATCAGATCAGTGGTTTAGGAGATGTCGTTTGAAGAAAAAGTTTATGCACGCACGACGGACAACAGATGAAAAGTGATCCCAAAAGCTCACCTCGTCACTACGTTACAGGTGAGCTAAAAACTGCATGATGCAGCATGGACAAGGTCTCCTAATGGTGTTTGTTCGGGCATGACTGTCCCAGTACTTAGGGACAAAATTTCCTTTGACAATACCTGTTCTAAATGAGATTGAAGTAACTGGTCCCCAGAACTGATTGAACTTGGTGATAGTCTCATCAAATCGAAGATTATGAAGCAGAATCTGTCCTGAGGTAAGGCCAATAGCTACAACATCCACAGCTGGGGCCTAGGAAAAAAACATAACACACAAGTGACTCTTTTTATCTAAAGGTCCAAGGGACAAAAACATCAGTATTTTAGTTTATACCAATTTATTTTTAGTTTGATTGCGATGAAAGCTTCAAACTTATTGAATAGCTCTCGAACACTCCATCTGGGTGTTTTCACACACGCGTGAGAGAGATACCCAAACAATGGTGTCATCTGAGCCAATCGGTAAACCATATGCAGGGTTTACCAAGTTGAGATTTTTTGTCTTTCACATAATTTTATTAGAATATTCACAACCAGAGGACTAATGGTCCTGAATCACTCACCTGAGTGCTGCTTGCTTATAGAGCCATGTTTTTGAGCAGATTTTTGAAGGGGTTTAACCATGGCAGCTATCTTGGTCATGTGACCTCAACCATTTGAACGATCTTTTGTTCCTCCATCCCAAAAAGAGCTCCGCAAGTGGGGCATTTTACGCCCGTGGCAATTAGTAAGATGGAGCATATATATACTAACTGTTGTACAAGTTTGGGTATACTATGGCGAATGTAACCAAGGAACAATATGTGTTCCATATATTCTTAGCTGGCACTATTAATAACCCTCAACGGCTCAAACTACCGGTCTCCAACAATTTGGTAATATTTGGTGGAACATAACCTCAAAATAATAGAGGCATAACTCTCGCAACTAGTGATGGATTGTAACCGTGAAATAATATGCGCTGCTTCACATCATAGTCTAACTATACGTAAAGTTTCAGCTTCATTAGATGTAAAATGTGGATGGCATTATCCAGAAACAAAATATATTAAGAACCATGTTTGAAACGGGAATAACTCTGGGAATATTTTGCAAACCGTAACCCCAAAATACTATGCACTGTTCCATATCATGGCTTTACAGTATGTAAAGTTTCAACGGATCTAAAATGTAGGGGTTATCTGGAAACAAAATGTTTACAGAATTTTTTAAAGGGGCCTAACTCTATTAATATTTGGTGGACCATAACCTCAAAACAATATGCACTGCCCAACATCATGGTCTAATTATATATGGTCTAACTATGTATGAAGTTTCAGCATGATCGGATGTAAACTGTAGGAGGAGTTATCCGGAAACGAAGAAGTTCACAAAATATTCAAAGGGGCTTAACTCTATTATTATATGGTGGACCCTAACCTCGAAACAATATGCGCTGCCCCACATCATGGTCTAACTTTCGATGAAGTTTCAACTTGATCGGATGTAAACTGTAGCAGGAGTTATCCGGAAACGAAAGGTTTACAAAAATATTCAAAGGGGCTTAACTCTTTTGTTATTTGGTGGACCGTGACCGCAAAACAATATGCGCTGTCCCACATCATGGCCAAACTATGTATGAAGTTTCAGCCTGATCGGACGTAAACTGTAGGAGCAGTTTTCTGGAAACGAAAAGTTAACAAAACAAGAGGCTCAATGAGCCTAAACCGCTCACCTGAGGAACTTAAGTTTTAACAATTCACAGACTTGACTACTAAATCTGCTAATAGAATCCAGCCCATTGACCCTTACAGGATATAAGTCATCATTATTGCATTGCATTCCAAGTTTGAGACTTCTAGCTTCTATAGTTCCTGAGAAATCTTTGACGAAAATTTAACATTGGTCAAAATGGAGAGAAAGAAGAATGAAAGAACAGATGAACAAATAAGCTGAGAAAGCCCAATGTCTCTTACACAAAATAAGTCATCATTATTCTATTGAATACCAAATTTCATGCTTCTAGCTTTTATAGTTTCTGAGAAATCTTTGATTAAAAATTTAACATTGGTCTATTATCTCTATATGGAGAGAAAGAAGAATGAAGGAACAAATGAACCAGACTAGCTCCAAAACCTAATGCAGCCTTTCCCCTTGCCCAATGGTGCTACACATAAAATTTAAACAAGATTGGTCGACTGCCTTCTGAGATATACTTCATTGAAAGTGTGACGACGGATGGACGGACGACAGAGGACGGACTCCGGAGCCTTGGTATACTATCAGCTCACTGGAGCCTTTGGCTCAGGTGAGCTAAAAATTCAAGTCGCTATTTCTGTCACAACATTTTCCCTACGTTAAGTCTATGGGCAAATGTTTTTGTCTCTCAAGGTCACGTAACTCCGAGGTCAATATTCCGATTCGGCCCAAAATCGAACTTAACCGAGATTTTATGCCTGTCCTCGTTACCTGCAAGTTTGAAGCTGATATGAATAAAAATAAAGTTGCTATCGTGGTCACAACGTATTTTTTTATGCTCAAGGGCAGGTAACTCCAAGGCAAATATTCCGATTCGGCCCAAAATCGAACTTAACCGAGATTTTATGTCTGTCCTCGTTACCTGCAAGTTTGAAGCTGATCTGAAAAAAATTCAAGTCGCTATCGTAGTCGCAACATTTTCCCTAATTTAGTCTATGGGCAAATTTTTTGTCGCTCAAGGTCACGTAACTCCGAGGTCAATATTCCGATTCGGCCCAAAATTGAACTTAACCGAGATTTTATGCCTGTCCTCGTTACCTGCAAGTTTGAAGCTGATATGAATAAAAATAAAGTTGCTATCGTGGTCACAACGTATTTTTTTATGCTCAAGGGCAGGTAACTCCAAGGCAAATAATCCGATTCGGCCCAAAATCGAACTTAACCGAGATTTTATGTCTGTCCTCGTTACCTGCAAGTTTGAAGCTGATCTGAAAACAAGAGGGCCATGATGGCCCTGGATCGCTCACCTGACCCATATGATAGAGTAACAAGTGGGCCTCGGGGAGGGCCATTATTGACCCCAGGGCTACAATGTGCATAATGTTGAGGGAGGTCTAAAGAGGTGAAGCTTCATACCAAATATCAACAAAGGCTATAATTTGAACAACCTTGGCAAAGGTCCAGTAGATGAAGCTACACACCAAATATCAAAGACCTGGGCCTTGGGGTTTCAGAGAAGAAGATTTTTTAAAGATATTCCCTACATTAGCCTATGTAAAACCAAATGGCCCCGGAGCGGGGGCATTTTTGGCTTCAGGGCCATAATTTAAACAATCTTGGTAGAGGTCCACTAGATGAAGCTCCATACCAAATATCAAAGGCATGGGCCTTGGGGTTTCAGAGAAGTAGATTTTTAAAGATTTCCCTATTTAAGTCTGTGTAAAAGCAAAGGGTCTCGGGGCGGGGGGCATTTTTGGCCCCAGGGCTAATAGCCTATAATATGAACAATCTTGATAGAGGTCCACTAGATGAAATTTCACACCAAATATCAAAGACCTAGGCCTTGTGGTTTCACAGAAGAAGATTTTTAAAGATTTTCCCTATATAAAGTAGAAATAAAACAAAGATCAGGAATCGATACAATTAACTTACTCCACCCATCAAAGACACCAAAGGGAAAGAAATACAAACATTAAGCGACCAGACCATAATGGAAACCTAAACAAAAGAAGGCCATAAGGACAGTTACTTTCCCACAAAATGGCCATATGGCCATCCAAAATGACACAAGTGATACACACAGTAAGTAATTAACAACAACATAAATAAATCGCCACAGAAGAACCGCCTTGGAACGGTCAGTGGAAAGATTTCCACTGGGGGGGCTTAAATATATTTTACATGGCCACAATCCTCGCCCTTACTTCCGCTGCGATTTAGACAAATAATTTGTTCAGTCTGCATGAAGGCCTCCTAACTCATCAGTGCAACATCTCCGTGAACACAAATAATCAAAGAACCACAGAGGTGAGACAAAGGTGAGGACTCGACAGCAAGAAACCACTGAAATGCTGGAGCAAAAGAAAAACAACAGTTAGACTCTATAAGTTATAAGTCTATGTAAAACCAAAGGGCCCCCGAGACAGGGGCGTTTTTGGTCTCAGGGCTAAAATTTGAACAATCTTGGTAGAGGTCCACTAGATGAAGCTTCATACCAAATATCAAAGACCTAGGCCTTCTGGTTTCCGAGAAGAAGATTTTTCAACATTTTCCCCATATAAGTCTATGTAATACCAAAGGGCCCCGGAGCGGGGGCATTTTTGGCCCAAGGGCAATAATTTGAACAATCTTGGTAGAGGTCCACAAGATGAAGCTTCATACCAAATATCAAAGACCTAGGCCTTGTGGTTTCAGAGAAGAAGATTTTTAAAGATTTTCCCTATATAAGTCTATGTAAAACCAAAGGGCCCCGATGCGGGGCATTTTTGGTCTCAGGGCTATAATTGAACAATTTTGGTAGAGGTCCACTAGATGAAGCTTCATACTGAATATCAAAGACCTAGGCCTTGTGGTTTCCGAGAAGAAGATTTTTCAAGATTTTCCCCTCTATAAGCCCATGTAAAACCAAAAGGCCCCGGGGTGGGGGCATTTTTGGCCCCAGCACTATAATTTGAACAATATTGGTAGGGGTCCGACAGATGAAGCTTTATACCAAATATCAAAGACCTGGGCCTTGCGGTTTCAGAGAAGAAGATTATTAAAGATGTTCCCCTTTTATAGGGGGGGGGGGGTAACTGGGCCTTGTGGGTGAAGCTTCATACCAAATATAAAAAAAATGGGCCTTACGGTTTCAGAGAAGAAAATTTTTAAAGATTTTCCCTATATAAGTCTATGTAAAACCAAAGGGCCCCGGAGCGGGAGCATTTTTGGCCCGAGGGCAATAATTTGAACAGTCCTGGTAGGGGTCCACTTGGTGAAGCTTCATACCAAATATCAAAGACCTGGGCCCTGTGGTTTCAGAAAAGAAGATTTTTAAAGAGTTTCCCTATATAAGCCATGTAAAACCAAAGGGCCCCAGAGCGGGGGCATTTTTTGCCCCAGCACCTTAATTTGAACAATCTTGGTAGGGGTCCACTAGGTGACGCTTCATACCAAATATCAAAGAACTGAGCCTAGCAGTTTCAGAGAAGAAGATTTTAAAGATTTTCCCTATATAAGCCCATGTAAAACCAAAAGACCCGGGGCGGGGGCATTTTTGGCCCCAGCACTATAATTTGAACAGTATTGGTAGGGGTCCACCAGATGAAGCTTCATACCAAATATCAAAGACCTGGGCCTTTCGGTTTCAGAGCAGAAGATTTTTCAAGATTTTCCATAAATAAGTCTATGTAAAACCAAAGGGCCCTGGAGCTGGGGCATTTTTGGCCCCAGGGCTATAATTTGAATAATCTTGGTAGGTGTCTACTAGGTGAAGCTTCATATCGAATATCAAAGACCTGGGCCTTGCAGTTTCAGAGACGAAGATTTTTAAGATTTTCCCTGTATAAGCCCATGTAAAACCAAAAGGCCCTGTGTGTGTGTGTGTGTGTGTGGGGGGGGGGGGGGGGGGGGCTGGGCCTTATGGGGTGAAGCTTCATACCAAATATCAAAGACAAGGGCCTTACGGTTTCAGAAGAAAAATTTCCAAAGATTTTCCAAATATAAGCCCATGTAAAACCAAAGGGCCCCAGAGCGGGGGCATTTTTTGCCCCAGCACTATAATTTGAACAATCTTGGTAGGGTCCACTAGGTAAAGCTTCATACCAAATATCAAAGACCTGAGCCTAGCAGTTTCAGAGACGAGATTTTTAAGATTTTCCCTATATAAGCCCATGTAAAACCAAAAGGCCCCGGGTTGGGGGCATTTTTGGCCCCAGGGCCTGGGCCTTGTGGGGTGAAGCTTCATACCAAATATCAAAGACATGGGCCTTACAGTTTCAGAGTAGAAAATTTTTAAAGATTTTTCCCTAAATAAGCCATATAAAACCAAAGGGCCCCAGAGCAGGGGCATTTTTTGCCCCAGCACTATAATTTGAATAATCTTGGCAGGGGTCCACTAGGTAAAGCTTCATACCAAATATCAAAGACCTTGGCCTAGCGGTTTCAGAGAAGAAGATTTTTAAAAATTTTCCCTATATAAGCCCATGTAAAACCAAAGGCCCTGGGGCGGGGGCATTTTTGGCCCCAGCACTATAATTTGAACAATCTTGGTAGGGGTCCACTAGATGAAGCTTCATACCAAACATCAAAGACCTGGGCCTTGCGGTTTCAGAGAAAAAGATTTTTCAAGATTTTCCATATATAAGTCTATGTAAAACCAAAGGCCCCCGGAGCGGGGGCATTTTTGGCCCTAGGGCTATAATTTGAACAACCTTGGTAGGGGTCCACTAGGTGAAGCTTCATACCAAATATCAAATACCTGGGCCTTGCGGTTTCAGAGAAGAAGAATTTTAAAGATTTTCCCTATAAATCCCCATGTAAAACCAAAAGGCCCTGCTGGGGCTGGGGGGGAGGGGGGGTGGGGGGGGGGGGTGGGGGGGTTGGGGGGGGACCTGGGCCTTGTGGGGTGAAGCTTCATACCAAATATCAAAGACAAGGGCATTACGGTTTCAGAGAAGAAAATTTTTAGAGATTTTCCCTATATAAGCCCATGTAAAACCAAAGGGCCCCAGAGCGGGGGCATTTTTGGCCCCAGCACTATAATTTGAACAATCGTGGTAGAGTTCCACTAGATGAAGCCTCATACCAAATATCAAAGACCTGGGCCTTGCGGTTTCAGAGAAGAAGATTTTTAAAGATTTTCCCTATATAAGCTCATGTAAAACCAAAGGGCCACGGGGCAGGGGCATTTTTGGCCCCAGCACTATAATTTGAACTATCTTGGTAGGTGTCCGCTAGATGAAGCTTCATACCAAATAACAAAGATCTGGGCCTTACGACTTCAGAGAAGAAAACTTTTAAAGATCTTCCTTATATAAGCCCATGTAAAACCAAAAGGCCCCGGGATGGGGGCATTTTCGGCCCCCAGGGCCTGGGCCTTGTGGGGTGAAGCTTCATACCAAATATCAAAGACATGGGCCTTACGGTTTCAGAGAAGAAAATTTTTGGCCCCAGCACTATAATATGAACAATCTTGGTAGGGGTCCACTAGATTAAGCCTCATACCAAATATCAAAGACCTGGGCCTTTTTGTTTCAGAGAAGAAGATTTTTCAAGATTTTCCATATATAAGTCTATGTAAAACCAAAGGGCCCCGGAGCGGGGGCATTTTTGGCCCTAGGGCTATAATTTGAACAACCATGGTTGGGGTCCACTAGGTGAAGCTTCATACCAAATATCAAAGACCTGGGACTTGCGGTTTCAGAGAAGAAGTTTTTTTTTAAGATTTTCCCTGTATAAGCCAATGTAAAACCAAAAAGCCCCGGGGCGTGGGGGGGGGGGGAACCTGGGCCTTGTGGGGTGAAGTCATACCAAATATCAAAGACATGGGCCTTAGGGTTTCAGAGAAGAAAATTTTTAAAAATTTTCCCTATATAAGCCCATGTAAAACCAAAGGGCCCCAGAGTGGGGGCATTTTTTGCCCCAGCACTATAATTTGAACAATCTTTGTAGGGGTCCACTAGGTGAAGCTTCATACCAAATATCAAAGACCTGGGCCTAGGGGTTTTAGAGAAGAAGATTTTTAAAGATTTTCCCTATATAAGCCCATGTAAAATCAGAGGGCCCCGGGGCAGGGGGTATTTTTGGCCCCAGGGCTATAATTTGAACAATCTTGGTAGGGGTCCATTAGGTGAAGCTTTGTACCAAATATCAAAGACCTGGGCCTTGCGGTTTCAGGGAAGAATATTTTAAAAGATTTTCCCTATGTAAGCCCATGTAAAACCAAAAGGCCCCGGAGCGGGGGCATTTTTGGCCCCAGCACTATAATTTGAACAATCTTGGTAGGGGTCCACTAGATGAAGCTTCATACCAAATATCAAAGACCTGGGCCTTGCCGTTTCAGAGAAGAAGATTTTTTAAGATTTTCCCTATATAAGCCCATGTAAAACCAAATGGCCCCAGAGCGGGGGCATTTTTGGCCCCAGCACTATAATTTGAACAATCTTGGTACGGGTCCACTAGATGAAGCTTCATAACAAATATCAAAGACCTGGGCTTTACGGTTTCAGAGAAGAAGATTTTTAAAGATCTTCCATATATAAGCCCATGTAAAACCCAAGGGCTCTGGAGCAGGGGCATTTTTGACCCAAGCACTATAATTTGAACAATCTTGGTGGAAGTCAACTAGATAAAGCTTCATACCAAATATCAAAGACCTGGGCCTTGCGGTTTCAGAGAAGAAAATTTTAAAAGATTTTCCCTATGTAAGCCCATGTTAAACCAAAGGGCCCCGGTGCGGGGGCATTTTTGGCCCCAGCACTATAATTTGAACAATCTTGGTAGGGGTCCACTAGATGAAGCTTCATACCAAATATCAAAGACCTGGGCCTTGCGGTTTCAGAGAAGAAGATTTTTTAAGATTTTCCCTATATAAGCCCATGAAAAACCAAACAGCCCTGGGGCAGGGGCATTTTTGGCCCCAGCACTATAATTTGAACAATCTTGGTAGGGGTCCACTAGATGAAGCTTCATACCAAATATCAAAGACCTGGGCCTTAGGGTTTCAGAGAAGAAGATTTTTAAAGATCTTCCCTTTAAAAGACCATGTAAAACCAAAGGGCCCCGGAGCGGGAGCATTTTTGGCCCAAGCACTATAATTTGAACAATCTTGGTAGGGGTCCACTAGTTGAAGCTTCATACCAATATCAAAGACCTGGGCCTTGCGGTTTGAGAGAAAAAGATTTTTAAAGATTTTCCCTATATAAGCCCATGTAAAATCAAAGGGGCCTGGGGCGGGGGCATTTTTGGCCCCAGCACTATAATTTGAACAATCTTGGTAGGGGTCCACTAGATGTAGCTTCAGACCAAATATCAAATACCTGGGCCTTACGGTTTCAGAGAAGAAGATTTTTAAAGATTTTCCCTATATAAGCCAATGAAAAACCAAAGAGCCCAGGAGTGGGGGCATTTTTGGCCCCAGCACTATAATTTGAACAATCTTGGTAGGGGTCCACTCGATGAAGCTTCAGACCCAATATCAAAGACCTGGGCCTTACGGTTTCAGACAAGAAGATTTTTAAAGATTTTTCCTATATAAGCCCATGTAAAAGCAAAGGGCCCCTGAGCGGGGGCATTTTTGGCCCCAGCACTATAATTTGAACAATCTTGGTAGGGGTCCACTAGATGAAGTTTCATACCAAATATCAAAGACCTGGGTCTTGCGGTTTCAGAGAAGAAAATTTTAAAAGATTTTCCCTATGTAAGCCCATGTTAAACCAAAGGGCCCCGGAGCGGGGGCATTTTTGGCCCCAGCACTTTAATTTGAACAATCTTGGTAGGGGTCCACTAGATGAAGCTTCATTCAAAATATCAAAGACCTGGGCCTTGCGGTTTCAGAGAAGAAGATTTTTTAAGATTTCCCTATATAAGCCCATGTAAAACCAAAGGGCCCCGGAGCGGGGGCATTTTTGGCCCCAACACTATAATTTGAACAATCTTGGTAGGGGTCCACTAGTTGAAGCTTCATACCAAATATCAAAGACCTGGGCCTTGCGGTTTCAGAGAAGAAGATTTTTAAAGATTTTCCCTATATTAGCCTATGTAAAATCAAAGGGGCCCGGGGCGGGGGCATTTTTGGCCCCAGCACTATAATTTGAACAATCTTGGTAGGGGTCCACTAGATGTAGCTTCAGACCAAATATCAAAGACTTGGGCCTTACGGTTTCAGAGTAGAAGATTTTTAAAGATTTTCCCTATATAAGCCCATGTAAAACCAAAGGGCCCCGGAGCGGGTTCATTTTTGGCCCCAGCACTATAATTTGAACAATCTTGGTAGGGGTCCACTAGATGAAGCTTCAGACCAAATATCAAAGACCTGGGCCTTACAGTTTCAGAGAAGAAGATTTTTAAAGATTTTCCCTATATAAGCCCATGTAAAACCAAAGGGCCCCGGAGCGGGGGCATTTTTGGCCCAAGCACTATAATTTGAACAATCTTGGTAGGGGTCCACTAGATGAAGCTTCATACCAAATATCAAAGTCCTGGGCCTTGTGGTTTCAGAGAAGAAGATTTTTTAAGTTTTTGGTGAAAAAAATCTATTTTTGGCCCCAAAAACCTATATGTGCAACGGACCGGAACCATTTGAACAACTTTGAAAGGGGACCACCTAAGGATCATTCCTGTGAAGTTTGGTCAAAATCCGATCAGTGGTTTAGGAGGAGATGTCGTTTAAAGAAATTGTTTACGGACGCACGGACGCACTGACGCACGGACGCACGGACGCACGACGGACGACGGACGAAAAGTGATCCCATAAGCTCACCTCGTCACTACGTGACGGTGAGCTAAAAATTCAAGTCGCCATCGTAGTCACAACATTTTCCCTATGTAAAGTCTATGGGCAAATTTTTTGTCGCTCAAGGTCATGTAACTCCGAGGTCAATATTCCGATTCGAACTTAACTGAGATTTTATGCCTGTCCACGTTACCTGCAAGTTTGAAGCTGATCTGAATAAAAATAAAGTTGCTATCGTGGTCACAACGTATTTTTTTTATGCTCAAGGGCAGGTAACTCCAAGGCAAATAATCCGATTCGGCCCAAAATCGAACTTGACCGAGATTTTATGCCTTTTCTGGTTATCTGCAAGAATGAAGTCGATCAGAAAAAAATTGACGGAGCTAGAGTGATGACAAGCTTTTTCCTATGTGAAGTCTATGGGAGCTAGATGTTGCCATGGCAACCAGAGTTCCACTCAGATCTGCCTGAAAACCTAATGAAGCCTTTCCACTTGCCCAATAATGCGACACATGAAATTTGATCAAAGTTGGCCAAGTAGTCTTTAAGATATACATTTTTGAAATTCCCATTAACCCTAATGCAAAAACACACAAGGGCAGGTAATTCCTAAGTGAATGATCCGATTCTGCCAGTTATCGAACTTGACCGAGATTTCATGGCTGTGCTGGTTATCTGCAAGAATAAAGCCAATCTGAAAATAATTGAAGCAGCTACGGTGATGACAACATTCTCCCCATGTTAAGTCAATAGGCAATTTTTTCAACGCTCAAGGGCACGTAACTCCTGAGTGAATAATCCTATTCAGCCCAAAATCGAACTTGATCGAGATTTCATGCCTGTCCTCGTTATCTGCAAGAATGAAGTCGATCAGAAAAAAATGACGGAGCTAGAGTGATGACAAGCTTTTTCCTATGTTAAGAACGCTCAAGGGCACGTAACTCCTGAGTGAATAATCCGATTCAGCCCAAAATCGAACTTGATCGAGATTTCATGCCTGTCCTCGTTATCTGCAAGAATGAAGTCGATCAGAAAAAAATTGACGGAGCTAGAGTGATGACAAGCTTTTTCCTATGTGAAGTCTATGGGAGCTAGATGTTGCCATGGCAACCAGAGTTCCACTCAGATCTGCCTGAAAACCTAATGAAGCCTTTCCACTTGCCCAATAATGCGACACATGAAATTTGATCGAAGTTGGCCAAGTAGTCTTTAAGATATACATTTTTGAAATTCCCATTAACCCTCATGCAAAAACACACAAGGGCAGGTCACTCCTAAGTGAATGATCCGATTCTGCCAGTTATCGAACTTGACCGAGATTTCATGGCTGTGCTGGTTATCTGCAAGAATAAAGCCAATCTGAAAATAATTGAAGCAGCTACGGTGATGACAACATTCTCCCCATGTTAAGTCAATAGGCAATTTTTTCAACGCTCAAGGGCACGTAACTCCTGAGTGAATAATCCGATTCAGCCCAAAATCGAACTTGATCGAGATTTCATGCCTGTCCTCGTTATCTGCAAGAATGAAGTCGATCAGAAAAAAATTGACGGAGCTAGAGTGATGACAAGCTTTTTCCTATGTTAAGAACGCTCAAGGGCACGTAACTCCTGAGTGAATAATCCGATTCAGCCCAAAATCGAACTTGATCGAGATTTCATGCCTGTCCTCGTTATCTGCAAGAATGAAGTCGATCAGAAAACCAGAGGACCAGTGGTCCTGTAAACGCTCACCTGACATCAACCCAGGGCTACCATTTGAACAAACTATGATAGGTCCGAGTAAATAAGTCCAATTTTTTTTAAAAATCCGTCCAATAATGGTCCAAGTACCCAATTCTACTTGCCAAGTTTCAATGTCATTGGCCTTATGGTTCCAGAGAAGAAGAATTTGAAAGGTTTTTACTTTGTATGGGCATGGACGCCATCTTGGTCATGTGACCTGGACCGTATTAGCAGTTTTCATTAGTTCATCGCATAAAGGCTCCGTATCAAATTTTATTTCAGTTCGCCCAGTAGTTTCTGACATATGGAACCTGAGTGATCTTGGTCCCAGACCTTTCTTACCCATAAATCTTCATGTATTCAGTTACTTTACATGATCTACCAATTTTTGTGACACTGTCTTCAATGGTTTCATAAAAATCCATTATTTTCACTTTTTCCCATGCAAAAGCCTAAGTCGGCAAATTTGACATTGGCGTAAAATAGGTCACGGTCAATCCAGAATCACCATTTGAACAAATTATGATAGGCCTGAGTGCTATGTGCCAAGTTTCAAGGTCATTGGCCGTACGGTTCCGAAGAAGAATGTTAAAGGGTTTTTACCATATATGGGCATGGCCACCATCTTGGTCATGTGACCTGAACCATATCAGCAAATTTTCATTTGTTCATCACATAAAGGATCAATATCAAATTTCACTTGAATTGGTCCAGCAGTTTCTGAGAAAAAAATGTTTGAAATATGGTCCCAGATCACTGAATGACCTTGACCATTCTTACCTATACATCTTCATGTATTCAGTAACTTTACCTGATCTACAAATTTTGGTGAGACTTTCTTCAATGGTTTCCAAAAAATCCATTATTTTCACTTTTTCCCATGCAAAAGCCTAAGTTGACTTTGATATTGCCGTAAAATAGGTCAAGGTCAACCCAGTGTCACCATTTGTACAAACTATGATGGGCCCGAGTACCATATGCTATACGCCAAGTTTCAAGGCCATTGGCGAAGAAGATTTTTAGAGAAGTTCTGGAGAAGAAGATTTATGACGGCTTTTTACTATATATCTGCATGGCAGCCATCTTGGTCAGGTGATCTAGACCATATTGGCAACTTTTCATTTGTTCAACACACGAAGGCTCCATATTGAATTCCACTTCAATTGGCTCAGTAGTTTCTGAGAAAAAAAAATGTTTTTTTTTTTTTAAATATGGAACCTGATTGACCTTGGTCAAAGGTCAATGAATGACCTTAGACCTTTCTTACCTATAGATCTTCATGCATTCAGTTACTTTACCTGATCTACCAATTTTGGTGACACTGTCTTCAATGGTTTTCTAAAAATCCATTATTTTCACTTTTTTCCGATGCAAAAGTCTTAGTCGGCAAATTTGACATTGCTGTAAAATAGGTCAATGTCAACCCAGGGTCACCATTTGTACAAACTATGATGGGCCTGAGTACCATATGCTACTTGCCAAGTTTCAAGGCCATTGGCCTTACGGTTCTGGAGAAGAAGAATTTTGAAATCTTTTAACCATATCTGGGCGTGGCCGCCATCTTGGTCACGTGATCTAGATGGTATTGGCAATTTTTCATTTGTTCAACTCACAAAGGCTCCATATTGAATTTCACTTCAATTGGCCCGGTAGTTTCTGAGAAAAAAATGTTTGAAATATAGAACCTGAATGACCTTGGTCTATGGTCAATGAATGACCTTGACCTTTCTAACCCATAGCTCTTCATGTTTTCAGTTATTTTACCTGATCTACAAATTCTGGTGACACTAACTTCAATGGTTTCCTAAAGATCCATTATTTTCACTTTTCTCCATGCAAAAGCCTAAGTCGGCAAACTTGACTTTGCTGTAAAATAGGTCAAGATCAACCCACAATCACCATTTGTACAAGCTCTGATGGGCCTGAGTACCATATGCTACATGCCGAATTTCAAGGCCACTGGCCTTACAGTTCTGGAGAAGATTTTTGAAGGCTTATTACCATATATGGGCATGGTGGCCATCTTGGTCATGTGATCCAGACCCCGCAAACAAACTTTAATTGCTGGTCAATAGGTCAAGGTCAGCCAAGGGTCACCATTTGTACAAACTATGATGGGCCGGAGTACCATATGCTACATGCCAAGTTTCAAGGCCATTGGCCTTACAGTTCTAGAGAAGAAGAATTTTGAAGGCTTTTTATCATATATAGGCGTGGCCGCCATCTATGTCATGTGACCTAGACCATATTGGCAACTTTTCATTTGTTCAACTCACAAAGGCTCCATATCGAATTTCACTTCAATTGGTTTGGTAGTTTCTGAGAAAAAAATGTTTGAAATCTGGAACCTGAATGACCTTGGTCTAAGGTCAATGAATGACCTTGACCTTTCTAACCAATAGATCTTCATGTATTCAATTACTTTACCTGATCTACAAATTTTGGTGACACTGTCTTCAATGGTTTCCTAAAAATCCATTATTTTCACTTTTCTCCATGCAAAAGCCTACGTCGGCATATTTGACATTGCTGTAAAATAGGTCAAGGTCAACCCAGGGTCACCATTTGTACAAGCCATGATGGGCCCGTGTACCATATGCTACATGCCAAGTTTCAAGGCCATTGGCCTTACAGTTCTAGAGAAGAAGGATTTTGAAGGCTTTTTATCATATATAGGCGTGGCCGCCATCTTGGTCATGTGACCTAGACCATATGAGCAACTTTTCATTTGTTCAACTCACAAAGGCTCCATATCAAATTTCACTTCAATTGGTTCGGTAGTTTCTGAGAAAAAAATGTTTGAAATCTGGAACCTGAATGACCTTGGTCTAAGGTCAATGAATGACCTTGACCTTTCTAACCCATAGATCTTCATGTATTCAATTACTTTTCCTGATCTACAAATTTTGGTGACACTGTCTTCAATGGTTTCCTAAAAATCCATTATTTTCACTTTTCTCCATGCAAAAGCCTAAGTTGGCATATTTGACATTGCTGTAAAATAGGTCAAGGTCAACCCAGGGTCACCATTTGTACAAGCCATGATGGGCCCGAGTACCATATGCTACATGCCAAGTTTCAAGGCCATTGGCCTTATGGTTCTGGAGAAGAAGATTTTTGAAGGCTTTTTACCATATATGGGCATGGCGGCCATCTTGGTCATGTGATCCAGACCCCGCGAACAAACTTTCGTTCCCCCATCCCACTGAGGCTCCATATGAAATTTGGCTTTGATTGGCCCTGCAGTATAGGAGAAGAAGATCTTTGAAAATGGTGGACGGACGGACGGACGGACGGACGGACGGACGGACGGACGGACGACGGACCATGGCTATACTATAAGCTCACCTATGAGCCTAAAGGCTCAGGTGAGCTAAAAAATGACGGAGCTAGAGTGATGACAAGCTTTTTCCTATGTAAAGTCTATGGGAGCTATTTGTTGCCATGGCAACCAGAGTTCCAATCCGATCTGCCCGAAAACAGTATGCAGCCTTTCCCCCTACCTGATAATGCTTCACATGAAATTTGATCAAGATTGGCCCACTGGTTCCGGAGATATACTTCTTTGAAAGTGTGGACGACGACGACGGACGACGACGACGGACGACGGACGCCGGCTCGTGGTATACTAATACCTCACATGAGCCTTCGGCTCAGGTGAGCTAAAAATTTAAAGGGGCATAACTCTATTAATATTTGGTGGACCTTAACCTCGAAACAATATGGGCTGTCCCACATCATGGTCTAACTATGAATGAAGTTTCAGCTTGATCGGATGTAAACTGTAGGAGGAGTTATCCGGAAACGAAGTTTACAGACGAACAGACAGATGGACTGACACCACGGGGGGATTGCATACAAAACCTTCATTGTACTCAAAGAACGTTTGGAAATTATTGGGCATTGGCTGTGTTTAGTGGCTCAGATCTTATTCCTAACCTTTCTGATGGGCTAAAAATAATGGACCTAGGGTTCATCACCTGTGACAACAATGGCAAACTGCTTTTATTAATTTTTTGAAAACTTATGAAGCAGCTTTATGGCCACTTTAATCCGTTGCTTCTTTTGCTCGCCAGTCAACAGATATGGCACCCATCTAGCAGAAATCTTTCTGACTTTCAAATGCTTCTTCAAAATAAGGTGAATCGTTGAAAGTGATATGCCTACCTTTCGTGCAATATCACAAACTGTAAATCTGGCATCACCTACAATGATTTCCTTTATTTTGGAAACAATTTCTTTACGAGATGCAAATTTTGGCTTGCCTGATTTCGGTGCATTTTTGATGAACTCTACACCAGACTCAAATTTCTTTTTCCACCACCGAACTGTGTCATAAGACACACAAGAAGGTCCTAAAGCAGTAGAAATTTCAGACATCAGCTTCTTCAAAGAACAACCAAGTTTTGAGCAAACTTTGATGTAAGCCCGTATTTCAACTTTTTAGTTGACACTTCTACCAACCAGTTTTACTGCAGTGGTCAATGACTGTGTGTATTCAAATGACAAATTTTATGTCTTACACTTAGTCTAACATGTACATTTATTCACCATTGTGTAGATATTGAATAGCCCTATACAAGTATGAATTGGTTTTGATTGTGCCCCACATGGATATCGAGCTAGAGGAAATAAGCAATTCTTTTCAAACATCCCTCGTATGAGTGACCCTGGACCAAGGTCAACGAGTAAAGTTTACTTACTCATGCAGCTTCATGAGCTTGTTAAGTTGATTGAATATACAATCTAAGTTCACAGGCAATTACAGTTAATTACCACTTTTTTCTCATACAAAAGCACAAGTGACTAAATTTGACTGTGATGCAAAACCGGCCATGGTCAACCCAGACTGGCATGGTATACATTGATTTTCATTTTCTTATTCTCAAAAGCTTTCATGTGAAATTTGGTTACAAATGGCCCAGTGCCGCAATATTGGTTATGCGATCTGAATCTAAATTGTTACTGGTGACACATCAAATGACATTCATTCACCAGGATCTGTGAAAAGGGAAGTTAGTCCCTAGCTCTCGCCAAAGATGTAAAAAAAAAAACAACTTCACTTCATGCTCTTACGGCAGATGAAATAACCAAATCTGGAAGGGCATTCCAATCTTTATTTGTCTGAGGGAAGAAGGATCCCTTGTAGATGTCAGTTCTTGCAAAGGGCACCTGAAATGCCAAAGAGGGAGGCAACTATTGACGCTATAAACTAGATTTTTTCAGGGTCGGCTGCAGTCAGATGGTCAGTGATAGCCACGTGGACAAAAGCAAGCTTTATAACATAGACTGTGGGTACTTGTCAAAACGCTTCATTATAAGAAAAGTATTACAATTTTTGTCTGAAAAAAAAAAATTATGGTAGCATTTTCCGTCAAAAGTTTTCCAAATTATTTACTTGTCACTTTTTAATGCGTTACTATTTCCTTTCTGTATAGTTCCACCATACATGTGACATTTTCTCGGACCCAAATAGGGAGATTTTGATTTTCAGATAGGGAGATTGGGATCCCAAATAGGGAGATTTTTCCGCGATAAAAAGTGATGTTATTTTGGGTTAAAATTTACCTCGGAAGCACTTTTTCACCCATAACATGCCAACACGACAATTGTTGTCTGCTTTGTCGTCTGTCATCTGCATTAAAAAGAATTTTTAAAAAGAGTGTGGGCCCAGATCAGACTGCAGAGCAGTCTGATGAGGGTCCACACTGTTTGCCTTTATGCAAAAATATGTTATAAAGCTTGGAAGGAGAAAATACAGCAGATGAAAAACTTCCATTTTGTCTTTTAATAGAGAGACAATTTCTCGGAGGAACGATCAAAGAACAAGCACTGGCCAATAGAACGGTGTTCAATACCCACCTAGCTCCTGGCAGAAAAAAACAACATTCAGAATACCCGCATAGCAAAAAATCTGACATACATTTACCCGTACTCTTACACCCCTTCTCTTTTCAAGTTTTTTTTTTTTTTTTGGGGGGGGGGGGGGGGCATGATTGCCGTTTTGTAAATGTTACATACTGTTAGTATTTTATAAGTTATATTGCATGTTGTTTATGTTTGTTTATTGTTGAAAATTTGTGTATGTACCTTACTTGATTTCCGTTTCTGAATAATAAATTAGTATTCAAAAATGTTTGTTGTTCTTTTATGACCAATCAAGCGCCCAAAATCTAGGGAACTTAGTGCAATAGTCTTGCAGTATGGATAGCTTCATCTGTAGATCGATAAACAAAGCTAAAGATCGTGAAGTTTGTTTGTTTTGTTTGATTTGAGGTTTAACGTCCCCGTCAACACTGTAAAGGTCATTTTGGAGACGTTGCTCCCAATTTTGTGGGACTTTTACCCGACATTGAGATGAAATGACATCTCAAGCCCTGTCGCCCAATGAAACCAATAGGGTTTATTAGCATGGACGGTCCGCCTCGCACCGCGGTTCCTGGACAGGCTTAGATCCTCTAAGCTGTTTACCAGTACTAGTGTGCGGGCCGGATTCAGCTCTGCGTGGAAGCATCATGCAGCCCATATATTTCTTCAAGCCCCTATGGGCGGGGGCTTAGATCGTGAAGTACGGAAGTTTTTGTAATGCCTAAATTTTTAAATGCCCATGCTTTTACCATGGCTACGTTCCCCCAAAACGTGCCTCGGAACTTAGTCGGAACTAATAAGCATGCATGATTTTTATTGATTTAACTTGGGGGCATATTTCTTTCATAAAAGATCCATTAAAAACAAGGCAAACAATATTGTTTCTCGCAAGCTAAAAATGAAACAGGTTTGAATAGAAAATTTCACCCTGCAAACCTCCGGTTCTATGTTTATTAATAAATGAATGCTTAGAAAATACCAGCGTCTGCTCTGCTCTGATTTGGTGGGAAAAGTATTTAGCGCGTTCACCTGTCCGAGGCCAAAAAGCATGCACGAATTTTCTTTGTTGTCACATGGGGCATATTTCTTTCATCCGTTAAAAATGGCAAACATATTTTTCTCGGGTTTAAATAGAAAATGTCACTATGTAATACCCCAGTTCTATGATTAATAAATGAATAACGGTTTACAGACGCGGTGAAAAAAAAAAACAGCGTCTGCTTTGCTCTGTTTTGGCGGGAATAATATTTAGCGTCTACACGTGTCAATTACAAAGGGATTAAATAAGATATAACTGGTATATCTTGATTGACTAGTTTTCACACCTTGTCACATTGTTAATTGTCGGCTTATCAATAAGGCCCGCCTCGGGAGTAAACGGTTTAATAGTGTTTGCAACTTGAGCAAATCAGCGATCAGGGGAGTATAATTATTAATAAATGTATGCAAACATCACTTTTCTTCCTTTTATTTGAAACATTATTGAATTTCTCACTTTTTATCACCATGTTTGCGGCTTGTTTGATGGTTGCATTTTGATACCGGTATTAACCGGTATGTTCTTTATGCATCGCGATATCATACCTGTGCAAGTGTGTATTGCAAATTACAGGTATACCGGTTTATCGTGACAGCCCTAGCGTAAACACACTAAAATGGTTAACCGCATAGATATTTTACTGCGGTAAACACTAAAATGGTCGGTCGGCAGAGAACTACTATAGGAAAATTGTCGTGTCGG
This sequence comes from Lucinisca nassula, assembly GCA_963580285.1. Taxonomy (NCBI): domain Eukaryota; kingdom Metazoa; phylum Mollusca; class Bivalvia; order Lucinida; family Lucinidae; genus Lucinisca; species Lucinisca nassula. The sequence goes on from OY757014.1 coordinate 119,261,239, forward strand.
GAGATTAGGGCCGTCGGATGGGAGACCGGGAGATGGGGTTCGAAATCGGGATATCCCGACGAAATCGGGAGATATCACATGTATGGTCTTGCAGTATGGATAGCTTCATCTGTAGATCTGTAAACAAAGCTAAAGATCGTGAAGTACGGAAGTTTTTGTAATGCCTAAATCTTTAAATGCCCATGCTTTTTCCATGGCTACGTTCCCCCAAAACGTGCCTCGGAACTTAGTCAGAACTAATAAGCATGCATGATTTTTATTGATTTAACTTGGGGGCATATTTCTTTCATAAAAGATCCATTAAAAACAAGGCAAACAATATTGTTTCCCGCAAGCTAAAAATGAAACAGGGCGAGGATTGTGGCCACGTAAAATCGATTTAAGCCCCCCAGTGGAAATCTTCCACTGACCGTTCCAAGGCGGCTCTTCTGTGGCGATTTATTTTATGTTGTTGTTTGTTACTTACTGTGTGTATCACTTGTGTCTTTTAGTTTCGGATGACCATATGGCCATTTTGTGGGAAAGTAACTGTCCTTATGGCCTTCCTTTGTTTAGGTTTCCATTATGGTCTGGTCGCTTAATGTTTGTATTTCTTTCCCTTTGGTGTCTTTTATGGGTGGAGTAAGTTAATTGTATCAATTCCTGATCTTTGTTTTACTTCTACTTTGAATAGAAAATTTCACCCTGCAAACCTCCGGTTCTATGTTTTTATTAATAAATGAATGCTTAGAAAATACCAGCGTCTGCTCTGCTCTGTTTTGGCGGGAAAAGTATTTAGCGCGTTCACCTGTCCGAGGCCAAAAAGCATGCACGAATTTTCTTTGTTGTCACATGGGGCATATTTCTTTCATCCGTTAAAAATGGCAAACATATTTTTCTCGGGTTTAAATAGAAAATGTCACTATGTAATACCCCAGTTCTATGATTAATAAATGAATAACGGTTTACAGACGCGGTGAAAAAAAAAAAAACAGCGTCTGCTTTGCTCTGTTTTGGCGGGAATAATATTTAGCGTCTACACGTGTCAATTACAAAGGGATTAAATAAGATATAACTGGTATATCTTGATTGACTAGTTTTCACACTTTGTCACATTGTTAATTGTCGGCTTATCAATAAGGCCCGCCTCGGGAGTAAACGGTTTAATAGTGTTAGCAACTTGAGCAAATCAGCGATCAGGGGAGTATAATTATTAATAAATGTATGCAAACATCACTTTTCTTCCTTTTATTTGAAACATTATTGAATTTCTCACTTTTTATCACCATGTTTGCGGCTTGTTTGATGGTTGCATTTTGATACCGGTATTAACCGGTATGTTCTTTATGTATCGCGATATCATACCTGTGCATGTGTGTATTGCAAATTACCGGTATACCGGTTTATCGTGACAGCCCTAGCGTAAACACACTAAAATGGTTAACCGCATAGATATTTTACTGCGGTAAACACTAAAATGGTCGGTCGGCAGAAAACTACTATAGGAAAATTGTCGTGTCGGGAGATTAGGGCCGTCGGACGGGAGACCGGGAGATGGGGTTCGAAATCGGGATATCCCGACGAAATCGGTAGATATCACATGTATGGTTCCACACGTATATTTAACCAGTAAAACAGATTCATCTTTCTTAATTTACAATATTTCATAGATAATGCTTAACCGCAATCTGTGCTGGATGTATAGCATTTTATCCAGCTGCAAACAGTGTAGATCCATCGATGGCTTCTGATCAGAACCTACAACGTTTGTCATAGTTTCAACTCTCTCTCTTCTCCTCGCTCAGTCCCACTACTGCATCCCAGCTCATGAGTAACAGTGATCAGAACAGAGCCCCTTCAGTGATATGTTTTAAAAACAAATTCATTCCATCTGTTAATGCACAAAGGATGGGGAAGGTTCCAAACACACCCCACCCCCACCACACCTTTCTTTTTGGAAAACTCTCAAACTCAGGCAGTTTTCACCCTCTGCAAAATACCTGAATTTGAACCCCTCCCCCCATCTTGCAGAGTCTGCGTACAGCCTGAATCATGTTCAAAACTTGCTGCATATATATGGTGAACAGTGCCGACTATGATCAGTAGAAATGTACTGTCTATCCGATGTGGGTCTATGCTGTATGTCTAATAATGATACCACCTTTAAAAGTCTGGGCTGCTCATTTTTGCTCTTAAACAGAAGTGCAAAAAGTTTTTGTTTACTTTTTGTACAATCATCTCTATCTAACAGTTTTATAAATGGAATGTTCGTCACATGATAGCGTGGCCTAGATTAAGATATTGTTATTGTTTTCCTTTCATTATGTGAGCAACCTGGCATTCTTATACTATTTCATTTAACCCTTAACTGCCACTATTTAAGAGCAAACAGTGTAGTCCCTGTGCAACCCGCTGAGCAGACTCAACATTCCGCGGCATCTGATCTGGTTTGCCAAACCCAGCATACGATTCCTGTCCAGACTCTATAAATAGCTCTGACCTGCATATAATATCAATAGGAATAGCAAGATTATTTCTATTAATAACTGTAATGTTGGTTTTCCCAAATCAGTGTTGGTCATGTGGACAACAGCATGATTTTGGATTCTGCTATTTAGTAAAAATTAAAGCCCTGGATCTTCTAGTTATAGACAAGAAGATTTTTAAAGGTTTTCTCTTATTTCCCACTTTTGTTGCCATGGCAATCAGAGTTCTGCATGGAATGGAATTCTTTGAACAACTTTGAAAGAGGACTACCCAAAGATCATTTCTGCGAAGTTTGGTCAAAATCTGTTCAGTGGTTTAGGAGGATATGTCATTTATAGAAATTGTGAATGGACAGACAGATGGATGGATGACATAGACAGACAGTGACCAAACTCCCTCGGTGACTTCGGCTCAGGTGAGCTAAAAACGAACACGCAAAAAAATCGAAATACTTTACTTTTATAAGTGTAATCTTGTTTATTATGAAGTCTGAAGGGGACAGCCAAAGTTTTTTTCAAACTGCTTTCATCTTGAAAATCGGTTCAGCAGTTGCCAAAATATTTTGAATTAAACTAAATAATTTGCAGAAATTTGAATAAATTATGCAAATTAGCTACATCTAAAATTGAATTATCTCACCTTGTACTTAACCAATTTGCAAAAAAAAAAATGTCTTTGAAATCTAGGGACAATATCATTTTCATATTCTTCATCTGGAAGAATGTAAAAATGGTCAGGGGTGATCAAAGCCGTGTGCAACCAATTTTTGGGGTTGGGGAAGTGAAAGAAAAATTTCTGGTATCAAGCCCACAGACAAGTGTTTTTTTTTTTTCTTTCTGGTCAGGCTCATATCATACCTTCACCTCCCCCAGCACTCCTGTATCATTTTCATTTGTTTCCTGAACATTGTTACAAAGGGAACTGGCTCACCTGCTCAACCACAGTGACAGCCTCTTCCCATCCATTGAAAGTGTGGACTAGTTTGTTCTGTTTGATGTTCCATAACTGCAGAGAGCCTTGTTTACTTCCAAACAAAACCTTGTTCAAGTATGTACTTGGATGCATTAGTACTGTCACTTGGAAGCTACAGTTGCTGAACATCATCGATGTGTATTGACCTGGAGTACAAAGTAGGATTCTTAAATATGAGAATAGTTCAAGAAACATGTGGGCTAGACTTTTAGCCCAAGTGTAGTATTTAAGTATAGCAGTTCTAATATATACAAGAAAGCAGTCTGAGGGACAGCCAAATCCACCGCCGCACTTTGTATCAAGGCTCAACCTTTGACCTTGACCTTGAGTTGGCATGGTTTGTTTATGGGTACTGCACAACAGCTCACTGATGAGGTATATTTCACAAAAGTTTAATGAAAATCCTTCCAGGGCTAAAGGAGATATGGAACGGACACAAAATTCCAAGTTTCAAACTCGTGACCTTCACCTGAGACCTTGACCTTGAGTTGGCATAGATTATTTATGGGTTCTGTGCATCAGCCCACTGAGGGGGATATTTGATGAAAGTTTAATGAAAATCCCACCAGGGGCAAAGGAGATATAGAACGGACACAAAATACAAAGTTTCAAACTCGTGACCTTCAAGTGTGAAATTGACCTTGAGTCAGCATGATTCATTTATGAATTCTGCACATGAGCTCACTGAGGGGCATAATTGACCAAAGTTTAATAAAAATCCTTTGAGGGGTAAGGAGATATGGAACTGACAGAAAAGTTTCAAACCCACAACCTTCAAATTTGACCTTGACCTTGAGTGGGCATGTTTCATTTATGGATTCTGCACATCAGCTCACTGAGGGGGATAATTGACCAAAGTTTAATGAGAATCCTTGCAGGGGTAAAGGAGATATGGAATGGACACAAAATTCAAAGTTTCAAACTCTTGACCTTCAGATGTGACCTTGACCTTGAGTCTGCATGGTTCATTTATAGGTTCTGCATATCAGCTCACTGATAAGAATATTTGACCAAAGTTTAATAGAAATCTTTCCATGGGTAAAGGAGATAAGGAACGGACAAAAATTTCCAAGTTTCAAACACGTGACCTTCAACTGTGACCTTGACCTTGTGTTGGCATGGTTCATTTATGGGTTATGCACATCAACTCACTGAGATGAATAAATGACCAAAGTTTAATGAAAATCTATCAAAGGGTTCAAGAGATATGGAGTGGACAAGAAAGTGTTACAGACAGACAGACGAACAGATGTACATTCTGGGGTTCCCAATGTTAACTCTATGGAGATTTTAACCCCATAATGTAGCATTGTTCAGCCCCAAACACATAATCACTCAAATTTTAATCCCATAGCACCAAAATTTACGGAATAAACCTCATTATGTATCAATTGTACAGAACATAAACCCCATTATGTATCTGGTGTTTGAACGGACAGACGGATGGACAGACGAAAGCCATTCCTATAAGCCCTGCTCAGCTTTGCGACGGGGGATTAATAAAATGTAACACAAGCCCTACTGGGCTTGTATTTTAACAAACAGTATGTAAAACAAAAATAGTTGCATTTTGACAAACAGTATGTAAAACAACAAGAGGTTATAAATATAACACAGAATGCAAACATGGGTATGTACAGATTATAACAAGAGGACCATGATGATGGTCTTATATCGCTCACCTGAGCTAAAAGATTAACATGTAGGTCACAGGGCGGTGCAATTTTTGGACCAAGGTCTATAATTTGAACAATCTTAGCAGAGGTCCACTGAATGAAGCTTATCATCGAATATCAAAGGCATGGGCCTTCTGGTTTCGGACAAGAAGATTTTTAAAAGTTTTCTCTATATAAGTCTATGTAAAACCAGTAGGCCCATTGGCGGGACCATTTTTGGTCCCCATGCTATGATTTGAACGACCATGGTAGAGGTCAATTAGATGAAGCTTCATACCAAATACAGAAGCCTCCGTGGTCGAGTGGTTACGCTACTCGACTTGTAAACCAGGGGTCGCAGGTTCGATCCCGGGCTTCTCCAGACTTTCGGATGAGTCTTTAAACCGAGGTCCCGTCTCCGTATGACCTTAGCTGTTGGTGGGACATAAAACTGAAACACTCACTCACTCACTCATACCAAATATCAAAGACCTCGGCCACCTGGTTTCAGACAAGAAGATTTTTATATGTTTTCCCTATATAAGCCTATATAAAACCGTTTTGGCCTCAGGGCTATAATTTTAACAACCTTGGCAGAGGTCCACTAGATGAAGATTCATACCAAATATCAAAGACCTGTGCCTTCTGGTTTCAGAAAAGATTTTTAAAGGTTTTCCCTCGATAAGCCTATGTAAAACCAGTGGGCCCAGGCGCAGGAGCATTTTTGGCCCCAGGGCTATAATCTGAATAATCTTGGTAGAGGTCCACTAAAGGAAGCTTCATACCAAATATCAAAGACCTGGACCTAGTTTTTGCCTGATATGACCCATATTCGAACTTGACCCAGAAATCATCAAGACAAACATTCTGGTAAAGTTTCATGAAGATTGAAGCAAAATTGTGGTCTCTAGAGGACGAATAAGGTAAATGTTGATGACACTGTCGCTTGATGAATGATGCACGATGCACTTAAGACAGACAAAAGGTGATCACAAAAGCTCATCATGAGCTTTGATCAGGTGAGCTAAAAATTGCGGTCTCTAGAGTGTAAACAAGGTTTTTCTATGATTTGACCTACTGACCCACTTTTGGACTCCACATGATCAATATTTGAACTTGACCTAGATATTGTAGAGATGATCATTCTGAGCAAGTTTGATGATGATTGGACCAAAACTGTGGCCTCTAGAGTGTTAACAAGGTTTTTCTATGATTTGACCTACTCACCTACTTTTTTTATCCCACATGATGCGTATTCGAACTTTACCGAGATATTATCAGGATGATCATTCTTAGCAAATTTGAGGATGACTGGACCAAAACTATAGCCTCTAGAGTGTTAACAAAGTATTTCTATGGTCTGAACTACTGACCTACTTTTTGATTCCACATGACCCATATTCAAACTTGACCAAGATATTGTCAGGATGATCATTCTGAGCAAGTTTGAGGATGATTGGACCAAAACTGTGGCCTCTAGAGCATTTACAAGGTTTTTCTATGATTTGACCTGCTGACCTACTTTTTGACACGACATGACCCATATTCGAACTAACTTGACCAAGATATTGTCAGGATGATCATTCTGAGCAAGTTTCAGGATGATTGGACCAAAACTGTGGCCTCTAGAGTCTTAACAAGGTTTTTCTATGATTTGACGTACTGACCTACTTTTTGACCTGACATAACCCATATTCGAACTTGACCCAGATATCATCAAGACAAACATTCTGGTAAAGTTTCATGAAGATTGAAGCAAAATTGTGGTCTCTAGAGTCTTAACAAGGTAAATGTTGACGACGCATGACGCAGGTCACACGACGCACGTACGACGGACACAAGGTGATCACAAAAGCTCACCTTGAGCTTTGCTCAGGTGGGCTAAAAAGAGTCATCTCACAGTGACAGTTACATAAGAATTAGATGTAATAACATTTACAAGGTACATTAAGACAAATAACAGAGAAGTAAATATATTTATATACACCTAACGAATAAATACTATAAATAAACAAGAGGACCATGATGGTCCTACATCATGCACATGAGCTAAATGATTTACATGTGGGTCCTGGGTCGAGGCAATTTTTGGCCTCATGTCTATAATTTGAAGAATCTTGGTAGAGGTACACTAAATAAAGCTTAACATCAAATATCAAACATCTGGGCCTTCTGGTTTCAGACAAGAATATTTTTACAAGTTTTCCATATATAAGTCTATGTGAAACCTGTGGGCCCCGGGGCGGGGACATTTTTGGCCCCCAGGCTACGACTTGAACAATCACTGAAGAGGTAAACTAGATGAAGCCTCAAACCAAATATCAAAGACCTGAGCCTTCTGGTTTCAGACTAGAAGATTTTCAAAGGCTTTCTCTATGTAAGTCTATGTAAAGCCAGTGGGACCTGGGAATCGGTCAATTTTTGGACGAAAACTGTGACCTCTAGCATGATCACAAGTTTTTTCTATGATTTGACTACTGACCTACTTTTTTGCTCTACAATGACACATATTCAAACTTGACTGAGATATTGTCATGATGATCATTCTGAGCAAGTTTGATGATGGTAGGACCAAAACTGTGGCCTCCAGAGTATTAACAAGGTTTCCTATGATATGACCTACTGACATACTTTCTGACCCGACAAGACTCATATTGGAACTTGACTAAAATATTGTCAACATGATCATTCTGAACAAGTTTTACGATTATTAGACCAAAATTGTGGCATACAGAGTGTTCACAATGTTTTTCTATTATTTGACCTACTGACCTACCTTTTGACCCAGCATGACCCATATTCGAACTTGACAGAGACATTGTCAAGTCCATCACTTGAACAGGTCCGTGAAACGAACACCCCCTTACACCCCACTTTGTATTGAGAAAACTGGGGTTTACCTTATTTTTCTTATTTTTACTCCAAGACATAGGTTGTGGGTACTCTTTAGAACCGCCTCAATGAGGCGGTTCTGACGAGCACTCACAACCTATGTTTGCAGTATAAATAAGAAAAATATCATGGATTTTCATCCGAAAAGTAGCCATTTTGGTGATGTTAAAAATGCACTATGTCGCACTGGTGTGTTAGCGTAATGAATCATTCTGATCATGTCTGATGATGATTGGACCAAAATTGTGGCCTCCAGAGTGTTCACAAGATTTTTAGTATTCACAAGATTTTTCTATGATTTGACCGACTGACCTACTTTCTAACCCAACATGACCCATATTAACTTCTCTGTAAATATTGTCAACATGATCATTCTGAGCAAGCTTGATGATGTTTGGCCCAAAACTGTGGCAGCTAGAGCGTTCACAAGGTTTTACTATGATTTGACCTACACACCTACTTTTTCACCCAGCATGACCCATATTCCAACTTGACCGAGATACTGTCATGATGATCATTCTAACCAAGTTTGGTGATGAATGGACCAAAACTGTGGCCTCTAGAGTGTTCACATGAAAAGTTTAAGCATGCACAATGCCACTGGACATCTCACAGTCACAAAAGCTCACCATGACCTTCGATCTTGAATGTGTTGTTGCAAGACAACAGATGACAATTGACAACCATCTGTGGCAACCAATTAGCCTAAAAATCATATGGCAGATAAAACATTGTTTAAGGAACATTTCTATGAAAGTTTTAAAAATATCTTTAAAATATCTTTAAAGGTGTAAAAGTCATTTTTCAATTTTCCCCATTATAAAGAAGAAGTGAAGGCAATGATCAGCAATTGATACAAAAAACCCACAGCTCCCATCAAAGACCATAAGTCTATGGAAACTCTTAACTTCCCATAGAAACCAAACTAAAGAGCCTAATTTCATAAAAAAAAAAAAAAAAAAAAAAACCACAAAAACTGTAAAGACAAATATGGTGAATATTCATATAAAGCCTCAACCTCATAAGCATTTGGTTTACTAAGATTATTGTTTTAAAACATTTTCTTTTTTCTTTTCTTTTTCTTTTTTCTTTTGGTTTGCAAAGGTAGCCAATAAAAATGAGCAGTGGGCCTTAAATCATATGGCAGAAACAAGATTGCTGAAAAAATATTTCTATGAATGTTTTGCCAAAATATCTACTAAGGCTTGGCAGAAAATGCAAATTTTCAAGTTTCCCCATTACAAATCTATAGAAACTCTAAGATGCCATAGAAACATAACTAAAGAGCCGAATTTCAAAAAACAAGATGGCCCAGTGAGCCCTGATTCGCTCACCTAAATGTCACTGTCTCTAGTACATTCTATTTTTAGCTCTGGTGGCCATCTTGTTCATCAGAATAGAAAGATCTTAGCTATTTTCTTAGGCTGTCACCTAGGCAACATTCCTTTGAAGTTTGAATCAAAATGACCCAAGGGTTTAGGAATAGTTCACATTTGAAGCAAATATACAATGTTTTTCTATTTTTAGCTCTGGCTGCCATATTGTTCATCGGAGTGAGACCATTTTAGCTATTTTGGTAGAGATTCATCTAAGCAACATTCCTATAAAGTTTGAATGTAATTGGTAGCAGGGTACAGGAGTTGTCGTTTGAAGATTTTTTTATATTTTTAGCCCTGGTGGCCATCTTGTTTACCAGAGTGGAATGATGTTAACTATTTTGGTAGTGAGTCACCTGGGCAACATTCCTGTGAAGTTAAAATCAAATTAGGCTAAGAGTTTTGGAGAAGTTTGCGTTTGAAGCAAATTTATGTTTTATGACCCATATTCAAATTTAACTGAGATATAGTCCAGATGATCATTCTGAGCAAGTTTTATGATGATTTCACTAAAACTGTGGCCTCTTAGAGTGTTCAAAACGTTTTTCTATGATTTGACCTGCTGACCTACTTTTTAACCCGACATGACCCATATTCAAACATGACCCAGATATTGTCAAGATGATCATTCTGTGCAAGTTTGATGATGAATGGACCACTACTGCCTCTAGTGTGTTCACAAGGTTTTTCAACAATCTGATCTACTGACCTACTTATTGACCAGACATGACCCTGATTCGAAATTACCCAAGACATTGTCAAATGATCATTTTGAGCAATTTGATGATGATCGGACCACCACTGTGGCCTCTAGTGTGTTCAGAGGGTTTTTCTATCATGATTTGACCTACTGACCTACTTTTTGACCCGACATGACACATATTCCAAGTTAGCTGAGATATTGTCAAGATGATCATTCTGGGCAAGTTTGATGATGATCGGACCAAAACTGTGGCCTCTAGTGTGTTCACAAGGTTTTTCTATGATATGACCTACTGACCTACTTTTTGACCCGACATGACCCATATTCTAACTTGACTGAGATATTGTCAAGATGATCATTCTGGGCAAGGTTGATGATGATCGGACCTAAACTGTGGCCTCTATTGTGTTCAGAAGGTTTCTCTATGATTTGACCTACTGACCTACCTTGTGACCCGACAACACCCATATTCGAACTTGACCAAGATATTGTCAAGAGGATCATTCTGAGCAAGTTTGATGACGTTCGGACCAAAACTTTGGCCTCTAGTGTGTTACAAGGTTTTTCTTTGATTTGACCTACTGACCTACTTTTTGACCTGCCATGATCCATATTCGAACTTGACCGAGATATTGTCATGATGATCATTCTGACCAAGTTTAATGCATTGGCCCAAAACTGTGACCTCTAGTGGGTTCACAAGAAAAGTTTACGCATACAACAAAGGACAGAAAGTGATCCCAAAAGCCCACCTCGTCACTACGTAACAGGTGAGCTAAAAAAAAACAAGCATAAAACCAGTTCAGGCAAATATGGTGAATATTTCAACAAAGTATCAGCCTCATAGAGCATATGGTGTTTTAAGAAGATTATTTTTAAGTGTGTTTTTATTCTATTTTTGGGTGCAGTTTGGTTTCCATGGCAACCAATAAAAGTAACCTGTTGGCCTAAAATCATAGGGCAGATAGATGATTGCTTAAAAATATTTCTAGGAAATTTTAGTCAAAATATCTGGAAAGGTGTAGTAGTTAATTCCATTATTCAATTTTCCCCATTATAAGACAATGGAAACTCTCACAACCAAATTAAACAGCCGAATTTCATAAAAACACAAAACCAGAAAAGGCAAATATGGTGAATAAAGACTCAGCCTCATAGAGCATACGGTTTCTGACCAGATGATTTTTTAAGTATTTTTTTTCCTTTTGGTTTCCATGGCAACCAGTAAAATTGAGCAATACGCCTAAAATCATATGGCAGCAGAAAGATTACTTCAAGAACATTTCTGTGAAAGTTTTGTCAAAATATATGAAAAAGGCGTGGCAGTAAATGCCATTTTTCAATTTTCCCCATTATAAGTCAATGGAAACTTAAAGTTGCCATGGCAACCAAACTAAAGAGCCTAATTTCATAAACAAGAGGACCAAGCTGGTCCTGTATCGCTCACCTGAGCTAACAGATTCAAAGTTTCAGGAAGTGCCAACCTTTACTGAAAGATCAATGGAAGGACATGGTGATGACAGGGTAAGCAATTTCTGCAAATCAAGTAGAATGTAACTCTATGATAAATAGGCTGACCTCACCAGTTTTCAAAGTCATTCAAGCTTTTATTCCTGACTTGCTAAGAAGATGAGATATCAACTGATGGGGCTATGGTGATGACGAGTTCAAAAATAAGCAATTAACTGCTGCAATCAAAGGGATGTTACTCTGTGACAAATAGGCAAACCTCACAAGTTTTCAAACTCCTCCGAGCTTTTCTGCCTGACTTATTTGTTTGTAAGTTTCATGCAGATCCAATCAAAACTGAAGGGGCAGCAGGGCTAACAAGGTCGAAAATAGGCATTTTTAAGCAATCAAAGGCACGTAATTCTATGAAAAATGTGCCGACTTGGCCAGTATTCTAACTCATCCAAGGTTTTATTCCCAGCCACCTTACATATAAGTTTCAGAAAGATCCGATCAAAACTGAAGGGGCTATGGTGATGACAAGGTCAAAAATTGACATTTTCAGCCATCAAAGGGACCTAACTATATAGTAAATGGGGCGACTTGGCCGGTTTTCGAACTCATCCGAGGTTTTATCCCCAGCCACCTTACATGTAAGTTTCAGAAAGATCCGATCAAAACTGAAGGGGCTATGGTGATGACAAGGTCGAAAATGGGCATTTTCAGCAATCAAAGGAACGTAACCCTATGATAAATGGGCGGACTTGGCCGGTTTTCGAACTCATCCGAGTTTTAATCCCCAGCCACCTGAAGGGGCTATGGTCAAAAATCAGCATTTTCGGCAATCAAAGGGACGTAAATCTATGATAAATGGGCCAACTTGGCCGGTTTTCGAACTCATCTTAGGTTTAATCCCCAGACACCTTACATATAAGTTTCAGAAAGATCCGATCAAAACTGAAGAGGCTATGGTGATGACAAGGTCAAAAATTGACATTTTCAGCCATCAAAGGGACCTAACTATATAGTATATAGTAAGTGGATGGACGACGGACGGACGACGGACGGACGACGGACGGACGGACGACGGAGGACCCACTATACTATAAGCTCCCCTGGAGCCTTCGGCCCAGGTGAGCTAAAAAAAAACATAAAACCTGCAAAGGCAAATATGGTGAATATTTCCATAAACTCTCATTCTCATAGAGCATAGGGTTTCGGAGGAAATGATTCTTTAAGTATTTTTTTTTTATTTTCTCATTTTGGTTTTCATGGCAACCAATAGAAATGAGCAGTAGGCCTAAAATAATATGGCAGATAGTAGATTGCCTAAGGAACACTTTATGAAAGTTTAGTCAAAATATCTGCAAAGGCTTGGCAGTTAAGGCCATTTTTCAATTTTCCCCATCATAAGTCTATGGAAAATCTAAGTTGCCATAGCAACCAAACTAAAGAACCAAATTTCATAAAGAAATGAAAACTTGTAAAGGATAATATGGTGAATATTTCCATAAACTCTCAGCCTCATAAAGCATACAGTTTCTTAGAAGATGATTTTTAAAGTTTTTTTTTTTTTTAATGTAAAACAAAAGGGCCCTGGGGAGGGGGCATTTTTGGCCCCAGAGCTATAATTTGAACAATCTTGATAGAGGTCTACTAGATGAAGCTTCACACCAAATATCAAAGACCTGGGCCTTGCGGTTTCAGTGAAGATTTTTGAAAGATTTTTTCTTATATAAGTCAATGTAAAGTAGTACCAAAGCGTTAATCCAAAATCGTTAATCCATAGACAAAAGGGCAAATATTGATGTTCGGATCAACAAACTAGAATTTGTTTTTGTCTACAAAAACACAGATGTCTCCTCGTTTTTTACCTCTAAGTATGACCTTGACATTGGTGGTATTGAGCTGGGTCTTGTGTGCAACACATCATCTAATGAAGATGAACATTTCTGCAAAGTAACTTTAACAAGAGGGCCATGATGGCCCTGGATCGCTCACCTGATCCATAGAGTAACAAGTGGGACCCGGGGAGGGCCATTATTAACCCTATGGCTATAATGTGCATAATGTTCAGAGACGTCTAAAAAGGTGAAGCTTCATACCAAATATCAACAAAGGCTATAATTTGAACAATCTTGGCAAAGGTCCACTAGATATGCTACATACCAAATATCAAAGACCTGGGCCTTGCGGTTTCAGAGAAGAAGATTTTTATTAAAGATATTCCCTACATAAGCCTATATAAAACCAAATGGCTCCAGGGCGGGGGGCATTTTTGGCCTCAGGGCTATAATTTAAACCATCTTGATAGAGGTCCACTAGAGGAAGCTTCACACCAAATATCAAAGACCATGGCCTTGCTGTTTCAGAAGAAGATTTTTAAGGAATATCTCTATATAAGTCTATGTAAAACCAAAGGGCCCCAGGTCGGGGGCAGTTTTGGCCCTAGCACTATAATTTGAACAATCTTGGTAGGGGTCCACTAGATGAAGCTTCATACCAAATAGCAAAGACCTGGCCCTTGTGGTTTCCGAGAAGAAGATTTTTAAAGATTTTCCCCATATAAGCCCATGTAAAACCATAGGGCCCCGGGGCGGTGGCTTTTTTAGCCCAAGCACTATAATTTGAACAATCTTGGTAGGAGTCCACTAGATGAAGCTTCATACCAAATAGCAAAGACCTGGGTCTTGCGGTTTCAGAGAAGAAGATTTTTAAAGATTTTCCCTATATAAGCCCATTTAAAACAAAGGGGGCCCCGGAGGGGAGGGGGGGGGGAAAGAAGGACCATGGCCGTGTGGGATGAAGCTTCATACCAAATATCAAAGACATGGGCCTTACGGTTTCAGAGAAGAAAATTTTTAAAGATTTTCCCTATATAAGCCCATGTAAAACCAAAGGGCCCCGGAGCGGGGGCATATTTGACCCCAGCACTATGATTTGAACAATCTTGGTAGGGGTCCCCTAGATGAAGCTTCATACCAAATATCAAAGACCTGGGCCTTGCGGTTTCAGACAAGAAGATTTTTAAAGCTCTTCCCTATATAAGCCCATGTAAAACCAAAGGGCCCTGGAGCGGGGGCATTTTTGGCCCCAGCACTATAATTTGAACAATCTTGGTAGGGGTCCACTAGATGAAGCTTCATACCAAATATCAAAGACCTGGGCCTTGCGGTTTCAGAGAAGAAGATTTTTAAAGATTTTCCTTATATAAGCCCATGTAAAACCAAAGGGCCCCGGAGCGGGGGCATTTTTAGCTCCAGCACTATAATTTGAACAATCTTGGTAGGGGTCCACTAGATGAAGCTTCATACCAAATATCAAAGACCTGGGCCTTACGGTTTCAGAGAAGAAGATTTTTAAAGATTTTCCCTATATAAGCCCATGTAAAACCAAAGGGCCCTGGAGTGGGGGCATTTTTGGCCCCAGCACTATAATTTGAACAATCTTGGTAGGGGTCCACCAGATGAAGCTTCATTCCAAATATCAAAGACCTGGGCCTTGTGGTTTCAGAGAATAAGATTTTTTAAGTTTTTGGTGAAAAAAATCTGTTTTTGGCTCCTATGACCTAGATGTGCAACGGACCGGAACCATTTGAACAACTTTGAAAGGGGACCACCTAAGGATCATTCCTGTGAAGTTTGGTCAAAATCCAATCAGTGGTTTAGGAGGAGATGTCGTTTAAAGAATTGTTTACGGACGCACGGACGCTCACCTCGTCATTGCATGACAGGTGAGCTAAAAACAAAATCTGTTTTGTCATGAATTTTGTCATAATAGAGTTGCTATATGTGTCAAATATTCCAGAAATGTGACAGAATACAAACTGTAGGTTATGTGGTGTTACTATCGTAAGGATAAGAATAACTGATTTATTTTAGGTTTATTAGAAAATGAAATCAGTTGGCTTACCGTCATAATCCTTAGTATTTGGGCGGATGGGATTAAGTGGGCAGTGCAGCTCGAAATCAGACTGCTCCTGAAGAAGCAGAATGGCTGGGGTCTGCACTGTTTGCTGTTTGCACCCCTCACTAGTCAGTCAAATCAGTCAACATTTTTGAAGAGTTGGAGCAAGTCCTTGGGGTGTCTGGATTTTTTTCGGTAAATGACGTTTTAGAAAAAATAGCCATCAGAAGAGATTGCAAACCCCCCGACCAAAAGCCAATATGGCCTTCAGAAGATTGTTCACCAATAGAACATACACTAGAATTAAACCCGCAATATATCACAAAAGTATTGCAGTTATGGCCATCACAAAATTATACTGTCAGGGGACATAACTAAACAAGAGGCACATGGGCCACAATGCTCACCAGAGCTCAGGCGGGCACTGCCCACTGGCAGCCATGTATGGTTTCAGGTTTTAATTTAATGATTATTAAGTCTCCTAAACAAATCCCCATTTCCAAATGAGCACCCATGTGGACTCTGTATCTGAAATATCCAACTTATCATAAGGCACAAGAATATGTAATAGATATATCCATTGTTTTTGTGAAATATTGGTAAATATTTGTACTGATTGATATCTGTACAGGATAATTTGACGAGCCCGCCAGGGGGAGTCTAATTATCCTGTACAGATGTCAATCAGTACAAATATTTACCAATATTTCTCAAAAACAATTGGATATATCTGTTTTAATCCACAGCTTATTGTAACTTCCACTTAAAGGTAATAGATAAAACCTATTAAAGCATATTTGTTTTATTTACTGTTAATTTCAATTTCTTTTATTTGACCTGATTTACCCCGTCTGGAAAATGGATTGTCCTGTCTGAAAGGACACTGTCAGCTTCTCTGCTTCATTAATATTCAATTGGATTTGATTGGTCTAAATCCAACTGACCATAGGTTATTTGACCATGCTTTTTTAACCTGATATTTATCACCGGGGCATTTTAATGCTGAACCTTCAAGTGAAAGGACTTACTTTGAACTCAGATGTGTGCTTTTGCTGCATGCAAATGTTTTATAAAATGTTTGGCACCAGTAAATGGGAGTGTATTTTGTGATAATTCAGGGATATTTTTTCTCCATAAAAAGGTATGTCGTGGGTACTCATTTGAACTGCCTCATCCCACAAAAACATGTTGTGGGTACTCTTTGGACTTGCCTAGATAAGGCGGTTCTAGCGAGTACCTACAATTTGATTTCGTGGAGAATTGGAGAAACTTAATCAGGAGGAGCAGTCTGATCAGGGTCTGCACTGATTCGGCAGAAGCTATTTTAAATGTGGGTACTCATTCACATAACCTCGGCGAGGCAATTTTAATGAATACCCACAATGTTAACTTTGTCATGCAGAGCTAGAAGCCCCTTCCCATTTTAAGATCAGAAGGAGCAGTCTGATCAGGGTCTGCACTGTTTGCCATTAAGTAAAAGCTATTTTAAATGTGGGTACTCATTCAAATAACCTTGGCGAGGCTATTTGAATGAATACCCACAATGTTAATCTTGTCATGCAGAGCTAGAAGCCCCTTCCCATTTTAAAATCTGAAGGAGCAGTCTGATCAGGGTCTGCACTGTTTGCCATTAAGTAAAAACTATTTTAAATGTGAGTACTTATTCAAATAACCTTGGTGACCCAATTTCTAGAATACCCACAATGTTAATTTTGTCATGCAGAGCTAGAAGCCCCTTCTCATTTTAAGATTAGAAGGAGCAGTCTGATCAGGGTCTGCACTGTTTGCCATTAAGTAGAAGCTATTTTAAATGCGGGTACTCATTCAAATAACCTCGGCGAGGCTATTTTAAGGAATACCCACAATGTTAATTTTGTCATGCAGACCTAGAAGCCCCTTCCCATTTTAATTGTAGCTCAGCTGATTGGTCAATTCAAAACTGTACATGATATCAGTACATGATATCAGTACATGATAACAATACATTTATCAAAATTTATTAGTACTGCCAACATCAAAGGAAAGTACTGGGAGCTGTGGATTAAATATGGTTTAGGGGTTGGGGATGTGTACTGTTCCTGAGATATAAGGCCTTTTAAGCTGCAGAGGGGTTGGAGCATGGCCCTGGCAGACCCCAGGAAAGCCAAGATTGTTGTCGCTGAATGTGTCTTATAATAAGGACCAAGAAAATATATTGTTTAGGGGTGAAGATATGAACAGTTTCCAAGATATGAGGCCCTTTTATGAAATGATGAGGGGAGGAATGGCTCCTGTGGACCACCAAGTTGGTGTGACTGAATGTGTCTAATCATAAGAAACAAGAATATATATGATTATGAGGTGGGCATCTTAATGGTGTCTGAGATATATGGCCTTTTATGAAGTGGAGGGGTGGGCCGTGGCATCAGCATGTTGCCCCAGCACATAGAGACCCCACGTTGATGTGAGTGAATGAGTCTTATTATAGGGAACACAACTATAAATATTTTAGGGGTGGAAATCTGAACAGTTTCTGAGATATATAGCATTTTATGAAGTGGAAGAGTGGGGCATAGCCCCAGCACACCCCCAGAGACCCCTAGGTTGGTATCACTGAATGCATCTTATCATAAGGAACAAGAGTTTATATGCTTTAGGGTTGGGGATCTGAACAGTTTCTGAGATATTGGGCCTTTTATGAAGTGGAGGGGGTGGGGCATAGCCCCAGCACATCCTAGGGGACCCCCAGATTGGTGTCACTGAATGCGTCTTAACATAAGAAACAAGAATATACATGGTTCTGGGGTGGGGATCTGAAGGGTTTCTGAGATATATCACCTTTGATCAAGTGGAGGGTTGGGGCATAGCCCTGGTGCTGGCTGGGAGATCCTTAGGTTGTTATCACTGAATGCATCTTATCATAAGGAACAAGAATTTACATGTATATGGTTTAGGGGTGGGGATCTGAGATATTGGGCCTTTTATGAAGTGGAGGGGTTGGGCATAGTCCTCGTGCAGCCAGGGAGACCCTAAGGTTGGTATCACTGAATGCATCTTATCATAAGGAACAAGAATTTAAATGGTTTAAGGGTGGGGATCTGAAAGGTTTCTGAGATATTCGGCCTTTTACGAAGTTGACGGGGTGGGGCATAAGCCCTGCCACATCCTAGGGGACCCCCAGATTGGTTTCACTGAATGCGTCTTATCATAAGGAACAAGAATATATATGGTTTAGGGGTGGGCTCTGAACAGTTTCTCAGATATATGGTCTTTTGTGAAAGTGAGGGGTAGAGTATGGCCAGGGCGCACCCTGGGTGACCCCTAGGTTGGTGTCATTGAATGTGACTTATCATAAGGAACAAGAATATATATGGTTTTTGGGTGGGGATCTGAATGGTTTCTGAGATAAATGGCATTTTATGAAATAGAGGGGGCAGGGCATGTCCCCGGCACATCCCGGGGGACCCCCAGGTTGGTGTCACTTAATGCATCTTATCATAAGGAACAAGAATAAATATGGTTTAGGGGTTGGGATCTGTAAGGTTTCTGAGATATAAGGCATTTTATGAAGTGGAGTGTAAGGTTTCTGGAATATTTAGCTTTTTATGAAGTGGAGGGGGTTGGGCATGGCCCCCGCACATCCTGGGGGACCCCCAAGTTGGTGTCACTGAATGTGACTTATCATAAGGAACGAGAATATATATGGTTTAGGGCTGGGATCTGTAAGGTTACGAGAATATTGGGCCTTTTATGAAGTGGAGGGGGTGGGGCATGGCCCCGACACATCCCGGGCAGGCTTTCCAGCACTATCTGGCAAAAAATTAGGGCTAAAATTAGGGCTGTTTTTGCAAAAAATAAGGGCTAAATTAGGAAAATTAGGGCTAAACAAATAACAAGAGGACCAAGCTGAGCTTGGTCCTGTATCCCTCACCTGAGTTAACAGATTCAAAGTTTCAGGAAGTGCCACCCTTTACTGAAGGATTAATGGAAGGACATGGTGATGACAGGGTAAGTTATTTCTGCAAATCAAGTAGAATGTAACTCCATGATAAATAGGCTGACCTCACCAGTTTTCACTCATTCAAGCTTTTATTCCTGACTTGCTAAGAAGATCTGATATAAACTGATGGGGCTATGGTGATGACAAGTTCAAGAATAAGCAATTAACTGCTGCAATCAAAGGGATGTTACTCTGTGACAAATAGGCAAACCTCACAAGTTGTCAAACTTCTCCGAATTTTTCTGCCTGACTTATTTGTTTGTAAGTTTCGTGAAGATCAGATCAAAACTGAAGGGGCAGCAGTGCTAACAAGGTCGAAAATAGGCATTTTTAAGCAATGAAAGGCACGTAACTCTATGACAAATGTGCCAACTTGGCCAGTATTCAAACTCATCCAAGATTTTATTCCCAGCCACCTTACATATAAGTTTCAGAAAGATCCAATCAAAACTGAAGGGGCTACGGTGATGACAAGGTCAAAAGGGGGTCTTTCATTTGTGCCCATGCATGTTTTTTCTTTAAATTTTGTATATTAATAACTCAGCATATACAACCTACAAAAATGTATTTAATAAATTATATAAATCAAAATAGGACTCAGGAGGCCACTCTAACTGACTCCCTCCACGAGCTGGTGTCTGTCTCTAAATAAGTGCGTCTTAAATCTTATGTTTTATTTAGTTTCAAAATCTGTGTACTGGATTGAATGCAGAACTCCATAGGCATTCCTTTGATACTAAAAAACCTTTTGAAATAATTAAAGTTTTCATTTTCTGATAAAATAATTATCAAAAATCTCATTTTTTAATTAAATTTTAAAAAAAATATCAAAATTCAATCCCTAAGATAAATATGTTCTAGTCTCTGTCAAGATTTCATTTTGCTAGGAAAACTTGCCATATGTATCTTCTTTAGCTATGCCGAATTTCATGAAAATCCGAAAACGGTAACACTGTAGTTTTACACCTTTAATGGATGTAAGTCGTTTCTGCAAAATTTACTATTTTATTGAAATCATCCAAGAACCTTACAAAAGGGCAATTCATAACACTTACGTAATAACTATAAGATAATCAGATCAAAATGAATACATATTGAGCTGATCTAGCTTAGAAACTATTAGAATATCATGAATTTCTGATATTTTCCTTTCATTTATACACTATGATCTATCCAAAATAGTAGATAGTAAAACACTAAATCAAAAGGTATTCTAATCAACAAATTAGGCTGAACAACATATATTGTTTTTTATTAGCAGCAAAATTATTGTGAACATGTGCAACTTTATTTAATGACTTTGCATAAGTCATGCTACTCAAATAGGTGTAAGGCAAGGAGATCCATTATTTTCATTTCCATACCAAGCCGGTATGCAAGGACGCAATGGTCAGTGGTTTGTTGTTACTAGTAAAAATAGTTCTGTTGGTAAATCCATGGCCAGATTAAGCCTTCGATATACTCTGTCTTTATGAACGCTGGATTATTACCGGTATCCTAACAAAAAAGTTACATTAATTATTGGTTAGTATTTCCAAAAATCGAAATGTCACTGATACTGAGTTTCTGTTGCAAAAGATATCATTCATGGATGAGGCACAGACTATTTGGTGTAAACAAAGCTGTCCCATGACCTAGATAAATTTTGCTATTAGACAGGGAGAGAAACAGTTTCCTTCCTTATAGTACACATGCATAAATATGTCTCTTTTCTGCATTGGTATTGTAATTGTTGACGTTTCTTTAGTGTCTTATTTTTTTTCTATTTACTTTGTCAATATAGTGGTTAATTTATCGGAAGCAAGCTTTTAGTATTTTTTTCTGGTTGTAAAACTTTCAACCACTTCTTGAATGTTTCTGCTGAATGCAAGTTCACTGTTGTTTATTTTTTGTTGTTTTTTTTTAAGCACTGTTCTTGCTTGCTTTTGGTTCATTAATAATTACCAGTACATTTCTGTGTAATGTATCTCTCTGCTTAGAAAGAGCATTGCAGTGTTTGGACAGAAAAAAGCATCACAATGTATTTACTGAAAATAATTTAAAATCCTATGAGTCAACAATATTCTTTAGAGGGAATTGGTCGTGGAATCCTTTCTACGGCCATTATCTCCCTCTTGCTGGCTCGGGAGGGGTAGCTGTCAGTCTCTAGCGAAAGAATACATGCTGCACTGGTTAACCGCTTGCGTTTATAAGTCTGTCAAGGAAAAGTGTGGGCGGTTGAACTGAACTGATCGGCTCGACACAACCTAAATATTGTTGGCTGGCCGGTTAAACTTCAAAACAAACATATTGTGACCCCTTCCTGTTGCCCCTAGGTCAACGTGCACAGGGACGCTGATAGCTTGCCTTCCCCTCCCCCATCCCCCACCTGTGACCACCCTAAACGGGACCGAGTACATCGCAGGGAATCTAAAAACTTACTCCTGTTTCTCTCTTCCTCTAGATTAAATCCTCCTCGAAATTTCACAGAAACATAATGACGGCATCCATATTCAATTCCGTTCAAGGTTACTAAACTACTCATTCACGCTTTCCACGTGAATGACCTAATGATACAGTCTTACTTGACAGGTGTTTTGACAAACGTAATCAGGCTAAAGAAAGTATTTTTAGATATTTTGCATGACCTTAAAATTGGACAATATATATGCAGGTCAAACCGTACTTTTCACATATATGCATTTCACTTTACCTTACAGCCTTTTTTTCTGCTTTCCTTCTTGGGCATACATACCTGTGCAAAGCGCGTTGACTTGGATCATAATGCTCCAAAAGGACCATGTCCTCTGTTGCTTGATACAGTGGGATGCTTTGTAAACCTTATTTGGTAGATTTGACTCAGTCTTTTTTGTGTTTTCTGCATGCAATGTCCGGGAAGACCACTTTTGAACAGTCCCAAAGGCGGTCTCAATATAGGAGTTTTGCTGTATTTACATTTCCAGTGTAAAGGGAAATGCAAACCTATATAAAACAATGAAGTTCATACCTCCACACAAGTGACGACGGGCTAAGCCATGGTTTCCTACGGGCGTTGGTGACGTCAACGCTGATCCGCTCTTTGTAGTAAAAACAGTGTGCAAATGTTTTTCGGCTTCAAAAGTTTGCCCTATAAGTACTTTTTTGCCCAGCGATGAGGGGCAAAGAATGTAATTATAAAAAATAAACTTAATTTTTCTGTCTTTTCGTGAGGGTATGAACGACTGCGGGTCGCTAGCAAAGTTTACATGGTTCTTGTGCTTTGCGCGTGACCCGCTGCGTTCGTGCTTTCATTAACAGCAAAACATTTGTTTGGTATTAAGAACGATACCCCCACACACACACACACACACACACATACACACCCCGTCCCCCGTCATCCCTCAACACCAACTATCGTCCTATTAGTTCAGCTGGCTCGCGGTGCTATGGCACTACTGAGTCGGAGTCAACCCAACATTGCAACGTGGAGTTGACGTTGCATCAGCGGTGCCCATTTAGGCGTTGTGCCTGCTGAAGTTTCTCTAGTTAGGACAATATTTCCCATGGTTATATCCGATTATTTAAATGCTTTCTTATGTAATCTGTGAAAATGTATTGCCATGTTTTGATACTTCTATTGAAATGCAGCTCGATGTCATGTATATGACCGGAGTTTTCTCAATAAAGTGTATTGTGAGTAATGCGACAACTACTCACAGATTGAATAAATATTATCAGCAGTTTAAGTGTTTCTTGATATCTTACATATTGTGATTTGTAATTACTGCAACAACTGCTGAGTAAATGAAGTGAAAGACCTATACAAATATATAGACAACACATTCATGATCACATAAGTTTTAGAACACTGACAAATGTACAACCATGTGAATTCTAAAAGCAAATTCAGATGGCTTTGGAATACAGCTTCAATAAGCCGTTTGATTTCTTTCATAGGGGCTATACAAAAAGATAGATTGGGTAGTGCCTATGCAGATACAAATTCTGAAAACTTAATGTCCAAGAAAAGTAATCTCAAGTGTTATTGATTTTCCCTGGAGTAAACCTTTCTTTTTAAATGGACAGTTAGGGTTAAAGGCATTTATTCTGTAACAGTAAAACACACTGTGTGTCCATAATTGTTTTATTGCCCCCTGTGATATACTGACTATAGCAGATCAAAGGCGGCCCTTAATAGGGTGATAAGTAGCTCTTGTTGAATCCCCTGACTGAGACACTTAAAGGGAAAATCAATAATGTACACCAGTCAACAGTAAGTAATTTATTGATTTTCCCCAAGGCGGCCTCTTACCTGTTGAAGACAGAGGACTTCTCTCCAGTGAGCACTGAGGGCTACATAATATTATGTAATGAAATGATAGTCCTCAATAATCAAGAATAAATGCCTTTAAATAAACAAACAACAGTTTGACTTGAGAGTCATTTATCTCGAGTCTGATAACAAATCTCGCAAAATCTGAAGCAACATCTAAAGTGACTGGTATGTTGTTGATTTGAATGTTAAATCTAAACATCACCTTAGCACCATTACCAAATTAGACAAGAAAGACAGAAAGAAAACTACACATGATTACCTGGGTGCATTTGATTTGTCATCAAAACCTTTGCGGTATATAGTTCTGTAGACAAAATAGTTTGTTCCATAAGGGGCAACTTTTCCGAAATGGATGTTTTGAAATAATACCTATAATTATGCTATGAACTACTTACACAAACCATACTATACTATAGCCATCCAAATTGAAAGCAATAGTAAAGTATTATTAAACAGCATGACCAAAACATGATAATCATATAATTTCACATTTTGCTGAATCAGGACTATCAGTATGCAGTCTGATAAAACACAATTTTACCGGTCCTCAATTTCCATCAAAATTCATCAACATGTTCCTAAGATATGTGGGTAGTTTTTATGCTAAAATGGTGTCTTGACAAAAATTGGAACATGGTAAAAATGCATATAAAATTTTAATGAATACAAAAATAGGAGCTGAAATAAGGGGACACCATCAAAGAAAACTGAATGCCCAGCCACTATTACTAGACATATGAGGTAATTCATAGTATCAACTAACTCACCAATTATGGCTTAGATTCATAAAACATAGCAGCATTAGATATATGAAACTCTGAATACTGTAGACAAGTTTATATGAGAGTACTCTCTGTTGTGATAGTGACTTCATAAAATATGTAATAAATTTACTAAGGAAATAAAATTTAAAAGTGAATGCATCGTAATTATAATGGTTATACCCAAGGGAATTATTGTGCATAATCTTATCAAAATCCAGGCGTGGGCAGAAACCAATGCAAATTTCCTATACCTTGAAAGACCCCCTTTGGCATTTTTAGCAATCAAAGGGATGTTACTCTAAAATAAATAGGCCGACTTGGCCAGTTTTCGAACTTATCTGTGGTTTCTTCCCCAGCCACCTTACATATAAGTTTCAGAAAAATCTGATCAAAACTGAAGGGGCTACGGTGATGACAAGGTAAACCAGAGGACCAGTGGTCCTGTAAACGCTCACCTGACACCTGGTCCTGGTGTACATTTTAATGTTTTTATATATGTATAAATTATAGCCTCAGAGCAGGGGTACACAACTTGTGGGGACAAAATTTTGATGTCTAACAATGTGATAAAACTTTCCACCTATTCCTACCTTTCTGACAGTTTGAAGGCCATGCTTTCATTATGGTTTATTCCATTTGTCATATATTTTTTTTAACTTTTCATATTATTTAGGGAATGTCTGATTGACAATGTGCTGGGAAAGAGCACTTGACTCCTTGATTTTCCACTTGTACAGTTTTACTTAATACCATCTACATTATAGGTGTTTCTTTGCAGTGTAGTGGCTGGGACACAACGTGAATTTGTTTTATCAGTTCCTGGTCATTGCATTTTATCTACTTTGTGACCAGAAACAGCAGATGAGACCTATTTGATTGAATTTTTGCATTAACCCCAAATTTGTATTATATATTCCTTCCAATTCGGTATTCTAGAAATTATGTGCTTATTTTTTAAATTAATTTTAGGAGAGATACTGGTCTAGTGGAATTCATTTCACTGACTGTTCCAAGGCGGTTCTTCTGTCGCAGTTTATTTTTGTTATGGTATGTCTTTTGTGTGTGTGTGTGTATCGCTTACATTATTTTATTTTGGATAGCCAATTGGCCATTTTGTGGGAAAGTAACTGTCCTTTTGGCTTTCCACTATTGATGTTTCCATTAGAGTCTAGTTATTTCATGTTTGTGTTTCTTTCCCTTTGGTGTCACTGATAGGAGCTGTGGGTTAATTGTATCTATTCTTGATCACTGCCTTTCACTTCTATTTTCTAATATTGTATTTTGGAAATTCTCCTTTCAGTTCAGTTGTCACAAGCATAAAAAGTATACCAGAGTTGTTCCATATAGTGTTAAACATTATTGGCTGACAAAGTCTTGTGGTAGCCCCAAAAAGTGTGTCACAGAAATACAGAGGTTCTGCAACCAAAACAACAATTTGAATATGTTCTCATTTTATTGAAAATATTGTTTATAACATGTTATGATCAAAACAATAAAATATTCTTTATAACATGCTACCATCAAAAACAACTACAAAAATACATGTACATATATTAAGCAATTTCCAAATAGATATTAAAATATGTGACCAGCCATGAGATTTTGGGTCCAAATGAGGTCCATGACCGAAAATGAGGTTTTGCCATTTTCCGATACCTTTACAATACTTTAGTGCATATGTGTAATTTCAGATGAAAATATGGAGCGGTGTCCAAGATATGGGCCTTTATGAACTGACCCCCAAAATGTGAAAATTGCAGTTTCTCTCTTTTATTTAGAAGTGTATTTTCAAGTGACTATTGACGGCTTCAAAGCCTCAAAAGATTCAGGTAAACCTGGAGAAAACAAATACCTGCAAACCATGCGTTCACACAATTATTTATTTATCCAGTAGCAATCATTTATTAAATATTTGTTGGGAAGAATTCGGTTGCCATGACAACAAATTCAACAAGGGGGCCCAGAGGGCCCTGAATCGCTCACCTGAAAATTAGTGTCTCCAGTACATTCTAGGCCCAAGGGCTATAATTTGAACAAACTATGTAATGGTCCACTAGATGAAGCTTCATACCAAATATCAAAGACCTGGGCCTTCTGGTTTCAGACAAGAAGATTTTTAAAGGTTTTCCCTATATAAGCCTATGAAAAACCAAAGGGTCCCGGGGTGGGGGCATTTTTGGCCCAAGGGCTATAATTTGAACAATCTTGAAAGAGGTCCACTGGATGAAGCTTCATACCAAATATCAAAGACCTGGGCCTTCTGGTTTCAGACATGAAGATCTTCAAAGGTTTTCCCTATTTAAGCCTATGAAAAACCAAAGGGTCCCGGGGTGGGGGCATTTTTGGCCCAAGGGCTATAATTTGAACAATCTTGAAAGAGGTCCACTAGATGAAGCTTCACACCAAATACCAAAGATCTGGGCCTTGCGGTTTCAGAGAAAAGGATTTTTAAAGATTTTCCCTGTACAAACCTATGTAAAACCAAAGGCCCGCAGGGCGGGGGCATTTTTGGCCCCAAGGCTATAATTTGAACAATCTTAGTAAAAGTCCACCAGGTAAAGCTTCACACCAAATATTAAAGACCTGGGCCTTGTGATTTCAGAGAAGAAGATTTTTTAATGATTTTCCCTATATAAGCCTATGTAAAACCATAGGCCCCCACGGCGGGGGCATTTTGGCCCCCAGGGCTATAATTTGAACAATCTTGAAAGAGGTCCATTAGATGAAGCTTCACGCCAAATATCAAAGATCTGGGCCTTGCGGTTTCAGAGAAGAAGATTTTTAAAGATTTTCCCTGTATTCCCTATGTAAAACCAAAGGCCCCCAGGGCGGGGGCATTTTTGGCCCAAAGGCTATAATTTGAACAATCTTAGTAGAGGTCCACCAGGTAAAGCTTCACACCAAATATTAAAGACCTGGGCCTTGTGTTTTCAGAGAAGAAGTTTTTTTAATGACTTTCCCTATATAAGCCTATTTAAAACTATAGGCCCCTGCCCCGGGGGCATTTTGGCCCCCAGGGCTTTAATTTGAACAATTTTGAAAGAGGTCCAATAGATAAAGCTTCATACCAAATATCAAAGAACTGGGCCTTGCCGTTTGAGAGAAGAAGATTTTTAAAGATTTTCCCTGTATAAGCCTATGTAAAACCAAAAGCCCCCGGGGCGGGGGCATTTTTGGCCCCAAGGCTATAATTTGAACAATCTTGAAAGAGGTCCACTAGATGAAGCTTCATACCAAATATCAAAGATCTGGGCCTTGCGGTTTGAGAGAAGAAGATTTTTAAAGATTTTCCCTGTATAAGCCTATGTAAAACCAAAGGCCCCCGGGGCGGGGGCATTTTTGGCCCCAAGGCTATAATTTGAACAATCTTAGTAGAGGTCCACCAGGTCGAGCTCCACACCAAATATTAAAGACCTGGGCCTTGTGGTTTCAGAGAAGAAGATTTTTTAATGATTTTCCCTGTATAAGCCCATGTAAAACCAAAGGCCCCCGGGGCGGGGGCATTTTGGCCCCCAGGGCTATAATTTGAACAATCTTGGTAGAGGTCCACTAGATGAAGCTTCATACCAAATATTGAAGACCTGGGCCTTGCGGTTTCAGAGAAGAAGATTTTTTAAGATTTTCCCTGTATAAGTCTATGTAAAACCAAAGGCCCCCGGGGCGGGGGCATTTTTGGCCCCAAGGCTATAATTTGAACAATCTTAGTAGAGGTCCACCAGGTAAAGCTTCACACAAAATATTAAAGACCTGGACCTTGTGGTTTCAGAGAAGAAGATTTTTTAATGATTTTCCCTATATAAGCTTATGTAAAACCAAAGGCCCCCGGGGCGGGGGCATTTTGGCCCCCAGGGCTATAATTTGAACAATCTTGGTAGAGGTCCACTAGATGAAGCTTCATACCAAATATCGATGACCTGGGCCTTGCGGTTTCAGAGAAGAAGATTTTTAAAATTTTGTTTTAAAAAATCTATTTTTAGCTCCTGTGACCCAGATGTGCAATGGACCGGAACCATTTGAACAATTTTGAAAGGGGACCACCTAAGGATCATTGCTGTGAAGTTTGGTCAAAATCCCATCAGCGGTTTAGGAGGAGATGTCATTTGAAGAAAAAGTTTACGCACACACACGCACACACACGCACGCACACACTGACGACGGACGACGGACGAAAAGTGATCCCAAAAGCTCACCTTGTCACTACGTGACAGGTGAGCTAAAAATCCTGAAATTTCTCGAAAAAAAAAACTCTTGTAGAGCTTGACATATATTTTCTCATTCAATCTAAGTCAAACAATAGATAATGTATTACTAAATCCAATTTAAGAACATGTAGCAATATTCATTTCCACCATTGCCAAAGAGATCAGCTTTGCTGGGATACAGAATACCCCACCCACTTAATATGTATGTCACTAATGTCATTTTTTGAATGCTACATCTCAATAGCCAAAAAATTGGACTGCATCTATTACTTTAACTGCAAAGTCCGGCTTATGAGAATAGACTTTTTACACACCATCGCTTTCATTCAAGATCAAAATGGTGTGTATAATTTCATGATGGCTTATAAAACTACAAATTTCATGTAAAAATGAAGAAACGAAAAAAAAAAAAAGAAAAAAAAAAATATATTGTCAAGTTGTTTCGCACAATATTTTTACTTTTTGGACAAAACTGTGTGTACACCATTATAATGATAGCAAAATCGTTTTGTTGTATTGTAAATAAATCATATATCTGCAGTAGATAGTGCATGGCATAAGTGTTTTATCAGATTACCCCATCCGCCAACATAGTATTGCTATGGTTTGGGGTCTATAATCACCGAAAGAAAAGTTGACTTTTTACACCACGGTGTGAGTTTATGAGTATGTTTGTAATTGTGTTCGTGTAAATTGTACAAACTTAAAGCTAAAGTATGTCTTTATTAGCATCTCATTTTCGTGAACGTCAATGTAAAACAAACCTTATATCACGCTTCTTCCTGTCAGGGCTACGGGAAACAGGCCTTCCAGCAGAGCCGAAACTACCAAAAATGAGCACAAGTTCTGGAGAAGAAGAATTTTTAAGGCTTTTTACCATATATATAGGCGTGACGGCCATCTTGGTCATGTGATCTAGACCGTATTGCCATTTTTTCATTTGTTCAACTCACAAAGGCTCCATATTAAATTTCACTTAAATTGGCTCAGCAGTTTTGGAGAAAAAAATGTTTGAAATATGGATCCTGAATGACCTTGGTCTAAGGCCAATGAATGACCTTGACCTTTCTGACCCATAGATCTTCATGTATTCAGTTACTTTACCTGATCTACAAATTTTGGTGACACTGTCTTCAATGGTTTTCCTATAAATCCATTATTTTCACTTTGCCCCATGCAAAAGCCTACTTCGGCAAATTTGACATTGCTGTAAAATAGGTCAAGGTCAACCCGGGGTCACCATTTGTACAAACCATGATGGGCCTGAGTACCATATGCTATATGCCAAGTTTCAAGGCCACTGGCCTTATGGTTCTGGAGAAGAAGATTTTTGAAGGCTTTTTACCATATATGGGCATGGCGGCCATCTTGGTCATGTGATCCAGACCCCGCAAACAAACTTTCGTTCCCCCATCCCACTGAGGCTCCATATGAAATTTGGCTTTGATTGGCCCTGCAGTATAGGAGAAGAAGATCTTTGAAAATGGTGGACGGATGGATGGACGGACGGACGGACGTCCTCATGGACGGATGACGGACCATGGCTATACTATAAGCTCACCTATGAGCCTAAAGGCTCAGGTGAGCTAAAAATCAACATTTTCAGCCGTCAAAGGGACATAACTCTACCATAAATGGGCTGACTTGGCCTGTTTTCGAACTCATCCAAGATTTTATTCCCAGCCACCTTACATATAAGTTTCAGAAAGATCCAATCAAAACTGAAGGGGCTAGGGTGATGACAAGGTCAAAAATTGGCATTTTTAGCAATCAAAGGGACGTAAATCTATGATAAATGGGCCAACTTTGCCAGTATTCGAACTCATCCTAGGTTTTATCTCCAGTCACCTTACATATAAGTTTCAGAAAGATTCGATCAAAACTGAAGGGGCTACCGTGATGACAAGGACAAATTTCGACATTTTCAACCATCAAAGGGACATAACTATATAGTAAATGGGGCAACTTGGCCAGTTTTCGAACTCATCCGAGGTTTTATCCCCAGCCACCTAACATATAAGTTTCAGAAAGATCCAATCAAAACTGAAGGGGCTACAGTGATGACAAGGTCAAAAATCAACATTTTCAGCAATCAAAGGGACCTAACTCTATGATAAATAGGCCAGCTTTGCCGGTATGCGAACTCATCCGAGGTTTTATCCCCAGCCACCTTGCATATAAGTTTCAGAAAGATCGGATCAAAACTGAAAGGGCTACGGTGATGACAAGGTAAAAAATCGGCATTTTCAGTCATCAAAGGGACGTTACTCTGTGATAAATGGACCAACTTATCTGGTTTTCAAACTCATTTGAGATTTAATCACCAGCCACTTAACATATAAGTTTCAGAAAGATTCGATCAAAACTGAAAGGGCTACAGTGATGACAAGGTCAAAAATCAGCATTTTCAGCAATCAAAGGGACGTTACTATACAATAAATGGGCTGACTTGGTCGGTTTTCGAACTCATTCGAGATTTTATCCCAAGCCACCTTACATATAAGTTTCAGAAAGATCCGATCAAAACTGAAGGGTCTACGGTGATGACAAGGTCAAAAATCTGCATTTTCAGCAATCAAAGGGACGAAACTCTATGATAAATCGGCAGACTTGGCTGGTTTTCGAACTCATCCGAGGTTTTATCCCAAGCCTCATCACATATAAGTTTCAGAAAGATCTGATCAAAACTGAAGGGGCTACAGTGATGAGAAGGTCGAAAATGGGCATTTTCAGCAATCAAAGGGACATAACTCTATGATAAATGGGCCGACTTGGCCGGTTTTGGAACTCATCCGAGTTTTTATCCCCAGTCACCTTAAATATTAGTTTCAGAAGGATCCGATCAAAACTGAAGGCGCTACGGTGATGACAAGCATTTTCCCATAGTAAGTCTATGGGACCTTGTGGTTGCCATAGGAACCAAAGTTTTAGAGCGAATTCGAAAAAAAAAGTTTATGTCATCAATGCCCCACCAGAGGCATGCTACAGATGAGAAATGATTGAGATCAGCCTGCAGGATACAGAGATATAGCTGCTCAAAAGTGTGGACAGACGACAGACGGACGACCCACTATACTATAAGCTCCCCTGGAGCCTTCGGCCCAGGTGAGCTAAAAATTATGAACTGGTTTACCTATAAAATGTTGATATGTCCTGAGATCTTACAACCAACTTAATTATCTGACCTTTTGATAACAGTTAGTTTCTAAATGATTTCTAGTCTACAGCAATATTTGAAAAATATGATATATTCAGCTATAGCTCCTATTATGTTACTGCCCATTATCAAATGAAGTACACATAAACCTCTTTATAACTGTTCATCATGTTCATTGAAAGACAGGTTTTGTATATACATGGTTTACATTGAAGGATCCTTACAAGAGCTGTCATCAGACAGCATTGCTTGCCTGGAAACCTGTCTTAGTCTGGGACCTTGAGCTATTAGGCAGAGTGGAGAATTTCTGAATCACATCCATTGACATTGCACCAAATAAACAATGGGCAGGTGTGGGAATATTGGTGAATGAAATCTTTGAAATCATACATGCATTTATTTTCACACCAAATATAAATAAAACACCAAATATAAATGAAACCCAATGTATGGTTTGGAAAATATGAGGTGTTAAATTTTTTTACAACAAAACTGTAACATAAAATACCATAAGCCCCTATATGTAGGTCAAAAATTTTAACACAAGAATTTAAACTAGAGTTTCTCTTTCTATGGCCTTGGCCATGAAGTCATGGGCATACATGTGGGTATTGTTAAATAAAACTTTGAGAATGCCTATCAGTATATCAAATATGAACCCAAATCATCATATGGTTTGGAAAATATGGTTTATTAAACTTTTAAGTAAAATTTTAACATAGAAATGTTAAATAGCTAACCTTGACCTTGAGGCAACAAGCATGGGTATACTGTGGATTTATATCACCTTGCAAAATATGAACCAAATCCATTGTATAATTTGGAAGATTGAGCTCTATAAAGACTATAGCACGGAATTTCAAAGTCACAGACTATGAACTTAAGGCCATGACACAGATGAAGGTATTGCTGAATAAAAATTTGCACCTATAGCTATCAATACCAAATATATGCATCTTCCATCTATTTGTTTGGAGCTTGTGCTCTAAAAGCTTAAATGTAAAACTTAGCATAGAATTTTAAGTGTGTGACATTGTTCTTGAGACTACTAACCAATGGCATGGGTAGGGCATTACTGAATAAAACGTTAGAAGTATGTTCATCATCATACCATATATGAGCGACATTCATGATATGGTTTGGAAAATATGGGGCAAAGCTCATAAAAACTTTTTCATAAAACATAAACAAGGATTTCTATGTCTGTAATCTTGAACTTGAGACCATGAATATGGGTGGATGTATTGCTGAATAAAATTGTGGACATATATCCATCATCATACCAAATATGAACTACTTCTATGATATAGTCTTGAAAATATAAAATCTTGAAAAACTTTAAAATAAATCCTTAGCATAGGATTTCTCTAAGCCTGTGACCTTAACCTTGATGCCATAGGAAAGGGTAGGGGTATTGCTGAATATAACTTTGGTCCTATATCTATCATCAAACCAAAGACGAACAAAATCTATCATATCTTTAGGAAAATATAAGCTCTATAAAAACTTCAAACTTTAGCATAGCATTTTTCAGTCTGTGGCCTTGACCTTGAGGCAAAAGTCACAGGTTGGGGTATTTCTGAATTATGAGCCACTTCCATCCTAATATTGGCTATGGTTTGGAAAATAAATGCTCTTAACAACTTTCACATAAATTTAAGTAGAGAAGTTTTGAGTCTGTGACATTGAGTATGGGTGGGGGTATAGCTGAATTTAAGTTTGGACCTATATCTGTCTGTTTGTCTGATTTGAGGTTTAACATCAGGGTTCGACATTGACCTAAGACCGATAGACATTGTCTAGTGGAAACCTGGTCAGGTCTAGTAAGGTCAGTGGCTGGCTGGTCCGAATGGTCCAGTTGTAAATCTGCCACCAAAGTTATTAAAATCCCTGTTTTAAACATTTATCATAAAATTAGTTTGTGTTTTCAGTTTGTTACAGAAGATTTTCCATCTGTGTAGATAAATAATAATAGAAACAATCTGATTACTGCAGAACTCTGATTACTGCAGAACTATTGTACATATATCATTTCAGTATGATTTTCATCATTTCTTTGGTCCAGCTGAACATAGATCAGGTCCAGTGTATCCCAAGATCCACCTTTTCCACTTATTAAAACAGTTGATGTTGAACTCTTAACATCCCGTCAACACTGTAAAGGTCATTTTGGAGACGTTGCTTCCAATTTTGTTGGACTTAAACCTGACATTGAGATGAAATGACATCTCAAGCCCTGCCGCCCAATGAAACCAATAGGGTTTATAAGCAGGGCCGACTCACACCACTTTGCATGGGCATAGATCCTCTAAGCCATTTCCCAGTACTTGTGTGCGCGTCTGTTTCAGCTCTGCATGGAAACATCATGCAGCCCATATATTTCTTCGAGCCCCGATGGGCGGGGGCCAGGACCTATATCTGTTGTCACCAAATCCATTGTATGCTTTGGAAAATATGTGCTCTAAAAAAAAAATTAACTCAAATGTAGACACCAACTCCAACTCAAATGCAAATGTAAGAGGTAGTGAATTGGCTCTTCCTGGACTTCAGCCAAGTGAGCTAAAGAAAAATGACCATAAATGGTCATCTTTCTTGATAATCTACACATTTCTGTTTGGATATAACATAGATGTTTAACAAACACTGATTCAGTTATGGACCCAGACAAAAGTGTTATAAAGAAGCTCAGTGGTCTATATGTACTGATTCAGCTATGAACCCAAACAAAAGTGTTATAAAGAAGCTGTGGTCTATAACTATGTTGCCCAGGAACACATGGATACCAAAAGAAGCATCCTTTGTAGATGAAACATAAAGAATAAGCAAGTTATTGGTTTAAATTTCATGGCTTTGCACAAAATTTCTTTTAAGTTCAGTCAGAAATTATGAAAAATTAGGGATAATTTAAAACAAGAGGGCCATGATGGCCCTGGATCGCTCACCTGATCCATAGAGTAACAAGTGGGCCCTGGGGAGGGCCATTATTGACCCCAAGGTTATAATGTGCATAATGTTGAGGGAGGTCTAAAAAGGTGAAGCTTCATACCAAATATCAAAAACAGCTATAATTGTCCACTAGATGAAGCTCCATACCGAATGTCAACGACATGGGCCTTGCAGTTTCAGAGAAGAGGATATTCCCTACATAAGCCTATGTAAAACCAAATGGCCCCTTGGCTGGGGCACTTTTGGCCCCAGGGCTATAATTTAAACAATCTTGATAGAGGTCCACTAGATGAAGCTTCACACCAAATATCAAAGACCTGGGCCTTGCTGTTTCAGAGAAGAAGATTTTCAAAGATTATCTACATATAAGTCAATGTGAAACCAAAGGGTCCCCGAGGCAGGGGCATATTTAGCCTCAGGGCTATAATTTGAACAATCTTGGTAGAGGTCCAATTGCTGAAGCTTCATACCAAATATCAAAGACCTAGGCCTTGTGGTTTCAGAGAAGAAGATTTTTCAAGATTTTCCCAATTTAAGTCTATGTAAAACCAAAGGGCCCCGGAGTGGGGGCAATTTTGGCCCAAGGGCTATAATATGAACAATCTTGGTAGAGGTCCACAAGATGAAGCTTCATACCAAATATCAAAAGCCTGGCCCTTGCAATTTCAGGGAAGAAGATTTTTAAAGATTTTCCCTATATCTGCCTATGTAAAACAAAAGGGCCCCGGGGCAGGGACATTTTTTGCCCCAGCACTATAATTTGAACAATCTTGTTAGGGGTCCACTAGATGAAGCTTCATACCAAATAGCAAAGACCTGGGCCTTGCAGTTTCAGAGAAGAAGATTTTTAAAGATTTTCCCTATATAAGCCCATGTAAAACCAAAGGGCCCCGGGGCGGGGGCATTTTTGGCCCCAGCACTATAATTTGAACAATTTTAGTAGGGGTCCACTAGATGAAGCTTCATATCAAATATCAAAGACCTGGGCCTTGTGGTTTCAGAGAAGAAGATTTTTGAAGATTTTCCTATATAAGCCCATGTAAAACCAAAGGGCCCCGGGGCGGGGGCATTTTTGGCCCCAGCACTATAATTTGAACAATCTTGGTAGGGGTCCACTAGATGAAGCTTCATACCAAATATCAAAGACCACGGCCTTGCGGTTTCAGAGAAGAAGATTTTTTAAGTTTTCGGTGAAAAAAATCTATTTTTGGCTCCTGTGATCTATATGTGCAACGGACCGGAACCATTTGAACAACTTTGAAAGGGGACCACCTTAGGATCATTCCTGTGAAGTTTGGTAAAAACCCGATCAGTGGTTTAGGAGGAGTTGTCGTTTAAAGAAATTGTTTACGCACGGATGACAGACAAAAAGTGATCCTAATATAAAACACAAGAGGGCCATGATGGCCCTGGATCGCTCACCTGATCCATAGAGTAACAAGTGGGCCCCGGGGAGGGCCATTATTGACACCAAGGTTATAATGTGCATAATGTTGAGGGAGGTCTAAAAAGGTGATGCTTAATACCAAATATCAACAAAGGCTATAATTGTCCACTAAATGAAGTTCCATACCAAATATCAAAGACATAGGCCTTGCAGTTTCAGAAAAGAAGATTTTTAAAGATTTCCCTATATACGTCTATGTAAAACCAAAGGGTCTCGGGGCGGGGGCATTTTTGGCCCCAGGGCTAAAATTTGAACAATCTTGATAGAGGTCCACTAGATGAAATTTCACACCAAATATCAAAGACCTAGGCCTTGTGGTTTCACAGAAGAAAATTTTTAAAGATTTTTCCCTATATAAGTCTATGTAAAACCAAAGGGCCCCGAGGCGGGGGCATTTTTCGCCTCAGGGCTATAATTTGAACAATCTTGGTAGAGGTCCACTAGCTGAAGCTTCATACCAAATATCAAAGACATAAAAAAAAAATCAAAACTGAGTGCCTTTAAGAGCAATGAAAACATTCATAAGAAAGAAGATGGGTCATACTTCGTAGTTTCGGCTAATAAAGCCTCATCAGTGACCCTGTAATGATCCGGCAACGAAAACCAGAGGAAACGTACTGCAATTTTGCGAATTTCGAATAGGCAGTCGATTCAAAGACTGATATAAATCAAAATGGGGTCCAAATAAATAAAAACCTGTCTAGAATATGAGTCTAAACCAATAATTTATTTCTGATTTTTCAGAATATTTACGCTGATCTCAAAGGACCAAAAAGAAAAATATAAACTGCACTATGGTTGATGTACGGGGAGACGTTTTACGGCCGCCACACGGCACAACACCAGCTGCAGTGAAGGCAAATAAAAATCAAAACTGAGTGCCTTTAAGAGCAATGAAAACATTCATAAGAAAGAAGATGGGTCATACTACATAGTTTCGGCTAATAAAGCCTCATCAGTGACCCTGTAATGATCCGGCAACGAAAACCAGAGGAAACGTACTGCAATTTTGCGAATTTCGAATAGGCAGTCGATTCAAAGACTGATATAAATCAAAATGGGGTCCAAATAAATAAAAACCTGTCTAGAATATGAGTCTAAACCAATAATTTATTTCTGATTTTTCAGAATATTTACGCTGATCTCAAAGGACCAAAAAGAAAAATATAAACTGCACTATGGTTGATGTACGGGGAGACGTTTTACTTGTGGTTTCAGAGAAGAAGATTTTTCAAGATTTTCCCTATATAAGTCTATGTAAAACCAAAGGGCCCCGGAGCGGGGGCATTTTGGCCCCAGGGCTATAATTTGAACAATCTTGGTAGAGGTCCACAAGATGAAGCTTCATACCAAATATCAAAGACCTGGGCCTTGCAGTTTCAGAGAAGAAGATTTTTAAAGATTTTCCCTACATAAGCCTATGTAAAACCAAAAGGCCCCGGAGCGGGGGCATTTTAGGCCCCAGCCCTATAATTTGAACAATCTTGGTAGGGGTCCACTAGATGAAGCTTCATACCAAATATCAAAGACCTGGGTCTTGCGGTTTCAGAGAAGAAGATTTTTTAAGTTTTCGGTGAAAAAAATACATTTTTGGATCCTGTGACCTATATGTGCAATGGACCGGAACCACTTGAACAACTTTGAAAGGGGACCACCTAAGGATCATTCCTGTGAAGTTTAGTCAAAATCCGATCAGTGGTTTAGGAGGAGATGTCGTTTGAAGAAATTGTTTAAGCAAGGATGACAGACAAAAAGTGATCCTAATATAAAACACAAGAGGGCCCAGAGGGCCCTGAATCGCTCACCTGAGAATTAGTGTCTCCAGTATATTCTAGGCCCGAGGGCTATAATTTGAACAAACTTGGAAATGGTCCACTATATGAAGCTTCATACCAAATATCAAAGACCTGGACCTTCTGGTTTCAGACAAGAAGATTTTTAAAGGTTTTCCCTATATAAGCCTATGAAAAACCAAAGGGTCCCGGGCCGGGGGCATTTTTGGCCCCAGGGCTATAATTTGAACAATCTTGAAAGAGATCCACTAGATGAAGCTTTACACCAAATACCAAAGATCTGGGCCTTGCAGTTTCAGAGAAGAAGATTTTTAAAGATTTTCCCTGTATAAGCCTATGTAAAACCAAAGGCCCCCGGGGCGGGGGCATTTTTGGCCCCAAGGCTATAATTTGAACAATCTTAGTGAAGGTCCACCAGGTAAAGCTTCACACCAAATATTAAAGACCTGGGCCTTGTGGTTTCAGAGAAGAAGATTTTTTTTAATGATTTTCCCCATATAAGCCTATTTAAAACCATAGACTCCCGGGACGGGGGCATTTTGGCCCCCAGGGCTATAATTTGAATAATCTTGTTAGAGGTCCACTAGATGAAGCTTCACACCAAATATCAAAGATCTGGTCCTTGCGGTTTCAGAGAAGAAGATTTTTAAAGATTTTCCCTGTATAAGCCTATGTAAAACCATAGGCCCCTGGAGCGGGGGCATTTTTGGCCCCAAGGCTATTATTTGAACAATCTTAGTAGAGGTCCACCAGGTTAAGATTCACACAAAATATTAAAGACGTGGGCCTTGTGGTTTCAGAGAAGAAGATTTTTTAATGATTTTCCCTATATAAGCCTATGTAAAACCATAGGCCCCCGGGGCAGGGGCATTTTGGCCCCATGTGCTATAATTTGAACAATCTTGGTAGAGGTCCACTAGATGAAGCGTCACACCAAATATCAAAGATCTGGGCCTTGCGGTTTCAGAGAAGAAGATTTTTTAAGATTTTCTCTGTACAAGCCAATGTAAAACCAAAGGCCCCCGGGGCGGGGGCGTTTTTGGCCCAAAGGCTATAATTTGAACAATCTTAGTAGAGGTCCACCAGGTTAAGCTTCACACCAAATATTAAAGACCTGGGCCTTATGGTTTCAGAGAAGAAGATTTTTTAACGATTTTCCCTATATAAGCCTATGTAAAACCATAGGCCCCTGGAGCGGGGGCATTTTGGCCCCCAGGGCTATAATTTGAACAATCTTGAAAGAGGTCCACTAGATGAAGCTTCAGACCAAATATCAAAGATCTGGGCCTTGCGGTTTCAGAGAAGAAGATTTTTAAAGATTTTCCCTGTATATTGTTCCTATGTAAAACCAAAGGCCCCCGGGGCGGGGCATTTTTGGCCCCAAGGCTATAATTTGAACAATCTTAGTAGAGGTCCACCAGGTAAAGCTTCGCACCAAATATTAAAGACCTGGGCCTTGTGGTTTCAGAGAAGAAGATTTTTTAATGATTTTCCCTATATAAGCCTATGTAAAACCATAGGCCCCCGGGGCGGGGGCATTTTGGCCCCCAGGGCTATAATTTGAACAATCTTGAAAGAGGTCCACTAGATGAAGCTTCAGACCAAATATCAAAGATCTGGACCTTGCGGTTTCAGAGAAGAAGATTTTTAAAGATTTTCACTATATAAGCCTATGTAAAACCAAAGGCCCCTGGGGCGGGGGCATTTTGGCCCCCAGGGCTATAATTTGAACAATCTTGGTAGAGGTCCACTAGATGAAGCTTCATACCAAATATCCAAGACCTGGGCCTTGCGGTTTCAGAGAAGAAGATTTTGAAAGTTTTCTTTTAAAAAATCTATTTTTAGCTCCTGTGACCTAGATGTGCAATGGACCGGAACCATTTGAACAACTTTGAAAGGGGACCACCTAAGGATCATTCCCGTGAAGTTTGGTCAAAATCCAATCAGTGGTTTAGGAGGAGATTTCATTTGAAGAAAAAGTTTACGCACACACGCACGCACGCACGCACTGACGACGGACGACGGACGAAAAGTGATCACAAAAGCTCACCTTGTCACTACGTGACAGGTGAGCTAATAAGAGGGCCATGATGGCCCTGGATCGCTCACCTGATCCATAGTGTAACAAGTGGGCCCCAGAGAGGGCCAATATTGGCCCCAGGGCTTTAATGTGCATAATGTTGAGGGAGGTCTTAAAGGTGAAGCTTCATACCAAACATCAACAAAGGCTATAATTTGAACAATCTTGGCAAAGGTCCACAAGATGAAGCTACACATCAAATATCAAAGACCTGGGCCTAGCGGTTTCAGAGAAGAAGATTTTTGAAAGATTTTGCCTATATAAGCCTATGTAAAACCAAAGGGCCCCGGGACGGGGGCATTTTTTGCCCCAGCACTATAATTTGAACAATCTTGGTAGGGGTCCACTAGATGAAGCTTCATACCAAATATCAAAGTCCTGGGCCTTGAGGTTTCAGAGAAGAAGATTTTTAAAGATTTTCCCTGTATAAGCCTATGTAAAACCAAAGGGCCCCAGGGCAGGGACATTTTTGGCCCCAGCACTATAATTTGAACAATCTTGGTAGGGGTCCACTAGATGAATCTTCATACCAAATATCAAAGACCTGGGCCTTGTGGTTTCAGAGAAGAAGATTTTTAAGATTTTCCCTATATAAGCCAATGTAAAACCAAAGGGCCCCGTGGCGGGGGCATTTTTTGTCCCAGCACTATAATTTGAACAATCTTGGTATGGGTCCACTAGATGAAGCTTCATACCAAATATCAAAGTCCTGGGCCTTGTGGTTTCAGAGAAGAAGATTTTTAAAGATTTTCCTTATATAAGCCTATGTAAAACCAAAGGGCCCCGGGGCGGGGGCATTTTTGGCCCAAGCACTATCATTTGAACAATCTTGGTAAGGGTCCACTAGATGAAGCTTCA
The DNA here is from genome assembly GCA_963580285.1 of Lucinisca nassula. NCBI lineage: Eukaryota > Metazoa > Mollusca > Bivalvia > Lucinida > Lucinidae > Lucinisca > Lucinisca nassula. The sequence goes on from OY757014.1 coordinate 119,302,178, forward strand.
TACCAAATATCAAAGACCTGAGCCTTGTGGTTTCAGAGAAGAAGATTTTTAAAGATTTTCCCTATATAAGCCAATGTAAAACCAAAGGGCCCCGTGGCGGGGGCTTTTTTTTGTCCCAGCACTAAAATTTGAACAATCTTGGTAGGGGTCCACTAGATGAAGCTTCATACCAAATATCAAAGTCCTGGGCCTTGTGATTTCAGAGAAGAAAATTTTTAAATATTTTCCCTATATAAGCCTATGTAAAACCAAAGGGCCCCAGGGCGGGGGCATTTTTGGCTCCAGCACTATAATTTGAACAATCTTGGTAGGGGTCCACTAGATGAAGCTTCATACCAAATATCAAAGTCCTGGGCCTTGTGGTTTCAGAGAAGAAGATTTCTAAAGATTTTCCCTATATAAGCCTATGTCAAACCAAAGGGCCCCGGGGAAGGGGCATTTTTGGCCCCAGCACTATAATTTAAACAATCTTGGTAGGGGTCCACTAGATGAAGCTTCATACCAAATATCAAAGACCTGGGCCTTGTGGTTTCAGAGAAGAAGATTTTTAAAGATTTTCCCTATATAAGCCAATGTAAAACCAAAGGGCCCCGTGGCGGGGGCATTTTTTGTCCCAGCACTAAAATTTGAACAATCTTGGTAGGGGTCCACTAGATGAAGCTTCATACCAAATATCAAAGTCCTGGGCCTTGTGGTTTCAGAGAAGATTTTTAAAGATTTTCCCTATATAAGTCTATGTTAAACCAAAGGGCCCCGGGGCGGGGGCATTTTTGGCCCCAGCACTATAATTTGAACAATCTTGGTAGGGGTCCACTAGATGAAGCTTCATACCAAATATCAAAGACCTGGGCTTTGTGGTTTCAGAGAAGAAGATTTTTAAAGATTTTCCCTATATAAGCCAATGTAAAACCAAAGGGCCCCGTGGCGGGGGCATTTTTTGTCCCAGCACTAAAATTTGAACAATCTTGGTAGGGGTCCACTAGATGAAGCTTCATACCAAATATCGAAGTCCTGGGCCTTGTGGTTTCAGAGAAGAAGATTTTTAAAGATTTTCCCTATATAAGCCTATGTAAAACCAAAGGGCCCCGGGGCGGGGGCATTTTTGGCCCCAGCACTATAATTTGAACAATCTTGGTAGGGGTCCACTAGATGAAGCTTCATACCAAATATCAAAGACCTGGGCCTTGTGGTTTCAGAGAAGAAGATTTTTAAAGATTTTCCCTATATAAGCCTATGTAAAACCAAAGGGCCCCAGGGCGGGGGCATTTTTGGCCCCAGCACTATAATTTGAACAATCTTGGTAGGGGTCCACTAGATGAAGCTTCATACCAAATATCAAAGACCTGGGCCTTGTGGTTTCAGAGAAGAAGATTTTTTAAGTTTTTTGTGAAAAAAATCTGTTTTTGGCTCCTGTGACCTATATGGGCAACGGACCGGAACCATTTGAACAACTTTGAAAGGGGACCACTTAAGGATCATTCCTGTGAAGTTTGGTCAAAATACGATCAGTGGTTTAAGAGGAGATGTCGTTTGAAGAAAAGTTTACAGATGCACGGACGCACACACGCACAACGGACGACGGACAAAAAGTGATCCCAAAAGCTCACCTTGTCACTATGTGACAGGTGAGCTAAAAACACACAACCTGTAAAGGCAAATATGGTGAATATTTTCATAAAGTCTCAGCCTCCTAGAGCATATGGTTTCTGAGGAGATGATTTTTTAAGTATTTTTTGTCTATTTTTTGCATTTTGGTTTCCATGGCAACCAATTAAAAATGAGCAGAAGGCCTAAAATCATACGGCAGATAGTAGATTGCCTAATGAACATTTCTATGAAAGTTTTATCAAAATATCTGCAGACGCTTGGCAGTAAATGCCATTTTTCAATTTTCCCCATTCTAAGTCTATGGAAACTACAAGTTGCCATAGCAACTAAACTAATGAGCTGATTTTGATAAAAAAAACACAAACTTTCAATCCCCCAGCCCAAGGATGCTACAGATTAAATTTGGGCCCAATCGGCCCAGTGGCTTCAGAGGAGATGTCGTTTGAAAGTGTTGACAAAGACGACACAGACGCAGAGGACGACGGACAATTGCCTATCCTATAAGCTCCCCCAGAGCCTTCGGCTCTGGTGAGCTAAAAACCAGGGCACTCAGAATTGTGGTTCTTGCAAATGACATGCCTGCTTAAGCTCATGTATTTCTGTACAAAGTACCATCAATATGTCTCAAAGGGTATTGGAGATATGGGGATCTTAAGCCGGTCATATTGTTATATTGGAAGGGTAGATAACTCAAATACCACAGCACCAACAGTTGTGGCTCTTGCACATGACACCCCTTCTGTCCCTTGTATACAATTGTGCCAAGTTCCTTCAATATATCCCAAAGGGTGTTGGACTTATGACCTTCACAAGGTTATACTGTCAGGGGAGATTACTCAAAAACCAGAGCACCCAGAGTTGTAATTCTTGAGCATGACACACCTGCTTAACCTCATGTACATCCGCATCAAGTACCACCAATATGTCTCCAAGGGTATTGGAGGTACGGAAACCACAAGGTGGTCATACCGTTTTATTAGAAGGGGAGATAACTCAAATATCATAGCACCTAGAGTTGTGTTTCTTAGGCATGAAGTGCTGTCTCAACCTTGTATACAATTATGCCAAGTATCATCAATATACCTCAAAGGGTATTGGAGTTATGGCCATCACAAGGTTATATTGTCAGGGGAGAGTATTTAAAAACCAGGGCACCCAGAGTTGTGGTGTTTGCACATGACACATCTGCATAACCTCATGTACAACTGTACCAAGTACCATCAATATCTCAAAGAGTACTGGAGATATGGCCAACACAAGGTAGTGATTCTATATTGTTGGAAGGGGAGATAACTCAAAAACCATGGCACCAAGAGTTGTGGTTCTTGTGCATGACACACGGTCTCGGCCTTGTGAACAACTGTGCCAGGTATAATCAATATATCTTAAAGGGTATTGGAGTCATGGCCAGCACAAGGTAGCCACTCTATTTTATTGGAAGGGGAGATAACTCAACAAGAGGGCAATGATGGCCCTGAATCGCTCACCTGAATCCAAGATGTTTCAAAGCTTATGGAAATGAAGGAGGAGGAGTCATTTGAAGGTTTTTCTATTTTTAGCTGTAGTGACCATTTTGTTTAGCAGAGCAGAATGATTTTGGTAATTTTCAAAGAGGGTCTCTCAAGGAACATTCCTGTGAAATTATTTTCAAATCGAGCTATTTGCCTAGGAGGAGATGTAATTTAAAGGTTTTTCTATTTTTAGCTGTGGCGACCATTTTGTTTAATGGAGCCAAACAATTAAGGCAATTTTGAAAGAGGGTCACTCAAGGAACATTCCTCTGAAAATATTTTCAAATCCAGCCATTTGCCTAGGAGGAGATGTCATTGAAAAGTTTTTCTATTTTTAGTTCTGGCGGCCATTTTGCTTAACAGAGCGGAACGATTTAGGCAATTTTGAAAGAGGGTCACTCAAGGAACATTCCTGTGAAATTATTTTTAAATCGGGCCATTTGCCTAGGAGCAGATGTCATTTGATGGTTTTTCTATTTTTAGCTCTGGTGTCCATTTTGTTTAACAGAGCGGAACAGTTTATGCAATTTTGAAAAACGGTCACTCAAGGAACATTTCTGGGAAATTATTTTCAAATTGGGCCATTTGCCTAGGAGGAAATGTCATTTAAAGGTTTCTTCTATTTTCAGCTCTGGCGGTCATTTTGTTTAACGTAGTGGAACAAGTTAGGCAATTTTGAAAGAGGGTCACTCAAGGAACATTCCTGTGAAATTATTTTCAAATCAGGCCATTTGCCTAGGAGGAGATGTCATTTAAAGGTTTTTCTTTTCTTAGCTCTGGCGGCCATTTTGTTTAACGGAGCAGAATGATTTTGGCAATTTTGAAAGAGGGCCACTCAAGGAACATTCCTGTGAAATTCTTTTCAAATCGGGCCATTTGCCTAGGAGGAGATGTCATTGAAAGGTTTTTTCTATTTTTAGCTCTGGTGGCCATTTTGTTTAACGGAGCAAAACGATTTAGGCAATTTTGAAAGAGGGTCACTCATGGAACATTCCTGTGAAATTCTTTTCAAATCGGGCCATTTGCCTAGGAGGAGAGGTCATTTAAAGGTTTTTCTATTTTTAGCTCTGGTGGCCATTTTGTTTAATGGAGCGGAACAATGTAGGCAATTTTGAAAGAGGGTCACTCAAGGAACATTCCTGTGATATTATTTTCAAATCGGGCCATTTGCCAAGGAGGAGATGTCATTTAAAGGTTTTTCTATTTTAAGCTTTGGTGCCATTTTATTTAATGGAGCAGAATGATTTAAACAATTTTGAAAGCCGTTCACTCAAGGAACAATCCTGTGAAATTCTTTTCAAATCGGGCCATTTGCCTAGGAGGAGATGTCATTTAAAGGTATCTATTTTTAGCTCTGGTGGCCACTTTGTTTAACGGAGAAGAACGATTTAGGCAATTTTGAAAGCGGGTCACTCAAGGAACATTCCTGTGAAATTATTTTCAAATCAGGCCATTTGCCTAGGAGGAGATGTCATTTAAAGGTTTTTCTATTTTTAGCTCTGGTGGCCATTTTGTTTAACATACCGGAACAATTTAGGCAATTTTGAAAGAAGGTCACACAAGGAACATTCCTTAGAAATAATTTTCAAATCAGGCCATTTGCATAGGAGGAATGTCATTGAAGATTTTTCTATTTTTAGCTCTGGCAGCCATTTTGTTTAACGGAGCAGAAGGATTTAGGCAATTTTGAAAGAGGGTCACTCAAGCAACATTCCTGTGAAATTCTTTTCAAATCACACCATTTGCCTAGGAGGAGAAGTCATTGAAAGGTTTTTCTATTTTTTGCTCTGGCGGCCATTTTGTTTAACTGAGCAGAACGATTTAGGCAATTTTGAAAGAGGGTCACTCAAGGAACATTCCTGTTACATTATTTTCAAATCGTACCATTAGCCTAGGAGGAGATGTCATTTACAGGTATATCTATATTTAGCTCTGGTGGCCATTTTGTTTAACGGAGCAGAATGATTTAGGCAATTTTGAAAGAGGGTCACTCAAGGAACATTCCTGTGAAATTATTTTCAAATCGGGCCACTTGCCTAGTAGGAGATGTCATTTAAAAGTTTTTTCTATTTTTAGCTCTGGTGGCCATTTTGTTTAGCGGAGCGGAATGATTAAGGCAATTTTGAAAGAGGGTCTTCCAAGGAACATTCTTGTGAAATTATATCAAAATCCATTCACTGGTTTAGGAGGAGATATCGTTTGAAGAAAAAGTTTACGCACGCATGCACAACAGACGACGGACAAAAAGTGATCCCAAAAGCTCACCTCGTCAGTACGTGACAGGTGAGCTAAAAACCATGGCAACCAGAGTTGTGGTTCTTGTGCATGACATGCTGTCTCAGCCTTGTGAACAACTGTGCCAAGTACCATCAATATATCTCAAAGGGTATTGGAGTTATGACCATCACAAAGTAGTCATTCTATTTAGTTAAAGGGGAGATCCAGAGTTCTGGTTCTTGTGCATGACACACGGTCTCAGCCTTGTGAACAAGTATGCCAAGAACCATCAATGAATCTCAAAGGGACGGACGGATGGACGCCAGGCTGATCGCATGCTATTCCGTCAGGGGATAAAAAATGGACGCAAGAAGAGCAGGCATATCACATGATGTAACAATTTAATGATGATAAAGAAAACAGGTTAAACAAGAGGGCAATGATGGCCCTGGATCACTCACCTGATCCGTAGTGTAACAAGTAGGCCCCAGGGAGAGCCATTACTGGCCATGGGCTATAATTTGAATAATCTTGGTAGTGGTCTAAAAGGTGAAGCTTCATACCAAATATCAAAGACCGAAGGCTTCTGGTTTCAGTCAAGAAGATAGCCCCAGGGCTATAAATTTGAACAATCTTGGTAGAAATCCACAAGATGAAGCTTCATACCAAATATCAAAGACCTTGGCCTTCTGCTTTCAGACAAGATTTTCAAAGGTTCCCGCTGACAGTTCCAAGGCAGTTCTTCTGTCGCGGTTTATTTTTGTTATTGTTTGTCTTTGGGTGTTTGTGTCGCTTATATTATTTTATTTTGGATAGCCTGTTGGCCATTTTGTGGCCAAGTAACGGTCTTTTTGGCTTTCCGCTATTGATGTTTCCATTAGGTCTTTTGTTTCATGTTTGTGTATCTTTCCCTTTGGTGTCTCTGATGGGAGCTGTGGTTTGATTGTATCAATTCCTGATCATTGCCTTCAATTCTATTTTTCATTGCCTTGACTTCTATTTCCTAGGTCTATATTTAGAACAATATTGATAGAGGTCCACTAGATGAAGCTTCACATCAAATATCAAAGACCTGGGCCTTGCGGTTTCAGAGCAGAAGATTTTTTTTTTTAAATTTCACAATATAAGTCAATGTAAGACTGTAGGGCCCCGGGGCGGAGCATTTTTGGCACAAGGGCTTGGTAGAGGTCCACTAGATGTAGCTACACACCAAACAAGAGGGCCATGATGGCCCTGGATCGCTCACCTTATCCATAGGGTATCAAGTGGGCCCCTGGGAGAGCCATTATTGGCCCCGATATATAATATGATTAATCTTGGTAGTGGTCTGAAAGGTGAAGCTTCATACCAAATATCAAAGAATGGAGACTTCTGGTTTCAGACAAGATTTTTAAACGTTTTCCTTATGTAAGTCTACGAGTTGTATATAAACCTTAGGGTCCCCTGGGCGGGCCATTTTTGCCTCCAGGGCTACAATTTGAACCATCTTGGTAGAAATCCACAATACAAAGCTCCATACCAAATATCAAAGACCTTGGCCTTCTGCTTTCAGACAAGAAAATTTTCAAAGGTTTTCATTGCCTTGACTTCTATTTCCTAGGGCTATAATTTGAACAATTGAGAGGAAGCTTCACACCAAATATCAAAGATCTGGGCCTTGCGGTTTCAGAGTGGAAGATTTTTTTTAAATTTCCCTATATAAGTTAATGTAAAAACGAAGGGACCCCGGGCTGGGGCATTTTTGACCAAAGGGCTATGATTTCAACAATCTTGGTAGAAGTCCACTAGATGAAGCTGCACACCAAAATTCAAAGAACTGGGCCATCCGGTTTTGGAGAAGAAGATTTTCAAAGATTTTCCCTGTATAAGCCAATGCAAAACCAAAGGGCCTGCAGGTGGGGGCATTTTTCGCCCTAGGCCTATAATTTGAACAATCTTGATAGAGGTCCACTAGATGAAGCTTCACACCAAATATCAAAGAACTGGGCCTTGCTGTTTCAGAGGAGAAGATTTTTAAAGATTTTCCCTGTATAAGTCTATGTAAAACCAAAGGTCCCTGGGGTGGGGGCATTTTTGGCCCCAGGGCTATAATTTGAACAATCTTGGTAGAGGTCCACTAGATGAAGCTTCATACCAAACATTAAAGACCTGGGCCTTGTGGTTTCAGAGAAGAAGATTTTTAAAGATGTTCCCTACATAAAGTAGAAGTAAAACAAAGATCAGGAATTGATACAATTAACTCACTCCATCCATAAAAGACACCAAAGGGAAAGAAATACAAACATCAAGCGACCAGACCATAATGGAAACCTAAACAAAGGAAGGCCATATGGACAGTTACTTTCCCACAAAATGGCCATATGGCCATCCAAAATTAAAAGACACAAGTGATACACACAGTAAGTAACAAACAACAACATAAATACATCCCCACAGAAGAGCCGCCTTGGAACGGTCAGTGGAAGATTTCCACTGGGGGGCTTAAATCGATTTTACGTGGCCACAATCCTCGCCCTTACTTCCGTCGCGATTTAGACAAAAAATTTTTGTTCAGTCCGCATGAAGGCCTCCTAACTCATCAGTGCAAAATCTCCGTGAACACAGAAATCAAAGAACCACAGAGGTGAGACAACGGTGAGGACTCGACAGCAAGAAACCACTGAAATGCTGGAGCAAAAGAAAACCAACAGTTAGACTCCGATGAGCCTGACCAGAGACAGAGCATCAGGCACCAACCAACATTATCTCTTTAATTTTCAATAAGCCTTTACGTTGGAGCCGTCATAGAATCTGAGGCCTGACCCACCGGCATGCAATTAAAGAGGGAAGCAAAGTTGCCAACCGTGATTGGGTTAACTACCATGCATGCAGTCTGTCGTATAATATCCATGTTGTACCCAATCTTTTTATATCGAAGAATGATTTTACGAAATTGGGTGCTGAAGTCATTGCGGTTATATATTTTTCTGAATTTATATACTAAGTCACCATAAAATTCGGGTTCCGATAGACCTAGTTGCAGAAGAGATTTAAGTCCAATATTGAATTTTGAAATTAAATCAGAATGGCGTCTATAAAATTTTGAAAAGGCTTTGCGTAGTTTATGGTACCGATAACCCTGATTAAGGAGTTTAGCCGTTAATAATTTATTACGAGTGTTGAAGTCAGTTACATGACTACACACTCTAGCAAATCGAATTAATTGCGAAATATAAACGCCATAGGATGGCGCACGAGGAACATCACCATCCAAAAAAGGAAAATTTACAATCTCAAAATCAAAGTCATCGCGTTTATCATAAATTTTGCACGAAACAAATCCATCTACAATAGATAGATGTAAATCCAAAAACGGGGCCTCGGTATCAGAAGAATTTGCTTTATTTAACTGATGTTCTAGGGGGTAAATCTGACTGATCAAACCATCAAAATAGGTATTATCAATATTTAATAAATCATCTAAATATCTAGAAGTAGAGCTAAAAGCTTCAATAATTTCAGATTGGTTATCAATGGAAAGCGACAAAATGAAGTCTCTTTCATAACAATACAAGAACAGATCAGCCACAAGAGGTGCGCAATTAGTACCCATCGGAATACCCACAATTTGTCTAAATAACTTAGTACCGAATCTAATATAAATATTGTCAAGTAGAAAGGTGAGGGCATCACACACTTTCTGACATGACCAAAGTGTATAATTCTTATGCTCTTTAGAAGTGAAAAATGCATTTCTGACATTACATGCAAGATAGAGAGAATCTTCTCTGTGAAAAGCCCATTCAATTAAATCATTAAGCTTTTCTTTTATAAGATGATGAGGAAGTGTAGTGTAAAGAGTGGAAAAATCGTAGGTAGACAGACTAGAAGCACGAAACTGTCTAGATTTCAATTTATTTAAAACCTCATTTGAATTTTTTATAGACCAAAACAGATTTCTTCCTGATCTTTCAAAGACTTTATCACAATATTTAATTACATGCGTTTTAATAGCAGTAAGACAGGAAGTTAATAATTTAGAAAGTTCAGTGGTAGTGCAAGAACTAGAATTTGCAATAAACCGTGCTTTGTAAGGTTTTTTATGAAGTTTTGGTAACCAGTATAGCGTAGGAAGCTTGTCTTGGCCTTCGTTAAGGTTGCACTACAGTAAATAATTGGTCTTTATGAAAGCTGCACTTGCTTTGGGGAGAGCTTTCAGTACAGAATTGAATATTCTGCTGCTTCTGATTGGATCTGGTGCTGAGTCATTATTTTTCTGAGAAGTATTATTGTTTATTAGAAGAAATATTAGTAGGTATTTGCTATTGTAAAATGCAGCTGATTTAAATTGAACCATAAAATTGTGCTGACTGGCCACTGGAAATGCCTGGATTTATTCGCTGCGGTATGGGTTTGTTGACACTGGCTGCCAAAAAGGCCAAAATATGCCGCACAGCATACATATTTTTTAGCTTCTTCTGGAAGGTAAATGGTCAGCCTGTCAAATTATATGCCTCATAATGGAAGCATTAGACTTGCTGAAATGTGGTAGAACATGGAATATGCCCCAATTTACATTGTGAGTAAGGGGATTTTTTTTACTGTAGTGCCACCTAAACCGAAAGTAGAAAAATCAGCTCCCCTCTAATGTTTTCATTCATTACATAATATTTTCACACATATTAGGTTCCCTCCAATTCTGTATCTTAAAGTGGATCTTCCTGGCATGTATTTTGTCACAGAAACTGTACAAATTGTAAGTTTAGTGCTACTTTAGGACTAACTGGGTGTATTTTATAAGTTTTTGCTTCTGTTCCATGTAATTGGAGGGGGGGGGGGGGGGTACTTAAAAGCCATGTAAATCAGTTGTCATTGGTCTGTTTGGAAAGCAGACCTGCAGTAAATGTCTAAACAGGAACACAAGAAAAAGAAAATACTCAATATTGAATATAACACTGAGGTTACTTGGCATTAGACAAGGGTCTCAAGCCAATGCAAAATTTCAAAATTGTCTCTCCGAACAGCCCGCTGCAATATTGCAATGAGTTTTCTCAGCCGTTGTAAGTTCTTACTGGTTGGGTTCATGTTACAAGATTTGAATAGATATATTCAGACATTTCTCATGGCATTAAGGCATTTATAATCATTTTCATCAAGGTTTTGTCCCCAAAATATCCTCAAAATGCCAATTTTTACTGAAATTAGGGGGTATAGGTGTGAGAACAACCAACATTTCTAGCATGGCTGCTAATAGGACATGATTTAGTGCATTTTAGGATTAAAGTATTCCAAAGACATCTGAGAAGAAGCACTGATGCAAGCCAGTTTCTGGGTTCCATTCTGGAAAGAGGTAAACTTTGCGCTTTTTCACAAAACATGGTTTGTCCGGCTTTCATCGTAGAATCTGGAAGCGATAACTTTTTCGCAAAGTTTAAAGATTCTTTGTCACTGAACATTGATTATGCATGACTATATTATTAGATATGGTCTAAACTTGTGTTTGGCAATTCTTTTGGTGGATCATAAAGAAATTAGGGTTTGGTATAGGTTGCACTACAGTAAATAATTGGTCTTTATGAAAGCTGCACTTGCTTTGGGGAGAGCTTTCAGTACAGAATTGAATATTCTGCTGCTTCTGATTGGATCTGGTGCTGAGTCATTATTTTTCTCAGAAGTATTATTGTTTATTAGAAGAAATATTAGTAGGTATTTGCTATTGTAAAATGCAGCTGATTTAAATTGAACCATAAAATTGTGCTGACTGGCCACTGGAAATGCCTGGATTTATTCGCTGCGGTATGGGTTTGTTGACACTGGCTGCCAAAAAGGCCAAAATATGCCGCACAGCATACATATTTTTTAGCTTCTTCTGGAAGGTAAATGGTCAGCCTGTCAAATTATATGCCTCATAATGGAAGCATTAGACTTGCTGAAATGTGGTAGAACATGGAATATGCCCCAATTTACATTGTGAGTAAGGGGATTTTTTTTACTGTAGTGCCACCTAAACCGAAAGTAGAAAAATCAGCTCCCCTCTAATGTTTTCATTCATTACATAATATTTTCACACATATTAGGTTCCCTCCAATTCTGTATCTTAAAGTGGATCTTCCTGGCATGTATTTTGTCACAGAAACTGTACAAATTGTAAGTTTAGTGCTACTTTAGGACTAACTGGGTGTATTTTATAAGTTTTTGCTTCTGTTCCATGTAATTGGAGGGGGGGGGGGTACTTAAAAGCCATGTAAATCAGTTGTCATTGGTCTGTTTGGAAAGCAGACCTGCAGTAAATGTCTAAACAGGAACACAAGAAAAAGAAAATACTCAATATTGAATATAACACTGAGGTTACTTGGCATTAGACAAGGGTCTCAAGCCAATGCAAAATTTCAAAATTGTCTCTCCGAACAGCCCGCTGCAATATTGCAATGAGTTTTCTCAGCCGTTGTAAGTTCTTACTGGTTGGGTTCATGTTACAAGATTTGAATAGATATATTCAGACATTTCTCATGGCATTAAGGCATTTATAATCATTTTCATCAAGGTTTTGTCCCCAAAATATCCTCAAAATGCCAATTTTTACTGAAATTAGGGGGTATAGGTGTGAGAACAGCCAACATTTCTAGCATGGCTGCTAATAGGACATGATTTAGTGCATTTTAGGATTAAAGTATTCCAAAGACATCTGAGAAGAAGCACTGATGCAAGCCAGTTTCTGGGTTCCATTCTGGAAAGAGGTAAACTTTGCGCTTTTTCACAAAACATGGTTTGTCCGGCTTTCATCGTAGAATCTGGAAGCGATAACTTTTTCGCAAAGTTTAAAGATTCTTTGTCACTGAACATTGATTATGCATGACTATATTATTAGATATGGTCTAAACTTGTGTTTGGCAATTCTTTTGGTGGATAATAAAGAAATTAGGGTTTGGTATAGGTTGCACTACAGTAAATAATTGGTCTTTATGAAAGCTGCACTTGCTTTGGGGAGAGCTTTCAGTACAGAATTGAATATTCTGCTGCTTCTGATTGGATCTGGTGCTGAGTCATTATTTTTCTGAGAAGTATTATTGTTTATTAGAAGAAATATTAGTAGGTATTTGCTATTGTAAAATGCAGCTGATTTAAATTGAACCATAAAATTGTGCTGACTGGCCACTGGAAATGCCTGGATTTATTCGCTGCGGTATGGGTTTGTTGACACTGGCTGCCAAAAAGGCCAAAATATGCCGCACAGCATACATATTTTTTAGCTTCTTCTGGAAGGTAAATGGTCAGCCTGTCAAATTATATGCCTCATAATGGAAGCATTAGACTTGCTGAAATGTGGTAGAACATGGAATATGCCCCAATTTACATTGTGAGTAAGGGGATTTTTTTTACTGTAGTGCCACCTAAACCGAAAGTAGAAAAATCAGCTCCCCTCTAATGTTTTCATTCATTACATAATATTTTCACACATATTAGGTTCCCTCCAATTCTGTATCTTAAAGTGGATCTTCCTGGCATGTATTTTGTCACAGAAACTGTACAAATTGTAAGTTTAGTGCTACTTTAGGACTAACTGGGTGTATTTTATAAGTTTTTGCTTCTGTTCCATGTAATTGGAGGGGGGGGGGTACTTAAAAGCCATGTAAATCAGTTGTCATTGGTCTGTTTGGAAAGCAGACCTGCAGTAAATGTCTAAACAGGAACACAAGAAAAAGAAAATACTCAATATTGAATATAACACTGAGGTTACTTGGCATTAGACAAGGGTCTCAAGCCAATGCAAAATTTCAAAATTGTCTCTCCGAACAGCCCGCTGCAATATTGCAATGAGTTTTCTCAGCCGTTGTAAGTTCTTACTGGTTGGGTTCATGTTACAATATTTGAATAGATATATTCAGACATTTCTCATGGCATTAAGGCATTTATAATCATTTTCATCAAGGTTTTGTCCCCAAAATATCCTCAAAATGCCAATTTTTACTGAAATTAGGGGGTATAGGTGTGAGAACAGCCAACATTTCTAGCATGGCTGCTAATAGGACATGATTTAGTGCATTTTAGGATTAAAGTATTCCAAAGACATCTGAGAAGAAGCACTGATGCAAGCCAGTTTCTGGGTTCCATTCTGGAAAGAGGTAAACTTTGCGCTTTTTCACAAAACATGGTTTGTCCGGCTTTCATCGTAGAATCTGGAAGCTATAACTTTTTCGCAAAGTTTAAAGATTCTTTGTCACTGAACATTGATTATGCATGACTATATTATTAGATATGGTCTAAACTTGTGTTTGGCAATTCTTTTGGTGGATCATAAAGAAATTAGGGTTTGGTATAGGTTGCACTACAGTAAATAATTGGTCTTTATGAAAGCTGCACTTGCTTTGGGGAGAGCTTTCAGTACAGAATTGAATATTCTGCTGCTTCTGATTGGATCTGGTGCTGAGTCATTATTTTTCTGAGAAGTATTATTGTTTATTAGAAGAAATATTAGTAGGTATTTGCTATTGTAAAATGCAGCTGATTTAAATTGAACCATAAAATTGTGCTGACTGGCCACTGGAAATGCCTGGATTTATTCGCTGCGGTATGGGTTTGTTGACACTGGCTGCCAAAAAGGCCAAAATATGCCGCACAGCATACATATTTTTTAGCTTCTTCTGGAAGGTAAATGGTCAGCCTGTCAAATTATATGCCTCATAATGGAAGCATTAGACTTGCTGAAATGTGGTAGAACATGGAATATGCCCCAATTTACATTGTGAGTAAGGGGATTTTTTTTACTGTAGTGCCACCTAAACCGAAAGTAGAAAAATCAGCTCCCCTCTAATGTTTTCATTCATTACATAATATTTTCACACATATTAGGTTCCCTCCAATTCTGTATCTTAAAGTGGATCTTCCTGGCATGTATTTTGTCACAGAAACTGTACAAATTGTAAGTTTAGTGCTACTTTAGGACTAACTGGGTGTATTTTATAAGTTTTTGCTTCTGTTCCATGTAATTGGAGGGGGGGGGGTACTTAAAAGCCATGTAAATCAGTTGTCATTGGTCTGTTTGGAAAGCAGACCTGCAGTAAATGTCTAAACAGGAACACAAGAAAAAGAAAATACTCAATATTGAATATAACACTGAGGTTACTTGGCATTAGACAAGGGTCTCAAGCCAATGCAAAATTTCAAAATTGTCTCTCCGAACAGCCCGCTGCAATATTGCAATGAGTTTTCTCAGCCGTTGTAAGTTCTTACTGGTTGGGTTCATGTTACAAGATTTGAATAGATATATTCAGACATTTCTCATGGCATTAAGGCATTTATAATCATTTTCATCAAGGTTTTGTCCCCAAAATATCCTCAAAATGCCAATTTTTACTGAAATTAGGGGGTATAGGTGTGAGAACAGCCAACATTTCTAGCATGGCTGCTAATAGGACATGATTTAGTGCATTTTAGGATTAAAGTATTCCAAAGACATCTGAGAAGAAGCACTGATGCAAGCCAGTTTCTGGGTTCCATTCTGGAAAGAGGTAAACTTTGCGCTTTTTCACAAAACATGGTTTGTCCGGCTTTCATCGTAGAATCTGGAAGCTATAACTTTTTCGCAAAGTTTAAAGATTCTTTGTCACTGAACATTGATTATGCATGACTATATTATTAGATATGGTCTAAACTTGTGTTTGGCAATTCTTTTGGTGGATCATAAAGAAATTAGGGTTTGGTATAGGTTGCACTACAGTAAATAATTGGTCTTTATGAAAGCTGCACTTGCTTTGGGGAGAGCTTTCAGTACAGAATTGAATATTCTGCTGCTTCTGATTGGATCTGGTGCTGAGTCATTATTTTTCTGAGAAGTATTATTGTTTATTAGAAGAAATATTAGTAGGTATTTGCTATTGTAAAATGCAGCTGATTTAAATTGAACCATAAAATTGTGCTGACTGGCCACTGGAAATGCCTGGATTTATTCGCTGCGGTATGGGTTTGTTGACACTGGCTGCCAAAAAGGCCAAAATATGCCGCACAGCATACATATTTTTTAGCTTCTTCTGGAAGGTAAATGGTCAGCCTGTCAAATTATATGCCTCATAATGGAAGCATTAGACTTGCTGAAATGTGGTAGAACATGGAATATGCCCCAATTTACATTGTGAGTAAGGGGATTTTTTTTACTGTAGTGCCACCTAAACACACACAGCAAACTTGGTGGCTGAAAGACAAACATGTTTATCTACTATAGCTCTCTCTTCAGCCAAAGGCTGAAGTTCATAGGCCTTAGTACCACCAAGCTCCTGCTTAAGCGTGTTAACATAGTGGAGCCGTCACACAACAACGACGTTGTTAGCGGCCTTGTCTGCAGGGGCCAAAACAAACTTCTTATGAAATTCTTGAATACCTAGTTTAAGATGACGTAAAGACGTCTTGGGCTTAGGAGGTAATAAGTTAGTATTTTGAGAATAGAAAGAAATGCGTTTATTCACTAGTCTTAAAATGCTAAGTTTCCAGTCCTTTAGGGCTTTACACTCAACATACTCTCGCTTACACCATCGATTACCGAATTCATTCAAGGAAGCAGCGATTTCATCTCTACATTTACTGAAATCAATTTTAGAAGGAAACCGATATTTCGGTCCTTTAGAAATTATATTCCTTATCCTAGAATCAGGAATAATTTTCAAATTGCCAGTAATTACATGACCAGCAGCAGGATAGCAATACGAGTTTTTACAATCACATGAATCAGGAGTATTAGTATCAATATCAAGATCTGAAACAAGTTTATTGAAATTAAAAATGATAGATCTAACAGGTTTGTTATATTTATAGCAAATTATAGGTGTTTCAGTATTTTGAAAATAAGCAGGAATGGAAGAAAGCACCGATCTCTCACGGAAGATACTGGGCAAATCTATAAAATCCATACCCTTATTAATGAAGGATATTTTGAAGAAATGACGTTTATGATTAATTTCAGAATCAATGTAAGGACGGAGAGTATGCTGAGTATAGCCTCTAGTTAAGAGAGCCGCATCATATAACTGATGAGACATATCGTAGAATTTATTCGCCTCGGTGTCCAGAAGACGTAAAACAGAAACGGGTAATGAACTTAAAAATGAAAGCATAGAGTGGCGTCCATGATTTAATAATATAATTGACAGTCACTTCAGTCTAGTATTGTTTCGTTTAAACGCACGTGATTTACGTTTAAAGTTACCATTTTTCCTGGTGCCGTGAGATCTAGTTCTGCGTTTTCGACATTCCAGGAGTGAGAAAATATCAAAGTCCGGCATTCTGGAAATATTACCCTCATGATAAATGTTGTCATTAAATCCCAGTGGAAAAGGGGTCTGTAAAAATTTAATCCATTTAAGTTCAGCTTCATGTCTTTTGAATATTTTGAATCTAGATGTAGAATTTGCATCGTAATAAAGTTTTTCCACTGGTTGTATAATAATGTTATTTACAGAATGACCTGTACGTCGAAAGTGACGGTACAAGAAAGTGTCAGTTTTCTTAGGCTTACTCATTCTACGATAATGCTCGTTCAATCTAGTTTTAAGCATGCGGTTAGTTTGACCGACGTACTGCATATTACAGTTTGCAGCACGTCAAGTAATTAGATAAATTAAATCTGTAGACTGTCATGTCAAATCAGACATGTTAACTACAGAGAAGCGTCTACCGTTTACAGATGAAGTAACGGTAGACGCAGTGCTTAAATGCGAACAACATCTGCACCTCTTGGCATTGCACTTAGAAATACTAGGATACATTCCACTTCTTTTCCACGGATTAGTATATTTTCGAAGGATGGGTGATTTGAGAGGAGATAGTCTTATACGAAGACTACTCCCAAAAACATAAGCCTATGTAAAACCAAAGGGCCCCGGGCGGGCGCATTTTTGGCCCTAGGGCTATAATTTAAACAATCTTGATAGAGGTATACTAGATGAAGCTTCACACCAAATATCAAAGAACTGGGCCTTGCGGTTTCAGAGAAGAATATTTTTAAAGATTTTCCCTATATAAGCATATGAAAAACCAAAGGCCCCTGGAGCGTGGGCAGTTTTGGCCCCAGGGCTATAATTTGAACAATCTTGGTAGAAGTCCACAAGATGAAGCTTCATACCAAATATCAAAGACCTGGGCCTTGCGGTTTCAGAGAAGAAGATTTTTAAAGATTTTCCCTATATAAGCCTATGTAAAACCAAAGGGCCCTGGGGCGAGGGCATTTTTGGCCCCAGGGCTATAATTTGAACAATCTTGGTAGAGGTCCACTTGATGAAGCTTCATACCAAATATTAAAGACCTGGGCCTTGTGGTTTTAGAGAAGAAGATTTTTAAAGATTTTCCCTATATAAGCCTATGTAAAACCAAAGGGCCCTTGGGCGAGGGCATTTTTGGCCCTAGGGCTATAATTTGAACAATCTTAATAGAGGTCCACTAGATAAGCTTCACACCAAATATCAAAGACTTGGGCCTTGCAGTTTCAGAGAAGATTCTTAAGGTTTTCCCTATATAAGCCTATGTAAAACCAAAGCCCCTCGGGCGGGGGCATTTTTGGTCCCAGGGCTATCATTTGAACAATCTTGGTAGAGGTCCACTAGATGAAGCTTCATACCAAATATCAAATACCTGGGCCTTGTGGTTTCAGAGAAGATGATTTTTAAAGATTTTCCCTATATAAGCCTATGTAAAACCAAAGGCCCTCAGGGCAGGGGCATTTTTGGCCCCAGGGCGATAATTTGAACAATCTTGGTAGAGGTCCACTAGATGAAGCTTCATACCAAATATTAAAGACCTGGGCCTTGTGGTTTCAGAGAAGAAGATTTTTAAGTATTTTCCCTATATTAGCCTATGTAAAACCAAAGGGCCCCGGGGCGGGGGGCATTTTTGGTCTTAGGGGTATAATTTGAACAATCTTGATAGAGGTCCACTAGATGAAGCTTCACACCAAATATCAAAGACCTGGGCCTTGTGGTTTCAGAGGAGAAGATTTTAAAAGATTTTCCCTGTATAAGTCAATGCAAAACCAAAGGGCCTCAGGGCAGGGGCATTTTTGGCCCCAGGGCTATAATTTGAACAATCTTGGTATAGGTCCACTAGATGAAGCTTCATACCAAATATCAAAGACCTGGGCCTTGCAGTTTCAGAGAAGATTTTTAAAATTTTCAGTAAAAAAAATCTATTTTTAGTTCCAGTGACCTAGATGTGCAACAGACCGGAACCATTTGAACAACTTTGAAAGGGGACCATCTAAGGATCATTCCTGTGAAAAGTAGAAGTAAAACAAAGATCAGGAATTGATACAATTAACTTACTCCATCCATAAAAGACACCAAAGGGAAAGAAATACAAACATTAAGCGACCAGACCAAAATGGAAACCTAAACAAAGGAAGGCCATATGGACAGTTACTTTCCCACAAAATGGCCATATGGCCATCCAAAATTAAAAGACACAAGTGATACACACAGTAAGTAACAAACAACAACATAAATAAATCGCCACAGAAGAGCCGCCTTGGAACGGTCAGTGGAAGATTTCCACTGGGGGGCTTAAATAGATTTTATGTGGCCACAATCCTCGCCCTTACTTCCGTTGCGATTTAGACAAATAATTTGTTCAGTCCGCATGAAGGCCTCCTAACTCATCAGTGCAACATCTCCGTGAACACAGAAATCAAAGAACCACAGAGGTGAGACAACGGTGAGGACTCGACAGCAAGAAACCACTGAAATGCTGGAGCAAAAGAAAACCAACAGTTAGACTCCGATGAGCCCGGCCAGAGACAGAGCATCAGGCACCAACCAACATTATCTCTTTAATTTTCAATAAGCCTTTACGTTGGAGCCGTCATAGAATCTGAGGCCTGACCCACCGGCATGCAATTAAAGAGGGAAGCAAAGTTGCCAACCATGATTGGGTTAACTACCATGCATGCAGTCTGTCGTATAATATCCATGTTGTACCTAATCTTTTTATATCGAAGAACGATTTTACGAAATTGGGTGCTGAAGTCATTGCGGTTATATATTTTTCTGAATTTATATACTAAGTCACCATAAAATTCGGGTTCTGATAGACCTTGTTGCAGAAGAGATTTAAGTCCAATATTGAATTTTGAAATTAAATCAGAATGGCGTCTATAAAATTTTGAAAAGGCTTTGCGTAGTTTATGGTACCGATAACCCTGATTAAGGAGTTTAGCCGTTAATAATTTATTACGAGTGTTGAAGTCAGTTTGGTCAAAATCTGATCTGTGGTTTAGGAGGAGATGTTGTTTGAAGAAAAAGTTTAAGCACACACGGATGCACGCACACACGCACGACGGACGACGGACAAAAAGGGATCCCAAAAGCTCACCTTGTCACTACGTGACAGGTGTGCTAAAAATCAAAGAACTGGTCTATGCGGTTTCAAAGAAGAAGATTTTTTAAAGATTGAGCTTGAATAAGCTAATGTGAAACCAAAGGGCCTACAGGTGGGGATATTTTTCACCCTAGGCATATAATTTGAACAATCTTGATAGAAGTCCACTAATTGAAGCTTCACATCAAAGAACTGGGCCTTGCAGTTTCAGAGAAGATTTTTAAAGATTTTCCCTATATAAGTCTATGTAAAACCAAAGGGCCACGGGGCGGGGGCATTTTTTTGCCCCATGGCTATAATTTGAACAATCTTGATAGTGGTCCACTAGCTGTCGCTTCAAACCAAATATCAAAGACCTGGGCCTTGTGGTTTCAAAGAAGAAGATTTTAAAATATTTTCCCTATATTAGCCTATGACAAGAGGTCCATGATGGCCCTGGATCGCTCACATGATCCATAGAGTAACTAGAGCTGTCAGTGAAACTGACTAGGGCCCCGGCAGCGCTATCAGAAATTTGTGGACGGACAGACGGACAGACAGACAGACAGACGGATGGACAGAGTGATTACTATAGGGCACCCACACTTTCAGTGCGGGGCCCTAATAAGTGGGCCACGGGGAGGGCCATTATTGACCCCAGGGCTATAATATGCATAATGTTGAGGGAGGTCTAAAAAGGTGAAGCTTAATACCAAATATCAACAAAGGCTATAATTTGAACAAAGGCTATAATTTGAACAATCTTGGCAAAGATCCACTGGATGAAGCTACACATCAAATATCAAAGACCGGGGCCTTGCGGTTTCAGGGAAGAAGATTTTTTTAAAGATATTTCCTACATAAGTCTATGTAAAACCAAATGGCCCGGGAGTGGTGGCATTTTTGGCCTCAGGGCTATAATTTAAACAATCTTGATAGAAGTCAACTAGATGAAGCTTCACACCAAATACATGTATCAAAGACCTGGGCCTTGATGTTTCAGAGAAGAAGATTTTCAAAGATTATCTCTATATAAGTCTATGTAAAACCAATGGGCCCGGAGCTGGGGCATTTGTGGCCTGAAGGCTATAATTTGAACAATCTTGGTAGAGATTCACTAGATGAAGCTCCATACTAACTATCAAAGACATGGGCCTTGCAGTTTCAGAGAAGGTTTTTAAAGATTTCCCTATGTAAGGCTATGTAAAACCAAAGGGTCTCAGGGTGGGGGCATTTTTGGCCCCAGGGCTATTATTTGAACAATCTTGAAAGAGGTCCACAAGATGAAATTTCACACCAAACATCAGACCTAGGCCTTGTGGTTTCACGGAAGAAGATTTTTAAAGACTTTCCCTATATACAGTCGAACTTCGATGGCTCGAACTCGCCGGGACCGCCGAAAAAAGTTCGAGCCATCGGTAGTTCGAGCCATTGGAGTCCAACTCGGCAAGATCCAACTTTGTGTACTATGATTTTTTATCATAGCTGCGGCGATTTTGGTGACTTCCGGTACATTTATCGGTCATAATTTAAGAGTTAATGATGAGCCGCATTTTTGGTCCGTATTACTGATCACGCGCCTGCGTGACTTGATTGATAAAATTAGAATTTTTAAAAAGGTAATTAGTGCAAGCCATCGGTTGGATTTTACATAGAAAATGCACTCTAGGGACCAGGCTTAGAGTTCGAGGGTTCGAGCCATCGTGGTTCGAGCCAAGGGTGGCATGTTTAGTTAAAATGAATAGGAATTTTGCCGGGACTGAAAAGTCAGTTCGACCCAAACGTGGTGTTCGAGCCTACCGAGTTCGACCCATCGAAGTTCGACTGTATATGTCTATGTAAAACCAAAGGGGCCCCGCGGCGGGGGCATTTTTGGTCTCAGGGCTATAATTTGAACAATCTTGGTGGAATTCCACTAGCGCTTAATACCAAATATCAAAGACCTGGGCCTTGTGGTTTCAGAGAAGAAGATTTTGAAAGGTTTTTTCTTAATTTTCCCTTTTCATTGCCATGGCAACCAGAGTTCTGCATGGAATGGTATTCTTTGAACAACTTTGAGAGAGGACCACCCAAAGATCATTTCTGCTAAGTTTGGTCAAAATCTGTTCAGTGGTTTAGGAGGAGATGTCTTTTAAAGGAATTGTGGACGGACATCTGGACGGACGACGACAGATGGTGACCGATTACAATAGCTCCCCCGAAGACTTCGGCTCAGGTAAGCTAACAAGAGGACCATGATGGTCCTATATCGCTCACCTGAGCTAAGAGATTTACATGTGGGTCTTTGGGCAGGACAATTTTTGGCCTAAGGGCTATAATCTGAACAATCTTGGTAGGGGTCCACTAAATGAAGCTTAATATCAAATGGATATACTTATATAGGGAAATCTTTAAAACCTTCTTCTCTGAAACTGCAAGGCCCATGTCTTTGATGGTTGGTATGGAGCTTCATCTAGTGGAACTCTACCAAGATTGTTCAAATTATAGCCCTCGGGCCAAAAATGCCCCCGCGCCAGGGCCCACTGGTTTTGTATAGGCTTATATAGGGAAAACCTTTAAAAATCTTCTTGTATGAAACCAGAAGGCCCAGGTCTTTGATATTTGGTATGAAGCTTCGTCTAGTGGTCCTCTACCAAGATTGTTCAAATTATAGCCCTGGGGCAAAATATGCCCCCCCCCCCCCCCCCCCCCCTGGGCTGAGGCCCACTGGTTTTGTATAGGCTTATATAGTGAAAACCTTTGATCCAAGATCTAGGCCTTTAGGTTTCAGACAAGAATACTTTTAAAGGTATTCCCTATACTGCTAAGTAAAACCTGGGACAGCGCCATTTTTGGTACAAAGCTTCACCTAGTGGACCTTTACCAAGATTGTTCAAATTATAGCCCTGGGGCCAAATATCAAAGACCTGGGCCTTCTGGTTTCAGACAAGAAGATTTTTAAAGGTTTTCCGTATATAAGCCTATGTAAAACAAATGAGCCCCAGCGCAGGGGCATTTTTGGTCCCAGGGCTAAAATTTGAAGAATCTTGGTAGAGGTCCACTAGACGAAGCTTCATACCAAATATCAAAGACCTGGGCCTTCTGGTTTCAGACTAGAAGATTTTTAAAGGTTTTCCCCCATTATAAGTCGATGTAAAACCAGTGGGCCCTGGCGTGGGGGTATTTTTGGCCCCAGGGCTATAATTTAAACAATCTTGGTAGAGGTCCACTAGACGAAGCTTCATACCAAATATCAAAAATCTGGGCCTTCTGGTTTCAGACAAGAAGATTTTTAAAGGTTTTCACTATATAAGCCTATACAAAACCAGTGGGCCCTGGCGCGGGGGCATTTTTGGCCCGAGGTAATTTGAACAATCTTGGTAGAGTTCCACTAGATGAAGCTCCATACCAACCATCAAAGACATGGGCCTTCTGGTTTCAGAAAAGAAGATTTTTAAAGGTTTTCCCTATATAAGCCTATGTAAAAGCAGTGGGCCCCGGCGTGCGGGATTTTTGGCCCCTGGGCTATAATTTGAACAATCTTGGTAGAAGTCCATTAGATGAAGCTTCATACCAAATACCAAAGACCTGTGCCTTCTGGTTTCAGACAAGAAGATTTGTAAAGGTTTTTTCTTATTTTGTCCTTTTCGTTGCCATGGCAGGGCCATTTTTGGCACCAGGGCTATAATTTGAACAATCTTGGTAGAAATCCATAAGACAAGCTTCATACGAAATTTCAAAGACCTAGGCCTTCTGGTTTCAGACAAACAAATCCAAAATAAGTCTATGTAAAACCAGTGGGCACCAAGGTGGGCCCATTTTTGGACCCAGAGCTATAATTTGAACCATCTTGATAGAGGTCCACCAGACAAAGCTTCATACCAAATATCAAAGACCTGAGCCTTCTCGTTTCAGATAAGAAGATTTTTAAAGATTTTCCCTATGTAAGTCTATGTAAAACCAAAGGGCCCCTCCATTTTTTACCCTATGTCTATAATTTGAATAATCTTGATAGAGGTGCTTTAGGTGAAAGTTTTACATCAAATATAATGGAGCTGGGCCTTGCGGTTTCATAGAATGAGATTTTAAAAGATTTTCCCAATGTAAATATGTTCTATAAAAGGGTTATCCTTTGGAAGCAAGGAATACACCACAAAAGTGAAAAATATGGAGTGTACATGTTTTCTGGGTCAGACTAGCTAGTTTCGGCCAATTAGGCCTCATCAGTGACCCTCAGATATTTTCAAAATTCCACAATGGAATCAATGATCCCAAAGGACAAGAAAATATAATCTACACTATGATGTAGGGCAGGGAGATGTTTTACCGCCGCCACACATTCCCACACACCAGCTGTAGTGAAGTTAAATATGTTCTATAAAAGTCTATTGTAAGTCTCTTGTAAGTCTATTACAAGAGGGCCCAGAGGGCCCTGATTTGCTCACCTGAATGTCACTGTCTCCAGTACATTCTATTTTTAGCTCTGCTGGCCATCTTGTTCATCAGAGTGGAACGATCTTAGCTATTTTGGTAAGGTGTCACCTAGGCAACATTCCTTTGAAGTTTGAATCAAATTGACCCAAGGGTTTAGGAAGAGTTCGCATTTGAAGCAAATTTACAATGTTTTTTTTTCTATTTTTAGCTCTGGTGGCCATATTGTTCATCCGAGCGAGACCATTTTAGCTATTTTGGTAGTTTCATCTAAGCAACATTCCTATGAAGTTTGAATGTAATTGGCCCAAGGGTACAGGAGTTGGCGTTGGAAGATTTTTTCTATTTTTAGCCCTGGTGGCCATCTTGTTCATCAGAATGGAATGATTTTAACTATTTTGGTAGGGAGTCACCTGGGCAACATTCCTGTGAAGTTTGAAGCAAATTTACATTTTTTTTTCTATTTTAAGCTCTGGTGGCCATTTTGTTCATCGGAGTGGGATCATTTTAGCTAATATGGTAGAGGGTCAACGACATAATATTCCTGTGAAAATTGAATCAAATTGGCCCAAGGGGTAAGGAGGAATTGTCTTTTGAAGAATTTTTCTATTTTTAGCTCTGGTGGCCATCTTGTTAGTCAGAGCGGAACAGTTTTAGCTATTTTGGTAGGAAGTCAACAACATAATATTCCTGTGAAGTTTGAATCAAATTTGCCCAAGGGGTAAGGAGTTGTCGTTGTTTGAAGCTTTCTTCTATTTTTAGCTCTGGCGGCCATCTTGTTCGCCGCATTGAACGATTTTAGCTATTTTGGTAGGGAGTCACCTAACTAAAATTCCTGTGAAGTTTGAATCAAATTGGCCCAAAGGTTGAGGAGGAGTTCGCGTTTTGACGTAAATTTACAAAGTTTTTCTGTTTTTAGCTATGGCTGCCATTTTGCTCATCAGAGTGAAAACCTTTTAGCTATTTTGGTAGTCGGTCATCTAAGCAACATTCCTGTGAAGTTTGAATGAAATTGGCCCAAGGGTAAAGGAGTAGTCGTTTGAAGAATTTTTCTATTTTTAACTCTGGCGGCCATCTTGTTAGTCAGAGCGGTATGATTTTAGATATTTCTTAGGGAGTCACCTACATAACATTCCTGTGAAGTTTGAATCAAATTGGCCCAAGGGTAAAGGAGGAGTTTGTGTTTGAAGCAAATTTACGATGTTTTTCTATTTTTAGCTGTGGCGGCCATTTTGCTCATCAGAGCAGAACCTTTTCAGCTATTTTGGCAGATGGTCACCTAAGCAACATTCCTATGAAGTTTGAATAAAATTGGCCCAAGGGAACAGGAGCAACTGTCATTTTGAAGATTTTTCCATTTTTAGCTCTGGTGGCCATCTTGTTTGTCAGAGCAAAACAATTTTAGCTATTTTGGTTGGGAGTCATTTGGGCAACATTCCTGTGAAGTTTAAATCAAATTGGCCCAAGAGTTGAGGAGGAGTTTGTGTTTGAAGCAAATTTACGATGTTTTTCTACTTTTAGCTATGGCGGCCATTTTGCTCATCAGAGCAATATCGTTTTAGCTATTTTAGTAGAGGGTCACCTAAGCAACATTCCTACGAAGTTTGAATTAATTTGGCCCAAGGGTACAGGAGTTGTCGTTTAAAGAATTTTCTATTTTTAGCTCTGGCGGCCATTTTGTTCACTGGAGCAGAAACGTTTTAGCTATTTTGGTAGAGGGTCACCTAAGCAACATTCCTATAAAGTTTGAATGAAATTGGCCTTAAGGTACAGGAGAAGTTGTCGTTTAAAGTTTTTTCTATTTTTAGCTCTGACAGCCATCTTGTTCAGCAGAGCAGAACAATTTTAGCTATTTTTGTAGAGAGTCACCTCAGCAATATTCTTATACAGTTAACTTGAAATTGGCTCAAGGGTTAAGGAGGAGTTAGCATTTAAAGCAAATTGTTGACGCCGCACAACACAAGATGCATGACGGACATTGACTGATCACAATAGCTCACCATGAGCACTTCGTGCTCAGTTCAGCTAAAAATGGGCAGACGCATTTTTGGCCCTAGGCCTATAATTTGAACAATAGAGGTCCACTAGATGAAGCTTCACACCAAATATCAAAGACCTTGGACTAACAGTTTCAGAGATGAAGATTTTTTTTTAATTTTTTCTATACAAGTCAATGTAAAACCAAAGAGCCCCAGGGCGGGGGCATTTTGGGCCCTAGGGATATAATTTGAACAATGTTGGCAGAAGTCCACTAGATGAAGCTACACACCAAATATCAAACACCTTGGCCTTGCGGTTTCAGTGAAGAAGATTTTTCAAGATATTCCCTACATAAGCCTATGTAAAATCAAAGGGCCCGGGGGCAGGGACATTTTTGGCGCTAGGGCTATAACTTGAACAATCCTGGTAGAAGTCCACTAGATGAAGCTTCATACCAAATATCAAAGACCTAGGCCTTGCCGTTTCAGAGAAGAAGTTTTTTAAAGATTTTCCATATATAAGCCTATGTAAAACCAAAATGCCCTGGGGCGGCGGCATTTCTGGCCCCAGGGCTACAATTTGAACAATCTTGGTAGAAATCCAACAGCTGAAACTTCATACCAAATATCTAAGACCTGGGCCTTGCAGTTTCAGAGAAGTAGATTTTTCAAAGATTTTCCCTATATTAGTCTATGTAAAACCAAAGGGCCCCGGGCTGGGGCAGTTTTGGCCTCAGGACTATAATCCTGGTAGAGGTCCACAAGATGAAGCTTCATACCAAATATCAAAGACCTCGGCCTTGTGGTTTCAGAGAAGAAAATTGTAAAAGGTTTTCCCTATATATAAGCCTATAAAAGATAAAGATAAAGAAGCTTTATTTAACGTCGCATATCCGAAACAAATAACATAAGCTCTGTAGAGCTTTTATTGCGACAAACAAAGTATCCTTTAACAAATACTTACCTACCTTCATTTATCTTCCTAGGACTACCCCTGATAATGCGAGCGTCAGCCAAGGGAGCTCCTAGTACCATTTTTCAGGCCTTTGATATGGCGCGGCCGGGGTTCGAACCCGCGACCTCCCATTCCCGAAGCGGATGCTCTACCACTGAGCTATCGGGGCCGGTAAAACCAAAGGGCCCCGGGGCAGGCAGGGGCATTTTTGGCCCTAGGGCTATGATTTGAACAATCTTGATAAAGGTCAACAAGACGAAACAACATGCCAAATATCAAACACCTGAGCCTTCAGGTTTCAGACAAGAAGATTTTTAAATTTTTCCCTATGAATGTGTAGGTAAAACCAAAGGGTCCTGGGGCGGGGGCATTTTTATGCCCAGGGCTATAATTTGAACAATCTTGGTAGAGGTCCACAAGATGAAGCAACACACCAAATATCAAAGACCTGGGCCATGTGGTTTCAGAGAAGAAAATTTTTTCAGTAAAAAAAAAATCTATTTTTAGCTCCTGTGACCCAGATGTGCAAAAGACAATTATGTAATCTATACTATGTATCTTGTATGATGCAGTTTTTGCCATACTTTTCATATCATTTTAATCTACATACTAGCAATTCCTTGTCTGACATTGCACTTTCAGGACTCTGTTCTTATCATTTCATTATGCAGCTTTTGGAATTCCTTGCACTGTTTTCAGTTGCTAAGTCGGCCACATCCAGTATTCTGGCTGACATCCAGTTTGCTCTGACTGCATGTTCATCATTAGGTTTGAAATTCCATTATGAATTTTGCAACTTGCAGTTCTAAATTTGAAGTATGGTGGCACTAGTATTGTTCACGTGACAATAGTTCGTTATTTTCTGTTTCGCTTTCTTCCATAAGAAATGGAAGCGCACCATTTTCGGAACGAAGCGGGCAAGGAGTAGTAGTCGTAGTAGTAGTAGTAGCAGTAGTGGTAGTAGTAGTAGTTGTTGTTGTTGTAGTAGTAGAAGTAGTAGCAGTGGTAGAAGTAGTAGTTGTTGTTATTGTTGTTGAAGTTTATGTGAACAAATACCGTATTCCTCCCATTTAGCACCCCGGGCACTTAAAAAATTAGAAAAAGAGGGGGCGTTTATTAGAGACAAATAGCTTACCAGAGCAGAAAGTTTTCCATTAGAATATGGTGGAATCATGACAGGTAAAGTACCAAGTGGTCAACACAGACACTGTGATAGCAGGGGGTTTAGAAATACCTTGCATGATACGATTTACAGCAGATATGGAGATGATTGAAAGGCTGAAATCTTTACTTCATGTAAGCCAAAATACTTTTTCCTCAGACTGCAGATGCAGCGCTTATTATTTTGTTCTTGGAAAAACAGTGAGGGGGCGCTTACAGGAGCTGGGGCGCTAAATGGGAGGAATAAGGTAGTGGTTATTGGGCAGTGGCAGTATTAATGGTTGTGACACTACTACTACTACTGCTGCTACTACTAGAAGGTTTAACATCCCCATCAACATTGTATAGGTCAGTAGTAGTAGTAGTAGTTATAGTAAAAGCAGTAGTAGTAGTAGTAGTGGTAAAGTAGTAGTATGTTATGTTTGTTCGTTAGGAGTCAACACTATTTAGGTCATATCGAGCCTGTAAGTTTTTCTTTGTAGGCTTATATGCAAGCGCTTAACCAGTTAAGTGCACATTTTTTCGCAAGAAACTGACAACTGCCCTTTCTTGAATCAGTGAAATTGAGAGAAAAATTGTAGAAAAGATTCCATGAGCAATCTCCACGAAAGAGTTTTTGCCAACCTGGAATGTAACAAACCTGCGACCTCCTGATCGCCAGTTAGTCCCGCATCCAATTGAGTTACCAATGCCGGCTGTAGTAGTAGTAGTAGTAATAGTTGTTGTTTGTATTTTCTGGAAAAAGTTATGTTTATGGAGCAGACAGATTCCCTGTATACACTGAAATTGAGTTGTGATCATGTCACATTCCCTGGTAAGGGGCCCAATGGGGGTGAGTGGGGAAAAATCCAGATTTTGTCAATAGTTGAATTTCAATATTTTTCTTCGATACCCTATCCCTTATTTTCTGGGAACTATTAGTAGATATGCTAGCTGCACAGAAATATGGCTGTGATTGTTTCATAATGCCTTGGTAATGTCTCTAGGGGCTTTTCTGTACACGATCTAGTGCCAAACTTTTTAAAATGAATGCCGCATTCGAGAGTTTTCGCCTTTAGCACTGGAACAGGGTAAATTGAATTTTCCACGATGCATGGAAAATTCAAACTGCAAAATACAAAACGGAATACAGTAAAAAGTTCTACCTAGTGCAAAGTTCAAAATACAAAATAGAGGCTAGATTCAGTTAGATTCCACATAATAAAAGTTTAGATACAGTTAGATTCTCCATAATAAAAGTTTAAAATTACAAAATACAATGTCAGGCTCGCATATTAGAATGTGCAACATACAAGCTACATAGTGCATATTGCATAATGGAACATTAATATTTCAAACTATAGAAAGTGACCAGTGGGTCACGTATACCCCCCGCCAGCTCCACCCTCTAATATAGCTTTCTAGCTTAATTGAATGTAATATGAATGAAGATGTCAAGAAGCTAGAAGAATCTATAAATGTGCTTGTTAAAGCTAAACCAAACATAAAATTACTATATGGACCAAGGGATTGAGGGCATCAAAGTTACTGAAGGGGTGGAGGCATCAATGTAAATGAAGCAGCAGGGTGGGGTATGCATCAATGCAATCTTTGGACTCGTATGCAAGTTCAATGCAAGTATCAATTGAATTTGTCTTAGTTTAAAACATGCAGGGATCTGTAAAATTCGTCATAAAACTTTAACCAAAAGTCTGTGACCTAAACCTCAAGGTCCCAGTGGGGGGTAGGATATGCATCAATGAAATCTTTAGACCAGTATATAACTTCAGTGTAAGTATCAACTAAATCTATCGAAGGGTTCAGAAGATACAATCTCTTAGAAACTTTGACATAAAACTTTAACCAAATGTATAATTTCTAAGTATGTGACCTTGATCTCAAGGTCACTGTGGGGGGTGGGACATGCATCATTGAAATCTTTAGACCAGTATGTAACTTCAGTGAGTATAACTTAATCTATCAAATGGTTCAGAAGATAAGATCTCTTAGAAACTTTGACGTAAAACTTTAACCAAAATGTTAACAGACGGATGGACGGACACATGGATGGACGGACAGACAGACGGACAGTCGGACAAACGGCAGGACGAAAACTTTATGCCCCCATAGCATACGAAGCCGGGGGTATAAATATAATACCCGACCCGCATATTAGAATGTGCATGACACAAGTTACGTAGTGTACATTACACAATGGAACATTAATATTGCAAAATGCAATGCCTGATTTGCATATTAAAATGTGCATCTTTCACATTTTAAGTTTTACCTAAATACCGTTCCAGAGGTTTAGGAGGAGTTCACATTTGAAGCAAATTTGTTTTTCTATTTTTAGCTCTGGTGGCCATCTTGTTCATGGGAGTGGAACGATTTTAGCTATTTTATTAATGGGTCACCTAAGCAACATTCCTATGAAGTTTGAATGAAATTGGCCAAGGGTTATGGGAGGAGTAGTTGTTTAAAGATTTTTCTATTTTTAGCTCTGGTGGCCGCCTTGTTTATCAGAGGGGAACGATTTTACTTTTTTGGTAGAGAGCAACCTAGGCCACACTCCTGTGAAGTTTAAATGAAATTGGCCAAAGCGTTTAGGAGGAGTAGTCTTTTAAAGTGAATTGTTGACGCGGGACGTCGCACAACTGACATTCATCAATCACAATAGCCCACCACGAGCACTTCATGCTCAGGTGAGCTAAAAAGCAAGAGTTGTCTTCCTTGTTCATGACACATCATCTAATTGCCATGCAGGCACCTGTAAAGTTTCATAAATATATTCCATATGGTTTAGGAGTTATCGCTTGGACATGAAGTGGGACGGATGAACAAATGGGATGGACAAGGGTATCTCTTAATGCTCTTCTGCTATTCTTAGATAGGCGGGGACATAAATATATACATAGAACTAGATCTGCAGTTGATGGTATACCATCGCAAATACCCGCTTTTTCTATCACAAACACTTTTGACTATGTATTAGCTAGCCAAAACTACATGTAAGTTAAAAACAGTTGCAAAGAACATTCTAACTGATAAGCAAAGTTTCAGAAGTGTAACTCTTATAGTTTAGAAGATATGGCAAAGTCATACTTTTTTACCTTTGACCTTGGGGTTATGTTGAGGTCCAACTAAAGTATCCCAATTTATTCTCTATCCAACAGTCAACCAATAACCAAGTTTCAGAAGTGTAACTCCAATAGTATAGAAGATATGGCAAAGTCATACTTTTTGACCTTTGACCTTTGGGTCGAGGTCACACCAAAAGTAGCCCAACATATTCTATATTCCAAGGACCATCCAATAAGCAAAGTTTCAGAAGTGTAACTCCAATAGTTTAGGAGATATGGCAAATCATAATTTTTGACCTTTGACCTTGGGGTCATGTTGAGGTCAAGGTCACACCAAAAGTATCCAAATTTATTCTATATTAAAAGGGCCATCCAATAACCAAAGTTTCAGAAGTGTAACTCCAATAGTATAGAAGATATGGCAAAGTCATACTTTTTGACCTTTGACCTTGGGGTCGAGGTCACACCAAAAGTAGCCCAACATATTCTATATTCCAAGGACCATCCAATAAGCAAAGTTTCAGAAGTGTAACTCCAATAGTTTAGGAGATATGGCAAATCATAATTTTTGACCTTTGACCTTGGGGTCATGTTGAGGTAAAGGTCACAAAAAAAGTTGCCCACTGCCATCTTTGTTTGTTTGAATTGAGGTTTAACGTCCCCGTCAACACTATTTAGGTCATTTTGGAGACATTGCTTCCAATTTTGTGGGACTTTTACCCGACACTGAGATGAAATGACATCTCAATCCCTGCCGCCCAATGAAACCAATAGGGTTTATAAGCATGGATGGGCCGACTCGCAGCAATTTTCCTGGGCAGGCTTAGACGTTCTAAGCGGATTACTAGTACTCATGTGCGGTCGGTATCAGCTCTGCGTGGAAGCATCTTGCAGCCCAATCTATTTCTCCAAGCCCCGATGGGCGCCCACTGCCATCTACATTCCATGTACTATCCACATGCAAAGTTTCAAAAGTTTAACTTCAGTGGTTACAGAGGAGATCCATTTACAAGAAACATGACAGACAGACATTAAAAAGGGTCTGAATTTTGGGGGTAAATAAGGTACAATCTCACCTTGTGAGCCTTCAGCCTCTCCTGGTGCAGTATAATCACTCACCTTCAGACTCTATATCCCACACTATCACATTGCTGTCAATATCTACCGAGATCAAGTGTATTCCAAATGGCAGCAGTAAGTGGACATCTGTGCTGTGGCCTTCGTAAGTGTGTATGACCTAAAACATTAGGATAAGACCTGAGTATTTTTATCTTTCAGTTTACAAACCCGCCGACCATATGGTTGCGAAAAATGAAATAAAAACAATAGGGCCATGATGGCCCTGGATCGCTCACCTGATCCACACTGTACAAATGACATGGTAGAATATACAGTAAGGTGGAGTGGAGGGTTTGAGCAATTTTGACCCAAGGAACATTTTTGTGAAATTCTATCAAAATCAATCTAGCTGTATATGAGTAAGTCATTTTAATTAAGGTTTGGAAATTTTTAGGCTAAGCTCTGGTGGCTATCATGTTCATTTGAGCAAAATCCATCCATAAATGTAGGCACTAGAAACAAAACATTGCCTCCACTTCTATTTTTTATGAAAAAAAAACCAGCCACAGTGACCTTGACTTTCAGTCCAGAACCCTGGATCTTGATCTTGCTTGAGATTATTATCATACCTGACATTTGTGTGAAATTACATCAAAATCCATTGATAAATCTAGGCGCTAGCTAGAGCCATGAAGAAGTTTTTTTTCTACAAACAGCCACAGGGATCTTGACTTAAGCTCAGGACCTTGAAAGTTGAACTTGCTTCATATATTATCATACTCAACATTTGTGTGAAGCTACATTAAAATCCATCAATAAATGTAGGCGCTAGAGCCTTGACAAAGTTTTTCTAAAAAATAGCCACAGTGACCTTGACCTTGAGCCCAGGACCCTGAAAGTCAAACTTCCTCGAGATATTATCATACCCAACATTTGCATAAAGTAACATAAAAATCCTTTGATAAATGTAGGTGCTAGAGTGATGAAAAAGTTTTTCTAAAAATAGCCTCTGCACCCAGGAAGCTGAAAGTCTAACTTGTTGTAGATATTATCACACATTATCCAACATTTGCGTGAAGTTACATTAAAATCCATCATAAACTGTAGGGGCTACAGTGATGACAAAGCTTTTCTAAAAATAGCCCCAAGAGCCTTGACTTTGATTGAAACAACCTCAAATAAAAATCAAAGTCTGATTTGCTTGAGATCTCATCATACTGAATGTTTGTGTGACGCTTATTAAAATCCATCAATAAATGAAGGCACTAGAGCAATTTTGAGTATTTTCTAAAACAAGAGGGCCATTATTGGCCCGAGGACTAAAATTTGCATTATCTTGAGGGAGGTCTACAAGGTGAAGCTTCATCCAAGTATCAAAGACCAGAGCCTTCTGGTTTCGAACAAGAAGATTTTTAAAGGTTTTCCTTATATAAGTCTAAATTAAACCTGTGGGCCCCGGGGCAGGGCCATTTTTGGCCCCACGGCTATAATTTGAACAATCTTGGCCTAGGTCCACTAGACAAAGCTTCATACCAAATATCAAGGAACAGAGCCTTCTGGTTTCAGACAAGAAGATTTTTAAAGGTTTTCCCTACCTATATAAGTCAATGCAAAACCAAAGGGCCCTGGGACAGGGGCATTTTTGGCCCCAGGGCTATTATCTGAGCAATCTTGATAGGAGTCCACAAGACAAAGCTTCATACCAAATATCAAATACAAACAAGAAGATATTTAAAGGTTTTCCCTCTATAAGTCAATGTAAAACCAAAGGGCCTCAGGGTGTGGGCATTTTTGGCCACAGGCCTATAATTTGAACAATCTTGTTAGAGTTCCACTAGATGAAGCTACACACCAGATATCAAAGACCTGGGCCTTGCGGTTTCAGACAAGAAGATTTTAAAAGCTTTTGCCTATGTAAGTCTATGTAAAACCAAAGGGCCCCGGGGCATGGCAATTTTGGCCCAAGACTATAATTTGAACAGTCTTGTTAGAGGTCCTCTAGATGAAGCTTCACACCAAATATCAAAGACCTGGGCCTTGCGGTTTCAGAAGAATTTTTTTAAGATTTTGCCTATATAAGTCAATGTAAAACCAAAGGGCCCCAAGACGGGGGCATTTTTGGTGCAAGGGCTATAATTTGAACAGTCTTGATAGAGGTCCACTAGATGAAGCTTCATACCAAATATCAAAGAACTGGGCCTTGCGGTTTCAGAGAAGATTTTTTTAATATTTTTCCCATATAAGTCAATGTCAAACCAACTTTTACCAAAGGGCCCAGGGTCTTGGGCATTTTTGGTGCAAGGGCTTTAATTTGAATAATCTTGGTAGAGGTCCACAAGGTGAAGGTATAAACCAAGTATCAAAGACCTGGGCCTTGAGGTTTCAGGAGAAAATTTTTTAAGATTTTTCCTATATAAGTCAATGTTAAACCAAAGGGGCCTGGTTTCGGAAATGAGACGGGGGTCCGTGGATGATGCTCTCAAACTATCAACATTATAGAAACTAATAATGGCCCATACATGTAACTAATGTCGGAGTTGTACTGCACGAGGCATGTCTGCTTATAGATCATCCGCAAACAAGAGTGTGCACTGGTCCACGCACCTGAGCAGTCTGATGGGTACTCCTTATCGTCATGTCCAGGCCCAGCGGTAGTGCGGGTCTTTTTCAGTGCTCGACTCGGCCTGTTATGATATTGGTGATGCTTATAACTTTCATAATACCCACATGCCTTTTTTGACAAATCAGCGTGTTATATGTCCTGCTTATGAATTTAAAAAGCCAAATTGTTGATATGTTTGAATTTGCCGGAGTGAATTGGGCGAGGTGGCGGTCTTGGGGCCAGTGAGCCTGGACTATAGTGTCTTCAATGGAACTGCTTTTCTTTTTCTTTCCCTTATTTGCGAATGGTCGAAACTGCTACCGACGCTTCGACTCATTAAATGCATGTAATTCTGATCTGACATATCCCAGCAGGCCGATGACGCAATTGTGACATCGGATGTAACAGGATGTAACGTCATGTTATGGTTGCAACGTCACATCAACGTCGGTGCATCGTCAGGACGTTACAACGACGTTTGTTTGACGTTGCCCCTTCGATATCGCAAGACCGGATCACTTTATTGTTGTGCCTGTTGGCACGAACTTCTGTACCATATGTATAGCTCTCGGAAGATGGGTTGACAGTGACGTAAAAGAGTAAACCACCACAGGTAGGTTTGGCAGGTTGTGCCGTTGTTGCTGAAGTAACCATCATTGGCTAGCAAGACAGATTTTACCGTTATAATTATCATTATTGAAGCGTCGTCGCCTTTTCGCAAGGGTGGACAGTCCTCAACAACAACAAAACAAAAAACAAAAAAAAAACTCGCTGACGTCACTCTCAACTTATCGTTCGAGGACTGTAGTATTCTTGATTTACGATATCTTTCTTTCCCCTAATTCAAGGGAAGTAAATCGTATATGCTTGTTCCTGCAGCATGGAAACTCGCCTATATACATTTGACACCAAAACTCTAAATTTATGTAGCAAAACTGGGGTTTGCAGGATTAACCCCTCCCCTGTTACTGCCGACAAGTATGGATTGTGGGTGCCCGTTGAGACGGTTGAAGCGTGTACCCGCGATCTGTATTGTTCTTTTTATACATATAATACATTGGGCTATGTTTTTTTTTTTTTTTTTTTTTTTCTTTCTTTAGCCCGAATTATTGATTTGTTCAGTGGTGGAGTTTGAAACAATTTGAGTAGGCATGTTCTCGTGATGTTTTTACCCGCCTACTGTTACTGTTATATTATGCATGCTGCTGATACCTTGTCCATTGATGATGCTGTTCGGCATGCGGCGGTACATTGGAAAGTACAGTGGACTCTCGTTATCTCAAACTTTGATATCTCAAGCTACTGCTGAGGTCGAAATGAATTTTTGGCACTATTATTCTAATTTAAACTTAAGCTTTTTTGCTTCTAAACCATTGCTACCTTAAGCCAAAAATTTCCAGTCCCTTTGTGTTTGAGATGACGAGGGTCGACTTAAGTATCTAGCCTTCTACAAGAGTGTCATTTTTGGACTTGTGTATTGGCACTTTGGTCAACTATAATGCGAATCAGAAACTTTAAAGCTGTCTCCTATTCATAACATATGTATCCCATTTCCCTTATGGAAACCTGTTTGTTACAAATGCTTTATTTATATGTACATTTACTATTGTATCTCCTTAATGCTTGTATTCTCCTCCACGGGGATTCCATTCCTAAATATCGAACCTTCTGCCTCTGTAATGTGACAGTCATGCCCGGTCCTATACGTGTGTCCTTAAAGCAATTCCGATTTCTTGTCGATTGTATAACATAATGAACATAGATATTACTGAATATAGGATGCATATAGGTCTGCATTATTGTCATCACATGAAAATCAAAGGTCTATCCCGGTTCACAGACTTTGAATTTATAACATTCCTATCGCTATTGCTAATTAGTTGTGGGGATGTTGAAACTAACCCGGGCCCGAACTCAGATGAGTCAATAACATCTGATAACTCATCGACATCTCTAAACGACACTGTTCTAAGCGAAAAATTCTCTATTGTGCACTATAATGTTCAAAGTCTAACAAACAAAAAGGATATTATATTCTCTGAACTTTGCAATTTTAGTATCATTGGTATCACTGAGACTTGGCTTGATCCTCGAACTTCAGATGAAGACATTGCCCTTGACGGCTACGTCACGTATCGACGTGACCGTATTGGTGACAACCATGGGGGTGTATGCGTCTATGTACGCGATAATTTATTTTCCAAACGCAGACAAGATCTTGAATTCCTTGACTTAGAATGTGTCTGGGTAGAAATTTGTATTAATAATAGAAAATTATTAATTGGAACTTTCTATAGACCACCAAACTCATCACATGCAACATTTCAGGCAATCGAAGATTCTATAGGGCTAGCCACAGACACAAACCCCCATGAATTACTGGTTATGGGAGATTTTAATATAGACATGGCTGACAACAGAAGTAGTAGGAAAATTTCTGATCTCTGTCAAGAAAACGGTCTGGACCAACTAATCACTGGCTACACTCATTTTACGGAAACTTCACAATCCACTATTGACCTTATTTTGTCTAACAACAGCAAAGACATCTTAATCTGTGGGGTGGGAGAACCTTTCCTTAACCAAAACATTCGCTATCACTGTCCTGTATTCTGTGTCCTCAACTTTGATAAACAAAAAACTCATGTATTCAAAAGACATATTTGGCTATTTGATCAAGGTGACTATCAGTCGCTCTCTGACGTCATGCGAAATACAAATTGGGATAATTTTAAAGACCCAAACATCAACAAATATGTTAAAAATTTAACTGATCACCTAACCCAATGTTCGTCTAAGTATATTCCTAATAAAATAGTAAGTGTAAGACCATCCGATCCAAATTGGTTGACAACTAATATAAAAAGACTCATTCGGAAAAGGAAACGTTACTACAGCAGATACAAGAAAACACAATCCATCACTAATTTTGAAGCCTATAAACAAATTCGCAATCACGTTAATAACGAAATAAGAAATTCAAAACAAAAAATAGCCACAGTGACCTTGACCTTGAGCCCTGGACACTGAAAGTTGAACTTGCTCGAGATATTATCATACTCAACATTTGTGTGAAATTATATTAAAATCCATCAATAAATGTAGGCACTAGAGCAATGACAAAGTTTTTTTCTAAAAATAACCACAGTGACCTTGACCTTGACCCCAGAATCCTGAAAGTTGAACTTGCTTGAGATATTATTATACCCAACATTTGTGTGAAGTTATATTAAAATCCATCAGCAAATAACGATGCGAGGGATGACAAAGTTTTTTTCTAAAAATAGCTACAGTGACCTTGACCTTGAGCCCAGGACCCTGAAAGTTGGACTTGCTCAAGATATTATCATACTCAACATTTGTGTGAAATTATATTAAAATCCATCAATAAATGTAGGCACTAGAGCAAAAACAAAGTTTTTCTAAAAATAGCAGCAGTGACCTTGACCTTGAGCCCAGGACCCTGAAAGTCAAACTTGCTTGAGATATTATAATACCCAACATTTGTGTGAAGTTATATTAAAATCCATCAGCAAATGACACCGCTAGAGCTATGACAAAGTTTTTTCTAAAAATAGCTGCAGTGACCTTGACCTTGAGCCGAGGACCCTGAAAGTCGAACATGCTCAAGATATTATCATACCCAACATTTGTGTGAAGTTATATTAAAATCCATCCATAAATGTAGGCACCAGAGTGATGACAAAGTTTTTTTCTAAAAATAGCCACAGTGACCTACCACTGCAGCTTTAAACAAAGTACCATAACTCTGTGACGAATCATCTAACCAGATAGCACGGATAATATGCGCATCCTCTATTGTTGCTTAAGGTTCCATTGAAGTTTCGTTGAATTTCTGCAAGCAGTTGCTGAGAATTCGCGTGGACATGAACAGTACCCTATATATTCATGCAGAATTCATCAAAGGGCCATAACTGTTGGAAAAATC
This sequence comes from Lucinisca nassula, assembly GCA_963580285.1. Taxonomy (NCBI): domain Eukaryota; kingdom Metazoa; phylum Mollusca; class Bivalvia; order Lucinida; family Lucinidae; genus Lucinisca; species Lucinisca nassula. The sequence continues at coordinate 119,341,004 of OY757014.1, forward strand.
ATCGAACCAAAACACGCAGGTGATATGCGCATCCACCTTCGATACTTAATAGTCCCATGAAGTTTCATTGAAATCCGCCCAGTAGTTTCTGAGAATTCGCGCTGACAAGAGCGGGACGGACGCACGGACGCACGGACTCACGGACGCACGGACGCACGGACGAAGCGGCGACTATATGCTCCCCCGAATATGCTCCCCCGAAATTCTTCGGGGAGCATAAAAATGAATGAAAAACTGGCTGATAAACTAAACAATGGTTCACTAGGTCCAAAAGACTGGTGGAAAACACTTAAACATGTAATAAAACCAACACGAACAAGCAATATCCCTCCCTTAAACACACAAGGAAATATATATTCTGACGAAATGGACAAAGCGGAAGTGTTAAATACTTTCTTCTCCTCACAAACTATTATAGACGAAACTAATGCACACTTGCCTGAAAGCAATCCAAATAACATTCAAAATGAAACCCTCCATTCTGTTCACCTGTCACCGTCGGAAGTTGAAACCTGTCTGAAGTCCCTTCAGACTGGCAAAGCTGTAGGACCCGATGCGATTAACAACAGACTCCTGAAAGAACTATCTAATTCAATTTCTATCCCTCTTTGTGATCTCTTCAACTTTTCGCTATCATCAGGCCAATTTCCTGAGTCATGGAAACTAGCGAACATCACTCCAATTCACAAGAAAAACGAACCTTCTGACCCAGCTAACTACCGCCCTATATCTCTCTTAAGTGCAGTGGGAAAAGTTCTTGAGAAACTTGTTCATAAATATATTTTCAACTTTTTTCGGGACAACGGAGTTATCACATCACTTCAATCTGGTTTTGTACCAGGCGATTCTACTGTTAACCAACTTATTGATATATACAACTCTTTCTGCAAAGCTCTTGACGTAGGCAAAGAAGTAAGAGCCGTATTTTGTGATGTAAGCAAAGCCTTCGATCGTGTATGGCATAAAGGACTTCTTCACAAGTTGAATAGCGTTGGCATAACTGGTTCTCTTCTCTCATGGTTTAACAGTTACTTAAGCGATAGATTACAAAGAGTCGTTCTTCCTGGGACCACGTCCAGTTGGCAACCAATTAAAGCTGGTGTCCCACAAGGCTCTATCCTTGGTCCTCTCTTGTTTTTAGTATACATTAATGATATTGTTGAAGATATCCATTGCACGATACGTCTGTTTGCAGACGACACGAGTCTTTACATAATTGTTGAAAACCCGGTTGAAGCTGCTCACCTCTTAAATGATGATCTAGAAAGGATACAGCAATGGGCAAAAAAGTGGCTAGTCAGCTTCAACCCTACAAAGTCTGAATCTCTCTTGCTCTCTCGTAAAATCAATAAACCTTACCACCCACCAATTTTCATGGACACTCAAGAAATATCTGAGGTCAGTACTCATAAACACCTAGGCCTTATATTTTCTAGTGATTGCACGTGGCATGAACACCTAGCCGAAATCAAATCAAAAGCATGGAATCGGATTAATATCATGCGTAAACTAAAATTTCTACTTGATAGAAAATCACTTCAGACTATTTATTGTTCGTTCATTAGACCTCTTCTAGAATATGCCGACGTGGTATGGGACAATTGCACCCAGTATGAAGCATATGAACTTGAAAAAAATACAGATTGAGGCAGCACGTATAGTTACTGGGGCAACCAGACTGGTTTCTCTAAATCTTCTTTACTCTGAAACTGGATGGGATACGTTGGCCTCACGAAGAAATAAACATAAAATTGCTATGCTTTACAAAATGTATCATGGCATTTCTCCAGCATATCTATCTTCACTCTTACCAGCTACAGTGGGAGAAAATGTTTCGTATAGCCTTCGTAATTCTACCAACATTCAAACTATTCACAGTCACTCACAGCTCTACTTTAATTCTTTTCTTCCAAGTGCGATAAGAACTTGGAACTCTCTGTCTGAGGAGATCAGAAACAGCTCCAGTTTAGCATCACTTAAACGTCAACTCAATACTAACTTAATCCCTACGCCTCGTCATTTCAACGCAGGGAAACGTCTCGGACAAATTTATCACAGCCGGCTTAGAACCAAATGCAGCTCCTTAAACGAACACCTCTTCTCAAGAAACATTGTCCCAAGTGCTTTATGTGTATGTGGTCTCGTCGAAGACACCGAACATTTTCTTCTTCACTGTCCACGATATGCGAACTTTAGAGAAGAAATGTTAAGATCAGTTTATCAGTTTTGTCAACCAACTCTCGATACTCTACTTTATGGTGACCAAACACTAAATTACAACGAGAACAAACAAATCGTCCTCCTTGTCCATAACTTTATTTTAAAAACTAAAAGATTCCAAACCAACCATAATTAGGCGATGAATGCACGTATGATTTCCTACCGTATTAGACACACTTTCACTTCTTTTTTTTTCCTTTTTTGATGTTAGTCCGAGAACAGAGTGTGGGGCTAGAATATGTCTTTTTTAAATCTACGGCAAGTTTACTTGTCTAACCAGGCTCTTTTCTGTGATAATCTCCCGAACCGGTAATTCTCCAACAAATACACCTAAATATTTTGGTTTGTTACTCTTATTTTGTTTTTAGAGAACTACCTCGCAAAGTTAACCATACGACCTTAACCTAAGTTATATCCAACCTTCAGAACGACAAACCTATACGTTCCGCCTTTGAAGAAATAGTTTTATTGGTACTTGATAAAACACCTTTGATTTGAATGTCTCAGACCTTTTACATGAGAGCGGCAGAAGCTGTATTGTTTTTTCTTTGTTATTTTTTACCCTGATGGATTCCCCGTGGAGCCCCCCCCCCCCCTCCCTCCAACGCTACCTTCACCTTAACCATTTTTAGTATGTAAAAATGCTACAAAATAGCTTTGAACATAGTCGCTAATTCTGTACTTACAATAGTTACTGTTTTGCATCGACAATTATATAGATTTAATTCAATGGTATTATCGCAAATGTTTAGGGAAACAGATTCAAATAAGTCTCTGACTTTCTTCTGAATCCCTTTTTGTATGATTTCAGTCATATTTGCTTTGTATTGTACTTGTAGAATACGAATAAAATATGTTTAAACCAAAGGGGCCTGGAGTGGGGGCATTTTTTGGCTCCAGGGCCATAATTTGAACAATCTTAATAGAGGTCCACAAGACAAAGCTTCATACCAAGTATAAAACACCTGAGCCTTCTGGTTTCAGTCAAGAAGATTTTTTTAGGTTTTCCCTATATGAGTAAGTGTGAAACCAAAGGATCCCGGGGTGGGGGCATTTTTGGCCCCAGGGCTATAATTTGAACAATCTTGGTAGAGGTCCACTGGATGCACCTACACACCAAATATCAAAGACCTGGGCCATGCGGTTTCAGAAAGGATTTTTCAAGATTTTTTCTATATTAAGTCAGTGTAAAACCAAAGGACCCAGGGGTGGGGGCATTTTTTGCCCCAGAACTATAATCTAAACAATCTTGGTAGAGGTCCACTAGATGAAGCTACACACCAAATATCGAAGGCCTAGGCCTTGCAGTTTCAGAGGAGAAGATTTTTTAAGTCTTTATTAAGAAAATCTATTTTTGGATCCCGTGACCTTGATGTGCAATGGACCGGAACCATTTGAACAATTTTGAAAGGGGACCAGCTAAGGATCATTCCTGTGAAGTGTGGTCAAAATCCGATCTGTGGTTTAGGAGGAGATGTCGTATGAAGAAATTGTTTACAGAGGCAAGCACGCACGACGGATGAAAAGTGATCCCAAAAGCTCACCTCGTCACTACATGACATAAAACCAAAGGACCACCGGGAGCGGGGGCATTTTTGGCCCCAGGGCTATAATTTGAACAATCTTGGTACAGGTCCAGTAGATGAAGCTACAAACCAAATATTAAAGACCTGGGCCTTGCGGTTTCAGGGGAGAAGATTTTTTAAGATTTTTCCTATATAAGTAAATGTAAAAACAAAGGGCTCCAGAGCGGGGGCATTTTTGGCCCCAGAGCTATAATTTGAACAATTTTGATAGAGGTCCACTAGATGAAGCTTCACACAAAATATAAAAGACGTTGGCCTTGCTGTTTCAGAGAAGAAGATTTTTTAAGATTTTTCCTATAGAAGTCAATGTTAAATCAAAAAGGGGCCCCTGGTCAGGGGCATTTTTAGGGCAAGGGCTATAATTTGAACAATCTTGGTAGAAGTCCACTGGATGAAGCTACACACCAAATATCAAAGACCTGGGCCTTGCGATTTCAGAGGAGAAGATTTTTTTTAAGATTTTTCCTATATACAGACCAGCTACCGGTAATAACCCATATTTTATTTTTCTCCGCGGTAATAGGCCTTTTTTTCTCAGAGAACAAGCGAGAAATTTTTCCGAGAAGAAAAAAAAATCGCGTTTCAAAGCGGTTAATTTCTCGACGAAACGCCGCGAAATTTCTCTGCGAACATCGCTTTTTCTCGGAGAAAGCCAATTAATACAGGTGAAGTCGTTCACGGTGTTTCTCCGCGAAACCTGCCTATAGCTACTTGTATATTTGTTCATGTGCATGTATTTTTTTCATGCATTAAAATTTGGTACACAAAGTTTGAAGCATATGACGAAATGCACGTTCTTTGTACAAAGATGGACAACTCTAGCGATCGTAAAGTATGATTTTGATCTGGTTGGAATCATAATGATTTGCATCTTATGCACTTTACAACGCGGCATGAACATGATGAATGTTTTCTGTGTTCCTTTTTTACTGTTGTGTAAACGCTTCATAAATTGAAAACTGTTGATTTTCTATCGGTTCACCAAATTGGGAGTACTTTATTTTTTTCTCAAGTAAATACTTAAGAAAAATCAAACTCAGTGTATATAATAACGGGGATCCTGTTTGTACATGTATATGTGGGCGCTGATATCATTCTACATTTTGGTTGATCTTTTTCTTACACTGCGAGTAATCAAACATCACTGATGCTTACACGTAAGCTCACATGGAGGCCCGCTTGTGTTTCTTGCCTTAACCATTCAATTTTGCTCATACATGTACATTGTCCCATTTCAGACTGGAAACCCCTAAACGGATACCGTGGCAAACGGGCGTCTGATCAGGGTCTACACTGTTTGCAAAAAGTTCGGCCATTTCCTACTAAATTTTGAAGAAAACACAATCTGAAACCCCTAAATTTTGAAATGGGCCCATGCTATATGTAAGGAGGAAGATTCCATTTGGTACAAAAAGGGTAAATAGGGGGAAATTGCGCGGCAAGCATTCCAAGGCTTCATATAAGCCTGATCTCTAACTTGGAGCAGAACTACAAAATTCTCCAAGATAATCAGCGAAGTTTGTACAGATATGCAACCTGGGTATCTTGTTAAGTCTACTGTACACCCCGAAGGTAACTGGCCCCCATGTCCGAATGGGTAAGAGCGCTGACGCTTAACCCATTCTGTACCAGAAACCCCTAAAGGGGTACCTTGGCAAACAGTGCAGGCCCAGATCAGACACAGCAGAATGCAGCGTCTGATCAGGGCCTACACTATTTGCAAACCTTTAAGCCATTTTCCGAACTAAATTTTTAAGAAAAAAACAACCTGACACCCCTAAGTTTCAAAATGGACTCCTGTATATATAAGGAGGAAGATTCCATTTGGTACAAAAAGTGTTAATCATCGGGTCATTAGGTCTCTCCGCGCCTCGCTCGGGCCACATATGAGACGCCAAGATCTGCAACAGAAGGTGGTCTTACTCCGGTTTTAGCTCAACTCTGATAAGCGGTCCGTTCGAAATAAGTGAAATAATCTTGAAAATGCCGTAAATCCACTAAACACCCCGAGGACAACGGGCATTCTTAAAGTGCTGACACTCATTAGGACTCTCATTGCTGTGGTTCCCACCTCTTTCGGTTCAAATTCTGCAACGTTGCGAGTTGAGCGCGGTCGGCTCGAAATAAATGAATTTGTCCTGACATCATGAAAACACGCCTGGGCAGGCTAAGATCCTGTAAGCGGTTTACCAGTACTCGCTTGCGGGTCGGTTTCAGCTATGTGTGGAAGCATCATGCATCCCATCTAGTTTATCAAGCTGAGCTTTTGGTAAATGTCACACATCATTATGGTGTTAATAACCTACATGTACGACTCATTATGAGAATTCGCCTATTCAAATATATTGTAAAATTTTACCACAAAAAAAAAAACGGAAAATTTTCGGATAAAAATTCTGGCTTTTTTTCATACATGTATTTCTGCTCAAGATTCTGGGTACACTTTAAAATGACTCGGCAAGGCGTTTCTAACGAGTACCCACAATCTATGTGAGCAGAAATTAGATAAATAATGTATACCCCTGTAAACCCCAGATAAAAGTGGGGTTTAAGCGGGTAACAAAGAAATAGGCATATTTTGGTGATGTGAATAAAAGTTGTCATGAGACTTTAAACAAGAGGCCCATGGGCCACAATGCTCACCAGAACTCAGGCGGACACTGCCCACTGGCAGCCATGTATGGTTTCAGGCTTTAATTTATTGCTTATAAAGTCTCCCAAACAAACCCCCATTTCAAAATGAGCACCCATGTGGACTCTGTATCTGAAATATTAGGCCTTTTATGAGGAGGAAGGATGAGACATGGACCCAACAGAGCCCTGAATGGTATCACTGAATCCATCTTATCATAAGGCACATGAATATATATGGTTTAGGGGTTGGGATGTGTACTGTTCCTGAGATATAAGGCCTTTTAAGCTGCGAAGGGGTTGGAGCATAGCCCTGGCAGACCCCAGGAAAGCCAAGATTGTTGTCACTGAATGTGTCTTATAATAAGGACCAAGAAAATATATTGTTTAGGGGTGGGGATATGAACAGTTTCCAAGATATGAGGCCCTCTTATGAAATGATGAGGAGAGGAATGGCCCCTGTGGACCACCAAATTTGTGTGACTGAATGTGTCTAATCATAAGAAACATGAATATATATGATTATGAGGTGGGGATCTTAATGGTGTCTGAGATATATGGCCTTTTATGAAGTAGAGGCGTGGGCCATGGCATCAGCATGTTGCCCTAGCACATAGACGCATTGATGTGAGTGAATGAGCCTTATTATAGGGAACACAAATATACA
>OY757014.1:119348307-119363307 GCA_963580285.1 Lucinisca nassula
TATTTTAGGGGTGGGGATCTGAACAGTTTCTGAGATATATTGCATTTTATGAAGTGGAAGGGTGGGGCAGAGCCCCAGCACACCCCCAGAGACCCCTAGGTTGGTATCACTGAATGTGTCTCATCATAAGGAACAAGAATGTATATGGTTTAGGGGTGGGGGTTCTGAATGGTTTCTGAGATATTGAGCCTTTTACGAAGTGGAGGGGGTTGGGCATGGCCCGGGCACATCCCAGAGGACCCCCAGGTTGGTTTCAATGAATGTGTCTTATCATATGAAACAAGAATATATATGGTTTTGGGATGGGGATCTGAATGGTTTCGGAGACGTATCACCTTTTATGAAGTGGAGTTGTGGGGCACAGCCCCCGTGCGGCCTGGGAGACCCTTAGATTGGTATCACTGAATGCGTCTTATCATAAGTAACAAGAATTTATATGCTTTAGGGGTGGGGATCTGAACGGTTTCTGAGATATTGGGCTTTTACTAAGTTCAGGGGGTGGGGCATAGCCCTGGCACATCCTAGGGGACCCCCAGATTGGTGTCACTGAATGCGTCTTTTCATAAGAAACAAGAATATACATGGTTTTGGGGTGGGGATCTGAAGGGTTTCCGAGATATATCACCTTTTATGAAGTGGAAGGTTGGGGCATAGCCCTGGTGCGGCCTGGAAGATCCTTAGGTTGATATCACTGAATGCATCTTAGCATAAGGAACAAGAATTTATATGGTTTAGGGGTGGGGATCTGAACGGTTTCTGAGATATTGGGCCTTTTATGAAGTGGAGGGGTCGGGCATAGCCCCCATGCGGCAAGGGAGTCCCTAAGGTTGGTATCACTGAATGCGTCTTATCATAAGGAACAAGAATTTAAATGGTTTAGGGGTGGGGATCTGAACGGTTTCTGAGATATTCAGCCTTTCACGAAGTGGAGGGGGTAGGGCATAAGCTCCGCCACATCCTAGGGGACCCTCAGATTGGTGTCACTGAATGCGTCTTATCATAAGAAACAAGAATATATATAGTTTAGGGGTGGGGATCTGAATGGTTTCTGAGATATATGGCATTTATGAAGTGGAAGGGTGGGGCATGGCCCCAGCGCACCCCAGAGAGACCCCAATGTTGGTATCACTGAATGTGTCTTATCATAAGGAACAAGAATATATATGGTTTAGGGGTGGGGATCTCAATGGTTTCTGAGATAAATGGCATTTAATGAAGTGGAGGGGGTGGGGCATGTCCCCGGCACATCCCGGGGGGACCCCAAGGTTGGTGTCACTTAATGCATCTTAGCATAAGGAACAAGAATATAATATAGTTTAGGGGTGGGGATCTGAATGGTTTCTGAGATAAATGGCATTTTATGAAATAGAGGGGGCAGGGCATGTCCCCGGCATATCCCAGGGGACCCCCAAGTTGGTGTCACTTAATGCATCTTATCATAAGGAACAAGAATATATATGGTTTAGGGGTTGGGATCTGTAAGGTTTCTGAGATATAAGGCATTTTATGAAGTGGAGGGGGGCGAGGCATGGCCCCGGCACAACCTAGGGGACCCCCAGGTTGACATAAAAGCATTATGGCTGAGAGAAGTTTACTCAAGGAACATGTCCATGTAAGTTTTGTCAAAATATCTGCAATGACTTGGCAGTAAATGTCATTTTTCAGTTTTCCCAATTATAAGTGAATGGAAACTCTAAGTTGCCATAGCAACAAAACTAAAAGGCTAAATTTCATAAAACAAGAGGCCCCAGAGGGCCCTGAATCGCTCACCTGAGAATTAGTGTTTCCTGTACATTCTAGGCCCACGGGCTATAATTTGAACAAACTTGGTAATGGTCCACTAGATGAAGCTTCATTCCAAATATCAAAGACCTGGGCCTTCTGGTTTCAGACAAGAAAATTTTTAAAGGTTTTCCCTATATAAGCCTATGAAAACCAAAGGGTTCCAGAGTGAGGGCATTTTTGGCCCCAGGGCTATAATTTGAACAATCTTGGTAGAGGTCCACTAGATGAAGCTTCACACCAAATACCAAAGATCTGGGCCTTGCGGAATCAGAAAAGAAGATTTTTAAAGATTTTCCATGTATAAACCTACGTAAAACCAAAGGCCCCAGGGGTGGGGGCATTTTTGGCCCTAGGGCTATAATTTTAACAATCTTGGTAGAGGTCCATTAGATTAAGCTTCACACCAAATATCAATGACCTGGCCCTTGCTGTTTCAGAGAAGAAAAGTTTTAAAGATTTCCCCTACATAAGCTTAGGTGAAAACCAAAGGCCCCCTGGGCGGGGGCAATTTTTGGCCCCAGGGCTATAATTTGAACAATCTTGGTAGAGGTCCACTAGGTAAAGCTTCATACCAAATAACAAAGACCTGGGCCTTGTGGTTTCAGATAAGAAGATTTTATAAAGGTTTCCCTATGAAAAACCAAAGGGTCCAAGGGTGGGGCCATTTTCGGCCCCAGGGCTATAATTTGCACAATCTTGAAAGAGGTTCACTAGATGTAGCTTCAGACCAAATATCAAAGATCTGGGCCTTGTGGTTTCAGAGAAGAAGATTTTTAAAGATTTTCCCTGTATAAGCCTATGTAAAACCAAAGGCCCACGGGGCGGGGACTTGTTTGGCCCTAAGGCTATAATTTGAACAATCTTAGTTAAGGTCCACCAGGTGAAGCTTCACACCAAATATTAAAGACCTGGGCATTGTGGTTTCAGAGAAGAAGATTTTTTAATGATTTTCCCTATATAAGCCTATGTAAAACCATAGGCCCACGGGGCGGGGGCATTTTGGCCCCCAGGGCTATAATTTGAACAATCTTGGTTAAGGTCCACTAGATAAAGCTTCATACCAAATATCGAAGATCTGGGCCTTGCGGTTTCAGAGAAGAAGATTTTTTAATGATTATCCCTATATAAGCCTATGTAAAACCATAGGCCCCCGGGGCGAGGGCATTTTGGCCCCCCAGGGCTATAATTTGAACAATCTTGGTAGAGGTCCACCAGATGAAGCTTCACACCAAATATCAAAGATCTGGGCTTTTCAGTTTCAGAGAAGAAGATTTTTAAAGATTTTCCCTATATAAGCCCATGTAAAACCAAAGGGCCTCGGGGCGGGGGCATTTTTGGCCCCAGCACTATAACTTGAACAATCTTGGTAGAGGTCCACTAGATGAAGCTTCACACCAAATATCAAAGATCTGGGCCTTGAGGTTTCAGAGAAGATTTTTGAAAGATTTTTTCTTATATAAGTCAATGTCTATTGTCATACAGACAGACGGGTGGATGACGTCAGGCTGATAGCTACTGGTCTGGGTCTGTGCCGTCTACAATCCTGTAGACCCTGATCGGACGACTTATAATAATTTTCTGGGCTCTGATCCCGATCTGCGCTGTTTGCACCTTTGTGTTCTGTCTATAGTTATACAGACAGACGGGTGGATGATGCCAGGCTGATCGCTATATCCCCCGAACAAGTTCAGACTAGGGATAAAAAACACCACCGTCGGCAATGAGTCCCTGATCAGACGCCGCATTACCTTTGTGCAGCGTCTTGTCTGGATCTGCGCCAACCCATATGCCGTCTACAAACCTGTAGACCCTCATCAGACGCCGTTTAATAATTGTAAAAGTCTGATTCGAATCTGCCTTGCTTGCATCTGTCTGTTGTGTCTACGGACGGCCGTACATGTGAACGGATGCCAGACTCAATTTTGTTTGCGGACAGACAGACGGACGCCAGGCTGATTGTTATATCCCCAAACCTATTTGGTCAAGGGATAAAAAATAAAACGCACCGGCGGCGGTCAGACCAAGATCAGACGTCGCATGGTCTGTGTCGTCGCATATGCCATCTACAAACCTGTAGACCCTATCCAGACGCCGTATAATCATTGTATGGCGTCTGATTCAAATCTGCACTGTTTGCACCTTTGTGTTCTGTCTATTGTTATGCAGACAGTTGAGTGGATGACGACAGGCTGATCGCTATATCCCCCGAACATGTTCAGACTAGGGATAAAAAACACCACCGTCGGCGATAAGTCCCTGATCAGACGCCGCATTATCGTTGTGTAGCGTCTTGTCCGGGTCTGCGCCGACCCATGTGCCGTCTACAAACCTGTAGACCCTCATCAGACGCTGTTTAATAATTGTACATGTCTGATTCTTATCTGCATTGCTTGCATCTGTCTGTTGTGTCTACGGACAGACGGACGGACGGACATGTGAACGGACGTCAGACTCATAATTTTGTTTGCGGACGGACGGACGGACGGACGCCAGGCTTATTGTTATATCCCCGAACCTATTTGGTCAGGGGATAAAAATAAAATGCACCGGCAGCGGTCAGACCATGATCAGACGCCGCATGATCATTGTACAGCGTCTGGTCTGGGTCTGTGCCGTCGCATATTCGGTCTACAAACTTGTAGACCCAATCCAGACGCTGTATAATAATTGTATGGCGTCTGATTCAAATCTGCACTGTTTGCACCTTTGTGTTCTGTCTTTTGTTATACAGACGGTTGGGTGGATGACGCCACGCTGATCGCTATATCCCCCGAACCTGTTCAGACTAGGGTTAAAAAAAACGCCACCGTCGGCGATAAGACCCTGATCAGACGCCGCGTTATTGCACAACGCCTTGTCCGGGTCTGCGCCTTCTCAGATACCGTCTACATACATGTACACCATCATCAGACGCCGTTTAATAACTGTACATCTGATGTTTTCATATGTCTATTGCGTCTACGGACGGACGTTTGAACGGACGCCACTCATAATTTTGTGTCTACAAACGGGCGAATGAACGGACGCCAGGCTCCGAACCTGTTCAGACTAGGAAAACAATAGGGCCATGATGGCCCTGGATCGCTCACCTGATCCATAGAGTAACATGTGGGCCCCAGGGAGGGTCATTATTGACCCCAAGGTTATAATTTGCATAATGTTGAGGGAGGTCTAAAAGGTGAAGCTTCATACCAAATATCATCAAATGCTATAATTGTCCAATAGATGAAGCTCCATACAAAATATCAAAGACATGGGCCTTGCAGTTTCAGAGAAGAAGATTTTTAAAGATTTCCCTATATAAGTCTATGTAAAACCAAAGGGTCTCGGGGCGGGGGCATTTTTGGCCCCAGGGCTATAATTTGAACAATCTTGATAGAGGTCCACTGGATGAAATTTCACACCAAATATCAAAGACGTGGTTTCACAGAAGAAGATTTTTAAAGATTTTCCCTATATTAGTCTATGTAAAACCAAAGGGCCCCGAGGTAGGGGCATTTTTGGCCTCAGGGCTATAATTTGAACAATCTTGGTTAAGGCTGACACGATTAATCGCGTAATCGATTAATCAATCGATAAATTCCACAAAAATGATTATCATTTCTGATTTGCTTTTAATCAATTACTTGATACGTACAATTAACTACCCAAAGTTATTCCTAAAATAGCTGGATGAGTGGCAAACTGTGCAGACCCTGATGAGACGCCGCAAAAACCTTAGCGGTTACTAATCGATTATCGATCGCAATGACAGGACTGATAATCGATTATCTTTTCAGCTCCGATTAGCCAGCCCTAATCTTGGTAGAGGTGCCTTGTGGTTTCAGATTAAAGATTTTCCTTATATAAGCCCATGTAAAACCAAAGGGCCTCGGGGCGAGGGCATTTTTGGCCCCAGCACTATAACTTGAACAATCTTGGTAGGGGTCCACTAGATGAAGCTTCATACTAAATATCAAAGACCTGGGCCTTGCGGTTTCAGAGAAGAAGATTTTTAAAGATTTTCCCTATATAAGCCCATGTAAAACCAAAGGGCCCCGGGGTGGGGGCATTATTGGCCCCAGGGCTATAATTTGAACAATCTTGGTAGGGGTCCACTAGATGAAGCTTCATACCAAATATCAAAGACCTGGGCCTTGCGGTTTCAGAGAAGATATTTTAAGTTTTCGGTGAAAAAAATCTATTTTTGGCTCCTGTGACCTATATGTGCAACGGACTGGAACCATTTGAACAACTTTGAAAGGGGAATTCCTAAGGATCATTCCTGTGAAGTTTGGTCAAAATCCGATCAGTGGTTTAGGAGATGTCGTTTGAAGAAATTGTTTACGCACGGATGCACGGACGCACGGACGACGGACAAAAAGTGATCTCAAAAGCTCACCTCATCACTACGTGATGGTGAGCTACAAACAAACTTTCAACCCCCCCCCCCCCCCCCCCCCCCCACAGGATGCTACAGATGAAATTTGGGTCCATTCAGCTCAGACTGCTCAGTGGTTTCAGAGGAGATGTCAAAAGTTTTGACGCCAGACAACATACCACGACAACAGACAATTGCCTATCCTATAAGCTCCCACAGGAGCCTTTGGCTCTGGTGTGCTAAAAACAAAAAACCTGTTGAGGCAAATATGGTGAATATTTTCATAAAGTCTCAGCCTCTGAGAGCATATGGTTTTTGAGGAGATATTTTTAAGTTTTTTTTTCTATTTTTTTGCATTTTGGTTTCCATGGCATCCAACAGAAATGAGCAGTAGGCATATGGTATATAGAAGATTGCTTAAGGAACATTTCTATGAAAGTTTTGTCAAATAACTGCAAAGGCTTGGCAGTAAATGCCATTTTACAATTTTCCCCATTACAAGTCTATGGAAACTCTAAGTTGTCATAGCAACCCAACTAATTAGCCAATTTTCATAAAAAACAAACTTTCTTCCCCAAGCCCAAGGATGCTAAAGATAAAATTTGGGCTCAATCGGCCCAATGGCTTCAGAGATGTCGCTTGAAAGTGTTGGCACCAGACAGACGACACAGACTGCCTATCCTAAAAGCTCCCCTGGAGCCTTCAGCTCTGCTGAACTAAAAGCTAGGTCAATGCTTAGCACAAATTTAATTGTGAATGTCTAGCGTTATATCCCAGACATGTGTTTACAATTTACTGTCTTTGGCAATATTCTAATTGCCTGTCTACTACACCCAGGATCCTGCAGAATAAAGTATAGTGTCTGAAATGTCAAAATTGCCATTGTTGTAATTTTGTCAAAAAGTACTTTTTCATCTTGCACATGTGCAACTTCAATATGCTTGATTTGTTTGTTTGTTTGATTTGAGGTTTAACGTCCCCATCAACACTGTATAGGTCATTTTGGAGATGTTGCTTCCAATTTTGAGGGACTTTTACCCGACATTGAGATGAAATGACATCTCAATCCCTGCCGCCCAATGAAACCAATAGGGTTTATAAGCATGGACGGGCCGACTCGCACCGCTTTGCCTGGACAGGCTTAGATCCTCTAAGCAGTTTACCGGTACTCGTGTCCAGGTTGGTTTCAGCTCTGCGTGGAAGCATCATGCAGCCCATATATTTCTTCAAGCCCCGATGGGCGGGGGCCATTCAATATGCTTGAAACATCTTATCAAATTGGAATGCTAGACAACTTTCCTACACTTTATAGAAGACTAATTGAAGATTAGCTAAAAAACGTGGCTAATGGCAAGGCATATTTTTTAGCTAACCAGAGCCGAAGGCTCTTAGGGGAGCTTATAGGATAGACAGTGGTCTGTTGTGGTTGAGAGTTTGTAGATGTATATTTTGTAAAGCCTGTACAAATATGATAGCAGATATGGGCTTTTACAAATGTCATTATAATTCTGTGCCAGAGCTCTGCTCTGGGTCCTCTTTTTTGTGTGAAAGCTTATGCTTATTATGGGCCTCTTTTTTCTTCTTGTGAAAGCTTATACTTGGTGTTGCATAAATATAAAAGTCAATCTGCATTGTTGGTAACTAATGTCTGTATTTCCATGTTAAACCCTACGTCTATAATGTCTACTCCCACAGGCGTAGACAACCAGAGGAATAATGGTCCTGAACTGCTCACATGAGTGCCGAGTGTAAATGGAGCCATTCAGTTTCTGAGAAGATTTTTGTAGGGTTTTGACCATGCCAGCCAATTTGGTTATGTGACCTAAACCAGTTTAACCAACCTTTGTTCCTCCATCCCATAAAGGCTTCATATGAAATTTGGACTACCGGTTGCGGTTTGTCAACAAAAAGATAAAAACATCCCTGACACTGCAAGATACCCCACCACTGAAGGCCAATATCATGCATTCTTTTCAGGATCTACAGCTGATAACCTTAGAAACAGGACAGCCAGTATCCAAAAGCCTTGATAAATCAGTGACAATAATTTTCTATATCTCTGGTACAGAAACTACAGGCAAAAACAAACCATTTTTCAGATACACCAAAGCCAGACAATGCAAGAACTTAACCCCAACCCATGCTGAACCTGGATATATCTTCTTTGTTGAAAGCAGTACAGATCCAGACAAGTCGGTTCCTTGGAAGACAGCTGATCAGGGTCTATACTGTTTTCCATTCTGCTTCTGAATCCATGGTAAAACACAAAATCATAAAACACAAAAGGCTGAAGATCAGGGAGAGATGTAGTATATTATATTCAGCATGGTGAGGGTTAATTTTATGTACTTGGCCAAGATATTGTCCTGATGATCATGTGGCCTCTAATGTGTTCACATGTTTTTCTATGAATTGACCTACTGACCTACTTTTTGGCCCGACATTACCCATATAAAAAATTTTCCGACATATTGTCAAGATGATCACTCTGAGCAAGTTTTGTGATGATTGGACCAAAAGTGTTCACAAGGTTTTTCTATGATTTGACCTACTGACCTACTTTTTGATACAACATGACCCATATTCAAACTTGACTGAAATATTGTCATGATGATCATTCTGAGCAATTTTGATGAAGACTGAACCAAAACTGTGGCCTCTAGTGTGTTCACAAGGTTTTTCTATGATTTGACCTACTGACCTACTTTTTGATACAATATGACCCATATGCAAATTTGACCGAGATATTGTCATGATGAGCATTCTGAGCAAATACAAATCAAAAATGAGTTCCTTTAAGAGCAATGAAAACATTCATAAGAAAGAAGATGGGTCATACTACGTAGTTTCGGCTAATAAAGCCTCATCAGTGACCCTGCAATGATCCGGCAAAGAAAGCCAGAGGAAACATACTGCAATTTTGCGAATTTCGAACAGGCAGTCGATTCAAAGACTGATATAAATCAAAATGGGGTCCAAATAATTAAAAACCTGTCTAGAATATGAGTCTAAACCAATAATTTATTTCTGATTTCTCAGATTTCTCAAGTCTGATGATGACTGGACCAAAAATGTGACCTCTATTGTGTTATAAAGGCTTTTTTATGATTTGATCTTCTAACTAACATTTTGACCAACTATGACCCATATTCTAACCTGACTGAGATATTGTAATGATTATCATTCTGAGCAAGTTTGATGATGACTTGGCCTCCAGATGGTTCACAAGTTTACACATCGACGGTGCATGACTGACGACAAACTATGACGAACATCTCCAGGGATCAAGCTAGAGGGCGACACAGGCTAAGAAGTAAACCTGTTGGGGCCCACTTCACCTACTTTGGTGATGAATTTCAAAGCGAAAAAAACGTTGCCCTGAAATTTCGCCCTTTTTTTTTTTCCCAGTGTCTTCCTTGTGAATAGTAACAGTAAACTGACAAGGTGACGATAATCCTTCTATCCACAGTTAATTGCACTGAATAAAGCTAACTGTCTATTCTGCACTTTGTGCCAGTTGCAGTTTGGTACAGTTATGTCACTTAATTCTTTATCTAAACCATTAGCTCATGCCACTGAGCCACATGCATCAGCAGCTTCTAGACGCACTAAATCTAGGTTGATTGCACAAAGTTTTTATTGCAAACAGTGCCAAAGTCCTGGTGTGGACGTACTTTGTTATGTACTGTTGTATACAGTAATCAAAGCACTGAGAGAACTGGTGGGTGGATCATCTCTGAGTGTAGGTTTAGAAAATAGTCCTGAACTGAGAATCAAACTGTTGAATTAACTTTAAGCAAGCACAGTAGATCTGATCAGACATCACATTAAAATTGGAAGTAAGGTCTCCAAATGACCTACACAGTGTTGACAGGCATGTTAAACCTCAAGTCAAACAAACAAACGAGCACAGTCCAGAATTTTCTTCTTATGCTGCACTCCGATGTCTTAGGGATGCTATAAACAACCATTACTTGGATTTTGTTCAAGGTCATCGGCAGTCAGATGGTCAGTGATAGTCACACAGACAATGGCAAGCAACAGATTCTCTGCTTTATAATGTAGACTGTGGGTACCCATTAGAACACTTCAATATAGGAACAGTGTTTAGTCAAATTTTTGTCTGAAAAAAAAATATGGTAGCATGTTCCATCAAATTATTTACATGTACTTGTCACTTGTTAATGTGTTTATAATTATTTCCCTTCTGTACATGTATACGATAAAATTGATTCATAGTTTTTCATTGATTATGCAACACAATCTGTGCTGAATAAAATATTACATGTTTAACATTCTATCCAGCTGCAAACAGTGTAGATCCATCAATGGCTTCTGATCAGCATCTACAATGTTATATGAATGGAATGTTCCAAAGACGTCACGTGACAGCGTGTATTGTTTTTCTTTCATTATGTGAGCAACCTGGCATTCTTATACTATTTCATCTGTTCGTTTAACCCTGGAATGCCACTTTTTAAGCAAACAGTATAGTCCATGTGCAACCTGCTGAGCAGACGCCACATTCCGTTTATTCGTGGCGTCTGATCTGGGTATTCGGTGTTCACACGATTCCTGTCAAGACTGTATAGATAGCTCTGACCTGTATGTTGCATCGATAAAAATAGCGCAACGTTTCAAGTTCTATTAATATTGGTTTTCCCAAATCAGTGATGGTCTTGTGGACAACTGCATGAATTCCGTTTTGCCATTCAGTAAATGGGTCAATCGTAAACGACCGACCAAAAAAGCTTATTGTCACCGATGACATTGATACTGCATAAGGATTTTATAAAAGACCTGTTGCAATCTATAATGGCAGCCGGCCTACTGAAGTGGCGATTTCCCAAAATAATCGAACAGACTCAAAACCGCTTTTTATCAGTACCTAAATGCATCTACTTAAACCCCTGCCATTTTATTTTCTCATTGTCGCAGCTGCTATTAGCATGGCGCGATAAAGGCGCCTTGTTTTCCGTCCGTTGGTCCGTACGTCCGTCAGTTTGTCAAGGCGTCAACATTTGCGACCACCTTAGCGTTCACCCTGAGGTTCAAGTTTATTTATCAAGAACTATAAGAGCTTCATTAATGATACTTGGTACAAACTTGTATCTGGGGATGACAGCTTACATGCAAGCATCCATATTTGAGCTTGACCTACATTTCATGGTTCGATGACTTTGTAAAATATTGCGACCACCCAAGCATTCACCCTGAGGTTCAAGTTTATTTGTCAAGAACTATAAGAGCTTCATTAATGATACTTGGTACAAACTTGTATCTGGGAATGACAGCTTACATGCAAGCATCTATATTTGACATTGACCTACATTTCATGGTTCACTGACTTTATAAAATATTGCGACCACCCTAGCATTCACCCTAATGGTCAAGATTATTTCTCAAGAACTATAAGATTTTCATTAATGATATGTGGTACAAACTTGTACCTGTGGATGGCAACCTGAATACAAGCATCCATATTTGACATTGACCTGCATTTCATGGTTCACTGACTTTGTAAAATATTGCGTCCACCCTACCGTTCACCCTAATGGTCAAGTTTATTTCTCAACAACTATTAGACCTTTATTAATGATACTTGGTACAAACTTGTATCTGGGGATGGTAACTTAAATGCAAGCATCCATATTTAACCTTGACCTATATTTCATGGTTCACTGACTTTGTAAAATATTGCGACCACCATAGCGTTCAACCTAATGGTCAAGTTTATTTCTCAAGATTAATAAGAGCTTTATTAATGATACTTGGTGCAAACTTGAATCTGAGAATGGCAACGTAAATGCAAGCATCCATATTTGACCTTGACCTAAATTTCATGGTTCACTGACTTTGTAAAATATTACGAACACCCTGGCATTCACCCTTATGGTTAAGTTCATTTCTCAAGAATTATTAGAGCTTCCTTTATGATACTTATGCCCTACATCATAGTGTAGATTATATTTTCTTGTCCTTTGGGACCATTGATTCCATTGTGGAATTTTGAAAATATCTGAGGGTCACTGATGAGGCCTAATTGGCCGAAACTAGCTAGTCTGGCCCAGAAAACATGTACACTCCATATTTTCAGTTCTGTGGTGTATTCCTTGCTTCCAAAGGATAACCCTTTTATAGAACATATTAGTACAAGCTTGCATTTGAGAATGGAATCTTTTGTGCAAGCATCTATGTTTGACCTTGACCTACATATCATGGTTCGATGACTTTGCGCCCACACAGGCGCGACATAGCCTTTAGCGGAATTCTTGTTTTTATATGCTGTCTGTGAAAATTTTATGGATGAAAACATTTGAGTCTATGGGAATAATAACCACCCCTACCCAATTTACATGGATATTTCACCATGTCCTACCCTCTAAACCAAATTCCTTCTTGTACATAATTAATTGGCATAAATGTATTCATCATAAAATCACAGTTTTATTGTGGTTAAGAGGGTAGGATTAAACACAAAAAAACTTTGTCTGAAGATTTTTATCTATTCACTTCAGAAACTATAGGAGATATCAACATTGATTCAAATAATTACAAATGAACGGTTGTTTTACAAATATGATCAAACATAGTTGTTACAAACTTTTTTACCTAAACTGGATGAGGTCCAGGAAGAGTTATTGCACTATGCCCACGTTGGCGTAGCGTTGGCATTAGCGTTGGCGTTGGAGTCGGCTTCTGCATTTACGTTGAAGTTTTTAAGAACTCATAATATCAAAACCTAAGATGGATTTCATTCATGTTTGGTATGATGATAGATATAGGTCCAAAGTTTTATTCAGCAATACTCCCGCCCATGCCAATGGCCCCAAGGTCAAGGTCATGGTCTTAGAATTTTTATATTAAATGTTTTTCAAACTTTTTATGTTAAAGTTTTTCACTGCTCATATTTTCCAAACCATACAACGAATTTGGTTCATATTTGTATGATGATGGTATAGGTGCAAAGTTTCATTCCACAATACATCCCGCCCATGCCAATGACCTCAATGTCAAGGTCACATACTTTGAAATTTAAAAAAAAAAAAAAAATTTAACAGCTCATATTTTGATATGCTGATAGATGTAGGACTATACATGATGTCGTAAATTTAAAACTGTGCTCAAGGGAACCCGGATAAACCAAGCTGTCTTCCATATCAAGTTCATCAAGATCCATCATGGGCCAAAAAACACTTAGAATGCAACTCATCCTTTAAAATATAGATGGTTTATTTATTTCGCCATTGATTTGTTTGTACATTGCTTTTGCATCCATCAATCATTTTCATTTTTTTTCGTTTTTGACAACAAAAGTAGCTAGCAATTTTTATTTTGTAAGTGAACATAATTATTATAGCTTCTTACCAGTCTTTAGACTTTGTTTTGACTTTCACGCTCTAGCTGTGGTACAGGCCTATTTACTAAATTAGGGGTGTCACACTTGTTTGAGTTTGCATACAATGCATGGGCAATGTCCTAAAATATCTGGTGGATGATTCGTTCGTCGATGAGGGTATCATCAGCTCAGTATCAGTTCCTTAGTGCTGGGGTTGATACTGCGGTATTGACGTAAATGCTCAAGTACTGATTTAAATAACAATATTATATCTTTAATTTTTGCAGTATAAAATTCTAATTTTTCTAAAACTAAGACTGACTTGTCAGGTGAGACATGAATCTTAGCGGATTTGGTTTACACTTTTTGTTATATATTAAATTTTGCAAGTCTCGCTACTTTGGACATCTTGATGCCCGGGACTTCCGTGGAGTGTGGGTCATGTTTGCTGATGTTGGTTCGTGGGGGACGCCTATAAGTCCGTGGGTGGGCGTCTCTTGCCTGATGCTTCCAGTTGACCTGTCTCATAGGCTACGTCGGTCGGTGTGTGCTCGGAGGGGAATGTGCTGTGTTGGCCAGGTCTTGTCCATCATCCGTTTCGGTTTCAGAACTTTGGGGTTGAGACACACTGATGAAGATTAAATATCAGAAAGGCCTCTGTGTCACTAAATTTGGTATAGTTACGCCTTAATTACTTGGATGAATATAGAAATGTGTATATACACAATTACAAGTCACTAGTATAGGAACATTTTGAGCTTTGAGCAAGGGTTGGAATGATTGGATGCCTACAGATACTAAAAGGGGCCTAGATACTAAAATAGGCCATTCTCTTATTAAATTGCACTGTCAGTCAACCATGGCCGATTGGGGCCAGTTTTGGTGAGACAGGTAAAATCAAAGAGTACAACTATTAAAAAAATATGATTATAAGAAAATATAATGCCTGATGAAATTATTGTTGAACAGCAAAGAAACTTTGTCTGTGCTCAGTTAATCTGAAAGAAAGGAGTCAATGTACATTATATTGTCGGCCCCCGCCCATTGGGGCTTGATGAAATATGATGCTTCCACGCAGAGCTGAAACCGACCCACACACGAGTACTGGTAAACCACATAAGGATCTAAGCCTGCCCAGGCAAAGCGGTGCTTATAAACCCTTTTGGTTTCATTGTGCAGCAGGGCTTGAGATGTCATTTCATCTCAATGTCGGGTAAAAGTCGCACAAAATTGGAAGCAATGTCTCCAAAATGACCTTTACAGTGTTGACAGGGACATTAAACCTCAAATCAAACAAACAAACAAACATTATATTGTTCACCCAGGTAAGACTTATTCAGGCACATGTGTTTATCTTACCTGCAGGTAAATATTGCAACAATAGAGCTATATCAATGGGTAATTTTGTGGTTCACCGAGTGGTCAGTCATCATAAAATGGTGTGTTATCTGATGCAATGAGCAGCCAACCTTGAAGAAGATGGACTTGTCTAAAGAAATGGAATGACCTATACTTG
>OY757014.1:119368307-119613307 GCA_963580285.1 Lucinisca nassula
GTTTGTACCAAGTATCATTAATGATGTTAAAAACTGGACTTGAACATTATTATGATTGTTTGTTTAATGAATTGAGGTTTTACATCCCCATCAACACTATTTAGGTCATTTTGGAGGTTTCCAACTCTGTGAGACTTTTATCCAACATTAAGATGAAATGACATCTCAAGCCCTGCCGCCCAAACAAACCAAAAGGGTTTAAATGCATGGACGGTCAGACTCGCACCACTTTGCCTCGGCAGATTGAGACCCTCTAAGCGGTTTACCAGTACTCATGTGCACCCCAGAGTTGACACAATAGATCACAAAGTCAGTAAACCATGAAATGTAGGTCAAGGTAAAATGTAGGTGCATGCATTAAAATTGCCATCCCTAGATGCAAGCCTGTACCAAATATCATTAATGAAGCTATTTCAGTTCTTGAAACCTTGATTTTAACATCAATGTGAATGCTAGGGTGGTCGCAAATGTTGAAGGCTTAAAGGCATTTATTCTTGTAACAGTAGGACACACAGTGTGTTCATAATAGTTTTATTGCCCCCTAAGATATTCTGTCTATAGCAGATCAAAAGCGGCCCTTAATAGGGTCATTAGTAGCTCTTGTTGAATCTGAGGCACTGAAGGGGAAAATCAATAATGTACACTCTAGTTAACAGTTAGTAAACTATTGATTTTCCCAAGGTAGCCCCTTACCTGTTGAAGACAGAGGAGATCTCTTCATGCAGTACTGAGGGCTACATAATATTATGTCATGAAATGACAGTCCTCAACAATCAAGAATAAATGCCTTTAACAAAAGGACTGACGAATGGAGGAAAATTCAGGCTCATATATCAAGCTATGCTTAAAGCAGGCACAACAGAATATTATGCACATATATGTCACAGTTGGAACTCAATCCAAAAAAGCACACCTGTTTGCCTCTTGTGAAAGCCCTGATAACATTTCTACAAGCTGTAAAAACACAATCCCTGTCTACGGCTAACGCACTGATCTCTTCTGGATGACTATCACCTGAAACGATAAACACTGTACTGTTGGCATCTAAATCTGCAAAAGACAGTTTGGAAATCATGAAATGCAGTTGATTCTTGTCATTTCAAACTAGAAGGGACTGAAATTTTTGGTTTGTGTTAACAGTAGTTTGAGATAAAAGGAACCGAAATCAAAGGAACATATAGCAAAACTAAAACAGCAGTACTCTAAATTTAGTTTGACTTAAGCAGTAGTGGTCGGCCGATTAATCGAGTTCGTCGAGCATTGCTCGTTTTCTGACTTCCGAGTTGATGATCGGTACTTTTTTCCGTACTCGATTACTCGGTTCCGGCTTTTAACGGGATTTGGACGTTGCGGTTTGTTTCGGTCGTTTCGGTTTTATTACTGCAACTGCTTCCGGAAAATGGCTGCCTAAATGACGCTTTTCGATTTTCCGGGTGGAAAAAGTAGATCTATAGCGTGGAAACACTTCGGCTTCCACAAAAAGAGCGACGGCCCTTTTTACATACACTCTGGGTTTGCTTTATGAAGGCTTACACTGTAATTGTGTTTTTTGTCTGTTTGATTTGAGGTTTAACGTCCCTGTCAAGTTGTCAACTTGACTCATACCCGACATTGAGATGACCTACCGATGGGGTTTGGCGATCGCAGTATTAGATAGATAGATAGATAGGTAGATAGGTAGATAGATAGATAGATAGATAGATAGATAGATAGATAGATAGATAGATAGGGGAGCAAGCCATGATAGTTACTGAAAGTGGGTAGTGTTTTTAATCTATAAAATACAGTGATAAATGCTTTGACTCATGAAATGAATGCCCTGGTAAACACTGCTTTACATAATTATAGACACTGCTTTATTCAGCCTCACGGGATAGGGGATCAATAAGGGTATGACCCCCTCAAGCACCCTTCACTACCCATACCATTTATCACATTCATTCCGCCTGATAATTTTATATTTGATCGATTAATGATCGATCATTGGTCACTTACATCTTCCGATGATCGATCATGAAAATTCTTACGATTCCGACCACTATTAAGCAGTAGTTAGAGATATCAACATTTGTGAAAATGAGAGGAAAGTGTACATCAAATTGCTGATTCATAGTAGGAGAGCAGAAATGTCCTATCAGTTCAAACAACACTTGTGATGTTTTACATAGTAACAATCAGTGACATAGTGTTTAAATGATTGCACGGTATATATATGAGGACTGTTCAAATATGAATGCAAGTAGAACGTTTTCTCATGCACTAATGCAAAAATCACCTGGAAATAAATATTAGAGCGTAGAAAAACATTTTACCTATACAGTACGGCTCAGGTATAAGAACCAAAAAACTCTTTATTCCGAATCTCGGCGTTTCGAGTACTTTCAAAAACACTCGGAATTGTTCAGAGTATATGTATATATTCGGCGGACACTCCTCGAAAACACTCGCAAGGTCCGCGGTACGCGAAGTTTCGCGAAATTATTCCGAGTCGTAATATCGTACCTGGAGGCAATATTTTCTCGCGAAGTTATGCGGAAATACTCGGAGGAATTTGACGAAATACCTGGGCATTTTGTTTTTGTTTATTCAATGTTCTTTTACCATGATATATATTTGTATATAATTATAAGGTAATAATTATCACTGATAGTTATTATAATGTAAACAATGTCAAAAGTCAACAAAGAGGTAATCATTAATTACCCAGGGTGTGAAACTGCACAGTGATTTCAAACAAGGGAATCAGTTGGGCATGACGAGTACATACAACTCTTTCAAGTCCGTAATTGAAAGCATGCATGTTGAACATCATAAAATTACAGGAAAATCGGTCATTTTGAACTCAAAATTTCTCCATGTAATTTTGATATTTTCAAAAAAAGAAAATTATTTTGATATAATATAATCATTTGTCTTTCATTCTTTAATAATTTTAATGTGAAGTATTATCGGACAATTGAGAAACAAATAATCAAACGTGATAACTGTCAGCGAAATTTTGACGGGTTTCGGCCGCCATTATTGGCTTCTTTTAAACTGCAAAATCGGTCATTTTGAACTCAAAATTTCTCCATGTAATTTTAAGATTTTCAAAAAAAGAAAATTATTTTGATATAATATAATCATTTGTCTTTCATTCTTTAATAATTTTAATGTGAAGTATTATCGGACAATTGAGAAACAAATAATCAAAGGTGATAACTGTCAGCGAAATTTTGACGGGTTTCGGCCGCCATTATTAGCTTCTTTTAAACTGCAAAATCGGTCATTTTGAACTCAAAATTTCTCCATGTAATTTTAAGATTTTCAAAAAAAGAAAATTATTTTGATATAATATAATCATTTGTCTTTCATTCTTTAATAATTTTAATGTGAAGTATTATCGGACAATTGAGAAACAAATAATCAAAGGTGATAACTGTCAGCGAAATTTTGACGGGTTTCGGCCGCCATTATTGGCTTCTTTTAAACTGCAAAATCGGTCATTTTGAACTCAAAATTTCTCCATGTAATTTTAAGATTTAAAAAAAAGACAATTATTTTGATATAATATAATCATTTGTCTTTCATTCTTTAGTAATTTTAATGTGAAGTATAATCGGACAAATGAGAAACAAATAATCAAAGGTGATAACTGTCAGCGAAAATTTAACGGATTTCGGCCGCCATTATTGGCTTCTTTTAAACTGCAAAATCGGTCATTTTGAACTCAAAATTTCTCCATGTAATTTTGATATTTTCAAAAAAAGAAAATTATTTTGATATAATATAATCATTTGTCTTTCATTCTTTAATAATTTTAATGTGAAGTATTATCGGACAATTGAGAAACAAATAATCAAAGGTGATAACTGTCAGCGAAATTTTGACGGGTTTCGGCCACCATTATTGGCTTCTTTAAAACTGCAAAATCGGTCATTTTGAACTCAAAATTTCTCCATGTAATTTTAAGATTTTCAAAAAAAGAAAATTATTTTGATATAATATAATCATTTGTCTTTCATTCTTTAGTAATTTTAATGTGAAGTATAATCGGACAAATGAGAAACAAATAATCAAAGGTGATAACTGTCAGCGAAAATTTAACGGATTTCGGCCGCCATTATTGGCTTCTTTTAAACTGCAAAATCGGTCATTTTGAACTCCAAATTTCTCCATGTAATTTTGATATTTTCAAAAAAAGAAAATTATTTTGATATAATATAATCATTTGTCTTTCATTCTTTAATAATTTTAATGTGAAGTATTATCGGACAATTGAGAAACAAATAACCAAATGTGATAACTGTCAGCGAAATTTTGACCGGTTTCGGCCGCCATTATTGCCTTCTTTAAAACTGCAAAATCGGTCATTTTGAACTCAAAATTTCTCCATGTAATTTTGATATTTTCAAAAAAAAGAAAATTATTTTGATATAATATAATCATATGTCTTTCATTCTTTAATAGTTTTAATGTGAAGTATTATCGGACAAGTGAGAAACAAATAATCAAAGTGATAACTGTCAGCGAAATTTTGACGGGTTTCGGCCGCCATTATTGGCCTCTGATACGTCGCACCGGCGACACATGTTTAATTAGATTAATAACCACTCGCAAATACTCGCAAACACTCCAAATATTACAGGTAAGCTCTGAGGTCCGTGGAATTTCCTCGGAATATCGAGCGCATAACTTGGAGTAAAATATTTTCACTCGGAGTGGTTTACTCCAAACCATTCGGCGGAAAAACGCGGATTTAAAAAGTTGTCCGCGGAATGAAAAAGAAAAACGGTTCAAATACCTGAGCCGTACTGTACATTGATACCAAACCTGTTAAAATCTGTTGACTTTAGCCATGTATATTGTTCGATAAACACTGTCTACTCTTGTATACTAATACAAAATATGGTCGGAAGAAGGTCAGAGTACGCCGTTGAAATACGGTCCTATATTAAGAATCGTTGTATTCTTGGTATACGGGGCAAAGACATTTTTGATGAAATATGTTCGATTTATGGGCATAATGAAATGTCTTTTCCGACAGTTTTTCGTTGGTGTAAGAAATTCAGTTGTGGGCTAGGCTCAACAGAAGATGCACCACATGATCGTCGGCCGAAAAGAGCAACATCTGCCAAGATGGTTGCTAGAGTGAAAGAAATAGTTGCTACCGATGCACGATACACCACTAGGCAAATAGCTAGTATGGTTGGCATCTCATTAGGAGCAGCTCATACAATTCTGAAACGGGATTTGAAAATGAGACAGATCTGTGCTAGATGGATTCCCCATCTGTTAACAGATGAGCTGAAAAAGACAAGCGTTCAGTGCGCCAAGAAGCTGCTTAAAAAGTTTCCAAATTACAATGCACGGTCTTTGGCTTATGTCCTCACAGGTGACAAGACATGGGTTCATTTTTTTTTGAGCCAAAACGAAAGATTCAAAACAAAATATGGGCAACAAAGTATTGCAAAAGACCATGCATTGCAAAGCAGACCATGAGCGTCAAGAAGGTAATGTATGCCATATTCTTTTCAAATCAGGGCCCTGCTATTCAGGTTTCTGTGCCTAAAGACAAATCTTTAAATGCGAAGTTTTACAAGAATAAAGTTCTTCGAAAATTGAAGAAATATTTCAAAGAACGAAGACCCGCGACTGGTTTGGCCAATGTCAGATTGCTACATGACAATGCTTCATCGCACAAGGCGTTCATTGTGCAAGACTATCTGAAGCAGGAAAAGGTTGTTGAACTCCCTCACCCCCTGTATTCCCCTGACCTTGCCCCGTTTGACTTTTTTTTTGTTCCCGCGGCTGAAAAAATACCTTTCTGGTCGAAAATTTGTACAGCGCAAACACCTCGGTTCTGCAATATTCCAGTGCATTCATAGTATACCTCGAAAAGAATACCAAAATGCATTCAATGATTGGATCAGAAGACTGAAAGTTTGTATATCTGTTAAAGGGGAATACTTTGAGAGGACAAAATAAATTTTTCATCGAAATCTATCACGGAATCATTTTTATGTGCTTAGTTGCATTCATATTTTACCAGTCCTCGTAAAATTTTCTTGCCCATTTTCTTGCACACCAGATAAGGAAATCCATAGTTTAAGCTTGGGATAGAAATTCTGTTCCAACCCTGGTGTTCTTACCGACAATCCAATATTCACACGTGTTTGATAAATGCACTGGCTGAGAATGACCAAAGCCGTTGTTGTCACTAAACATTGTAGTGTCATCACTAAACATCATTGTAGTGTCATCACAATATGACTGACGTCGGTAACCAAAGTTACTGCAGTATTAACAAGAGGACCATGATGGTCCTATATCCCTCACCTGAGCTAAGAGATTAACATGTGGGTCCCAGGGCAGGGCAATTGTTGGCCCCACGTCCATAATTTGAACAATTTTGGTGGAGGTCCACTAAAGGAAGCTTAATATCAAATATCAAAGTCTTGGGCCTTCTGGTTTCAGACAAAAAGATTTTTAAAAGTTTTCTGTATAATACAAGTCTCATGTAAGACCAGTGGGCCCCATGGTTGGGTGAATTTTGGCCCCCAGGCTATGATTTGAACAATCATGGTAGAGTTCCACTAGACGTAGCTTCATACCAAATATCTAAGACCTGGACCTTTTGGTTTCAGACATGTTTTCTCTATGAAAGTCTATGTAAAACCAGTGGGTCCCGGGTCGGGGCAATTTTTGGCACCATGCAGTGCTATAATTTGAACAATCGTGGTAGAGGTCCACTGGATGAAGCTTCATACCAAATATCAAAGACCTGGGGCTTCTGGTTTCAGACAAAAAGTTCTTTAAAGGTTTTCCCTATATAAGCTTATGTAAAACCAATGGCCCCGCATGGCCCCAGGCCTTCTAGTTATAGGGAAGAAGATTTTTATAGGTTTTCCCAATATAAGCCTATGGAAAACCATTTGGCCCCTGGGCAGGGTCGTTTTTGGCCCCAGGGCTATAATTTGAACAATCTTGGTAGAGGTCCATTTGATGACGCTTCATACCAAATATCAAAGACCTGTGCCTTCTGTCTCAGACGAGAAGATTTTTAAATGCTTTCCCTATATAAGCCCATATAAAACCAGTGGGCCTCCGGTCGGGGCAGTTTTTGGCCCCAGGGCTATAATTTGAACAATCTTGGTAGACATCCACTAGATGAAGCTTCATACCAAATATCAAAGACCTGGGCCTTCTGGTTTCAGACATGAAGATTTTTAAAGTTTTTCCCTATATAAGCCTATGTTAAACAAGTGGGCCCTGGCGTGGGGGCGTTTTTGGCCCCAGGGCTATGATTTGAACAATCTTGGTAGAGGTTCACTAGATGAAGCTTCATAACAAATATATAACACCTGGGCTTTCTTTCCCTATATAAGCCTATATAAAACCAGTGGGCCCCGGGGTGGGGCCATTTTTGGCCCCAGGGCTATAATTTGAACAATCGTGATAGAGGTCCATTAGATGAAGCTTTATACCAAATATCAAAGACCTGGGCCTTCTGGTTTCAGAAGAGAAGATTTTTTAAGGTTTTCCCTATATAAGCCTAAGTAAAACCAGTGAGCCTCACGGCGGGCTCGTTTTTGGCCCCAGGGCTATAATTGGAACAATCTTGGTAGAGGTCCACTAGATGAAGCTTCATACCAAATATCAAAGACCTGGGCCTTCTGGTTTCAGACATGAAGATTTTTAAAGGTTTTCCCTATATAAGCCTCTGTAAAACCAGTGGGCCCCGGGGCGGGGCCATTTTTGGTGACAGGGCAATAATTTGAACAATCTTGGTAGAGGTCCACTAGATGAAGCTTCATACCAAATATCAAAGGCCTGGGCCTTCTGGTTTCAGACAAGAAGATTTTTAAAGGTTTTCCCTATATAAGCCAATGTAAAACCAGTTGGCCCCGGGGCGGGGTTGTTTTTGGCCCCAGGGCTATATTGAACAATCTTGGTAGAGGTCCACTAGATGAAGCTTCATACCAAATATCAAAGACCTAGGCCTTCTGGTTTCAGAGAAGAAGATTTTTAAAGTTTTTTTCTTATTTTCACCTTTTTGTTGCCATGGCAACCAGAGTTCTGCATGGAATGGAATTCTTTGAACAACTTTGAGAGAGGACCACATAAGGATCATTTCTGCCAAGTTTGGTTAGAATATGTTCAGTGGTTTAGGAGGAGATGTTGTTTAAAGAAATTTTGAACGGACAGACGACACCGACGCCTCCGCCAACGACGACGACGGATGGTGACCGATCACAATAGCTCCCCCAGAGCTTGGCTCAGATGAGTTAAAACACACGCTCAGAAATGCAAGAAAAGAATCTTACATGATTGTGAGGGGTGGAAAGAAAAATCTGTCCCTCGGGATCACTGTCCAGCATCACTCGGCAAGCCTTGTGATGCAAGACACTGACCCTAGGGACTGCAGTATTAACAAGAGGGCCCATAGGGCCCTGAATCGCTCACATGAGAATTACTGTCTCAAGTACATTCTAGGCCCAAGGGCTATAATTTGAACAAACTTGGTAATGGTCCACTAGATGAAGCTTCATACCAAATATCAAAGACCTGGGCCTTCTGGTTTCAGACAAGAAGATTTTTAAAGGTTTTCCCTATATAAGCCTATGAAAAACCAAAGGGTCCCGGGGTGGGGGCATTTTTGGCCCCAGGGCTATAATTTGAACAATCTTGAAAGAGGTCCACTAGATGAAGCTTCACACCAAATACCAAAGATCTGGGCCTTGCTTTTTTCAGAGAAGAACATTTCAAAGAAGATTTTCTCTGTATAAGCCTATGTAAAACCAAAGGCCCCGGGGCAGGGGCATTTTTGGCCCCAAGGCTATAATTTGAACAATCTTAGTAAAGGTCCACCAGGTAAAGCTTCACATGAAATATTAAAGACCTGGGCCTTGTGGTATCAAAGAGGAATTTTTTTAATGATTTTCCCTATATAAGCCTATGTAAAACCAGAGGCCCCCGGGCGGGGGGCATTTTGACCCCAAGGGCTATAATTTGAACAATCTTGGAAGAGGTCCACTAGATAAAGCTTCACACCAAATATCAAAGATCTGGGCCTTGCGGTTTCAGAGAAGAAGGTTATTAAAGATTTTCCCTGTATAAGCCTATGTAATACCAAAGGCTTCCGGGGCGGGGGCATTTTGGGCCCCAAGGCTATAATTTGAACAATCTTAGTAGAGGTCCACCAGGTAAAGCTTCGCACAAAAACTTAAAGACGTGGGCCTTGTGGTTTCAGAGAAGAAGATTTTTTCATGATTTTCCCTATAGAAGCCTATGTAAAACCATAGGCCCCCGGGGCGGGGGCATTTTTGCCCCCAGTGCTATAATTTGAACAATCTTGGTAGAGGTCCACTAGATGAAGCTTCACACCAAATATCAAAGATCTGGGCCTTGCGGTTTCAGAGAAGAAGATTTGTAAAGGTTTTCTCTGTATAAGCCTATGTAAAACCAAAGCCCCCAGGGTGGGGGTATTTTTGGCCCAAGGGCTATAATTTGAACAATCTTAGTAGAGGTCCACCAGGTAAAGCTTCACACGAAATATTAAAGACCTGGGCCTTGCAGTTTCAGAGAAGAAGATTTTTTTAATGATTTTCCCTATATAAGCCTATGTAAAACCATAGGCCCCTGGGGGGGGGGGGCATTTTGGCCCCCAGGGCTATAATTTGAACAATCTTGAAAGAGGTCCACTAGATGAAGCTTCACACCAAATATCAAAGATCTGGGCCTTGCGGTTTCAGAGAAGAAGATTTTTAAAGATTTTCCCTGTATAAGCCTATGTTAAACCAAAGGCCCCAGGGGCGGGGGCATTTTTGGCCCCAAGGCTATAATTTGAACAATCTTCGTAGAGGTCCACCAGGTAAAACTTCACACTAAATATTAAAGACCTGGGCCTTGTGTTTCAGAGAAGAAGATTTTTTAATGATTTTCCCTATATAAGCCAATGTAAAACCAAAGGCCCCCGGGGCGGGGGCATTTTGGCCCCAAGGGCTATAATTTGAACAATCTTGGTAGAGGTCCACTAGATGAAGCTTCATACCAAATATCAAAGACCTGGGCCTTGCGGTTTCAGAGAAGAAGATTTTTAAAGTTTTCGTTTAAAAAATCTATTTTTAGCTCCTGTGACCTAGATGTGCAATGGGCCGGAACCATTTGAACAACTTTGAAAGGGGAATACCTAAGGATCATTCCTGTGATGTTTGGTCAAAATCCAATCAGTGGTTTAGGAGGAGATGTCATCTGAAGAAAAAGTTTACGCACACACGCACTGACGACGGACGACGGACAAAAAGTGATCACAAAAGCTCACCTCGTTACTACATGACAGGTGAGCTAAAAACCCGCGCTCAGAAATGGAAGGTATGCAAGAAAAAGAATCCTACATGGTTGTGAGAGGTGAAAAATCCGTCCCTTGGGATCACTGTTCGGCATCACTCGGCAAGCCTTGTGATGCCAGACATGGACCCTAGGGATGGATTTTTCCAACCACCCTTCACATCCATGTAAGATTCATATAATATTATTACATAGACAAAAAATGGGGTTTACAAGGGGCAAATATGTGTGTGTGTGAATTCGGGTTTAACATCGCTTTCAACAATTTTTCAGTCATATCACGACGGTGTCTGGTTGTGACAGGGAGCTCAATGCTCACTTTTATAGTGCTGCCTCACTGAAGTATCATGTCCCAGACACATTACATGATACCACACCCAGTCACATTATCCTGACACTGGGTCGACCAGTCCTAGCTCTTCCCCGTAAATCTGAGTGCCAAGCGAGGAGCAGCTATTACCATTTTTAACGACTTTGGTATGTCGCGTCCCGGGATCGAACCCGTGACCTCCAGTTCCCCGGAGCGGACACTCTACCAACTGAGCTATCGGGGCCGGTCTTTCAGGGGGCAAAAACATAGAATGTGGGTACTAGCAAGAACCACCTAGGTCACTATATTCAGTTTGTAGTGTGGTGTTTTTAAATATTGCCTCTATAAACACATGAAACAATTTACAAAACATAAACTTGTAGCACTAATTGGTTAAACAAGAGGGACATGATGGCCCTAGAATGCTCACTGGAGTCCAAAATGTTTTACAGCTTATGAAAGTAGAGGAGTTACTGGTTTAAGGAGATTTACACCAAATATTTTTTTTCTTCTAATTTTAGCTTTGGATGCCATCTTTTTCATTAAAGTTAGACCCTTTTAGCAGTGCAGCACAGCTTCATTAGGGGAACACTTCTGTAAATTTATTTTTAACAAGAGGGCCATGATGGCCCTGGATCTGGCCCCGGATCTCTCACCTGATCCATAGAGTGACAAGTAGGCCCCAAGGAGCGTCATTGTTGGCCCCAGGGCTATCATTTGAATAATCTTGGTAGTGGTGTAAAAGGTGAAGCTTCAAACCAAATATCAAAGACCGGAGCAGTCTGGTTTCAGACAAAAAGAGTTTTAAAGGTTTTCCTTATATAAGTCTATACAAGAGGCTCAATGAGCCTAACCGCTCACCTGAGGAACATTCAAGTTAGCTGTTTGTCTCATGGTCTTTGAGCATAATTTTGTTGAAGTTCTTCCTAATGGGACACGGCATTGTCAATTTGGACCCTAGGGGCATGTTTGGTAGGATTAATGAAGGGGACCACTTGACATTGCTACATGCTTACTATGTATGCTCTGGGCCTAGTGGTTTCAGAGAAGAAGATTTTTAAAGGTTTTTTTTTTTCATTATAAGTCTATGGGGGCTAAGGGCCCCCGGGGTGTGGCCAGTTTAGACCACTGGGGCATAATTTGCACAATTTATGTAGGGGACCACTTGACATTGCTACATGCTTTATATGTAAGCTCTGGGCCTAGTGGTTTCAGAGAAGAAGATTTTTTAATTTTTTCCCATTGTAAGTCTATGGGAGCTATATGTTGCCATGGCAACACCAGTTTCAATCTGAATTGCCCCAAAACATACTGCATCTTTTCCCCCAACCGGATAATGCTTCTCATGAAATTTAATCATGATTAGCCAAGTGACTTTAAAGATATACTTATTTGAAAATGTGAACGGACACCGGTCCATTGGCATACTAATACCTCACATGAGCCTTCGGCTCAGGTGAGCTAATAATACTAGCGGTTTCAGAGAAGGAGATTTTTTAAGCTTTTCTTTCCATTATAAGTCTATGGGGGCTAAGGGTAAGCTCTGGGCCTAGTGGTTTCAGAGAAGAATATTTTTTAAGGTTTTTTTTTTTCATTATAAGTCAATGGGGGCTAAGGGTTAGCCCCTGGGATGTGGCCAGTTTAGACCCCAGGGGCATGATTGGCACGATTTATGTAGGGGACCACTTGACATTGCTACATGCTTAATATAATATGCTCTGGGCCTAGTGGTTTCAGAGAAGAAGAACTTTTAAACTTTTTTTTCCATTATAAGTCTATGGAGGATAAGGGGCCCGGAGAGTGGCCAGTTTAGACCCCAGAGGCATGAATGGCACAATTTATGTAGGGGACCACTTGACATAGCTACATGCTATATATGTAAGCTCTGGGCCTAGTGGTTTCAGAGAAGAAGAATTTTTTAAGCTTTCTTTCCATTATAAATCTATGGGGGCTAAGTGGCCCCGGGGCATGGCCAGTTTAGACCCCAGGGGCATGATTGGCACAATTTATGAAGGGTACAACTTGACATTGCTACATGCTTACTATGCTTAATATGTAAGCTATGTGCCTAGCAGTTTCAGAGAAGAAGATTTTTTAAGCTTTTTTTTCATTATAAGTCTATGGGGGCTAAGGGGCCCCAGGGCGTGGCCAGTTTAGATCCCAGGGGCATGATGGCACAATTTATGTAGGGGACCACTTGACATTGCTACATGCTTATTATGTAAGCTCTGGGCCTAGTGGTTTCAGAAGAAGATTTTAAAAGGCTTTCCATTTTATAAGTCTTTGTAAAACCAGTGGGCCCCAGGGCTGACCCATTTTTGGCCCCAGGCTACAATTTAATCAATCTTGGCAAAGATCCACCAGACAAAGCATCATACCAAGTATCAAAGAACTGAGTCTTCTGGTTTTGGACAAGAAGATATGTAAAGATTTTCCCTAAAAAGTCAATGTAAAACCAGTGGGTCCTGAGGAAAGGTTGTTTTTTTTTGGTCCACGGGCTATAATTTGAACAATCTTGATAAGAGGTCCACTAGATGAAGCTTCATACTAAATATCAAAGACCTGAGCCTTCTTGTTTTGAGACAAGAAGATTTTTAAAGATTAAGCCTATATAAGTCTATGTAAAACCAAAGGGCCCCTTGGCGGGAGCATTTTTAACCCTAGGGCTATTATATAATTTGAATAATTTTGATAGAGGTCCTTTAGATGAAGCTTCACACCAAATATCAAAGACCTGGGCAATGCAGTTTCAGAGAATGAGATTTTTCCCTATGTCCTACATCATAGTGTAGTTTATATTTTCTTGTCCTTGGGGATCACTGATTCCATTGTGGAATTTTGAGGATGTTTGGGGGTCACTGATGAGGCCTAATTGGCCGAAACTAGCTAGTCTGGCCAAGAAAACATTTACACTCCGTATTTTTAAGTTCTGTGGTGTATTCCTTGCTTGTAAAGGATGACCCTTTCTGGGGCATTTTAAAGAATTTCCCTATGTAAGTCTATGTAAAGCCAAAGGGGCCACGGTGTGGGGGCATTTTTGCCCTGTGACTTTAAATTGAACAATCTTGATAGAGGTCCATTAGCTGAATCTTCACACCAAATATCAAATACCTGGGACTTGCTGTTTCAGAGAAGATTTTTAAAGATTTTCCCTATAGAAGTCAATGTACAACCAAAAGACCACGGGGTGGAGGCAGTTTTGGCCCAAGTGCTATAATATGAACAATCTTGGCAGAGGTCCACTAGATGAAGCTACACACCAAATATCAAAGACCTGGGCCTTGCGGTTTCAGAGAAGAAGATTTTTAAAGATATTCAAGCCTATGTTAAACCAAAGGGCCACAGGGCAGGGGCATTTTTGGCCTAGGGCTATAATTTAAACATACTTGAAAGAGGTCCACTAGATGAAGCTTCACACCAAATATCAAAGACCTGGACCTTGTGGTTTCAGAGAAGAAGATTTTTAAAGGTTTTCCCTATATAAGCCTATGTAAAACCAAAAGGCCCGGGGTGGGGGCATTATGGGCCCAAGGGCTATAATTTGAACAATCTTGGTGGAGGTCCACCAGATGAAGCTTCATACCAAATAATGGCAAACATCAAAGACCTGGGCCTTGTGGTTTCAGAGAAGAAGATTTTTAAAGATTTTCCCTATATAAGCCTATGTCAAGCCAAGGGGCTCAGGGGCGGGGGCATTTTTGGCCCTGGGGCTATAATTTGAACAATATTAGTAGAGGTCCACTAGATGAAGCTTCATACCAAATATCAAAGACCTGGGCCTTGCGGTTTCAGAGAAGAAAATTTTCAAAGATTGTTCCTGTATAAGTCTATGTAAAACCAAAGGGCCCCAGGGCAGGGGCATTTCTGGCCCGTGGGGCTATAATTTGAACAATCGTGGTAGAGGTCCACTAGATGAAGCTTCATACCAAATATAAACAAGAAAGCAGACTGAAGGACAGCCAAATCCCCCGCCACACTTTGTATCAAGGTTCAATTTTGTGACCTTCACCTGTGACCTTGAGCTTATGTTAGCATGGCTTATTTATGGTTCTGCACATCAGCTCACTGTGGGGTATATTTCACAAAAGATTAATGAAAATCATTACAGGTGTAAAGGAGATATGGAACGGACACAAAATTCAAAGTTTCAAACTCGTGACCTTCAACCGTGACCTTGACCTTAAGTCAGCATGGTTCATTTATGGGTTCTGCACACCAGCTCACTGAGAAGAATAATTGACCAAAGTTTAATGAAAATCTATCAAAGGGTTCAGGAGATATGCAGCGGACAAGAAAGTGTTACGGACAGACAGACGGATGGATGGACGGACGGACGAACTGACAGACGGACATGACTTCTGCACATCAGCTCACTGAGAAGAATATTTGACCAAAGTTTAATGAAAATCATTCCAAGGGTAAAGGAGATATGGAACAGACACAAATTTCGAAGTTTCAAACTCGTGACCTTCAACCGTGACCTTGACCTTAAGTCGGCATGGTTTATTTATGGGTTCTGCACACCAGCTCAATGAGATGAATAATTGACCAAAAATTAATGAAAATCTATCAAAGGGTTCAGGAGATATGGAGCGGACAAGAAAGTGTTACAGACAGACAGACAGATGGACAGACGGAAGGACAGATGGACGGACATGGGTTCTGCACATCAGCTCACTGAGAACAATATTTGACCAAAATTTTAATGAAAATCCTTCCAAGGGTAAAGGAGATATGGAACAGACACAAAATTCCAATTTTCAAACTTGTGACCTTCAACTGTGACCTTGACCTTGAGTCGACATGGTTCATTTATGGGTTCTGCACACCAGCTCACTGAGACAAATAATTGACTGAAGTTTAATGAAAAT
The DNA here is from genome assembly GCA_963580285.1 of Lucinisca nassula. Taxonomy (NCBI): domain Eukaryota; kingdom Metazoa; phylum Mollusca; class Bivalvia; order Lucinida; family Lucinidae; genus Lucinisca; species Lucinisca nassula. The sequence goes on from OY757014.1 coordinate 119,383,818, forward strand.
CTATCAAAGGGTTCAGGAGATATGGAGCAGACAAGAAAGTGTTACAGACAGCCGGACGGACGTACAGATAGACGTTCCAACATGTCAGGTTTTAGGGCTATTTCTTTTGTTCTTTTCTTTTGTTTGGTTTAGGGGCTAACCTCCTAAACCTTTTATTTACGGAATAAATCTATTGTTTACCAATCGTTTTCCAATCATTTTCTATTATTATCAATCTGGACACTAACCCCTAAACCTAACATGTTTGCCCGGACAGACACACAGACGGACAGACTGACGGACGGACAGATGAAGGCCATTCCTATAATCCCCGCTCCGCTTCACATTATGGACAGACAGACGGACGGATGGACGGACTGACATGGGTTCTGCACATCAGCTCACTGAGAAGAATATTTGACCAAAGTTTAATGAAAATCCTTCCAAAGGTAAAGGAGATATGGAACGGACACAAAATTCAAATTTTCAAACTCGTGACCTTGACCTTGAGTCGACATGGTTCATTTATTGGTTCTGCACACCAGCTTAATGAGACAAATAATTGACCAAAGTTTAATGAAAATCTATCAAAGGGTTCAGGAGATATGGAGCGGACAAGAAAGTGTTACGGACAGCCGGACGGATGTACAGACGGACGTTCCAACATGTCAGGTTTAAGGGCTATTTCTTTTGTTCTTTTCTTTTGTTTGGTTTAGGGGCTAACCTCCTAAACCTTTTTATTTACTGAATAAATCTATTGTTTACCAATCGTTTTCCAATCATTTTCTATTATTATCAATCTGGACACTAACCCCTAAACCTGACAGGTTCGCCCAGACAGACAGACAGATGGAGGCTATTCCTATAATCCCAGCTCCGCTTCACATTACGGACAGACAGATGGACGGATGGACGGACTGAGGGACATACAGACGGACATGGGTTCTGCACATCAGCTCACTGAGAAGAATATTTGACCAAAGTTTCATGAAAATCCTTCCAAGGGTAAAGGAGATATGGATCGGACACAAATTTTGAAGTTTCAAACTCGTGACATTCAACCGTGACCTTGACCTTAAGTCGGCATGGTTCATTTATGGGTTCTGCACACCAGCTCAATGAGACGAATAATTGACTAAAGTTTAATGAAAATCTATCAAAGGGTTCAGGAGATATGGAGCGGACAAGAAAGTTACAGACAGACGGACGACGGACATGGGTTCTGCACATCAGCTCACTGAGAAGAATATTTGACCAAAGTTCCAAAGGTAAAGGAGATATGGAACAGACACAAAATGCCAATTTTCAAACTCGTGACCTTCAACTGTGACCTTGACCTTGAGTCAGCATGGTTCATTTATGGGTTCTGCACACCAGCTCAATGAGACAAATAATTGACCAAAGTTTAATGAAAATCTATAAAAGGGTTCAGGAGATATGGAGCGGACAAGAAAGTGTTACGGACAGACTGACAGATGGACAGACAGACGTTCCAACAGGTTGGGTTTAAGGGCTATTTCTTTTGTTATTTTCTTTTGTTTGGTTTAGGGGCTAACCTCCTAAACCTTTTATTTACGGAATAAAGCTTTTTTTTACCAATCATTTTCTATCATTTTCTATTGTTGTCCACTCCGGACACTAGCCCCTATACCTGACATGTTCGCCCAGACTGACAGACGGACAGACAGATGTACGGATGGACAGACGAAGGCCATTCGTATAATTCCTGCTCCGCTTCGCGGCGGGGGATTGATAAAAGACCTGGGCCTTGCAGTTTCAGAGAAGATGATTTTTAAAGGTTTTCCCTATATTAGTCTATGTAAAACCAAAGGGCCCCGGGGCGGGGGCACTTTTGGTCCCAGGGCTATAATTTGAACAATCTTGGAAGAAGTCCACTAGATAAAGCTTCATAACATATATCAAAGACCTGGGCCTTGCGGTTTCAAAGAAGAAGTTTTTTTAAGATTTACCCTATATAAGTCTAAGTAAAACCAAAGGGCCCCATGGCGGGGACATTTCTGGCCCCAGGGCTATAATTTGAACAATCTTGGAAGAAGTCCACTAGATGAAGCTTCATACCAAATATCAAAGACCTGGGCCGTGCGGTTTCGGAGAAGAAGATTTCTTAAGTTTTCATTTAAACAAGAGGGCCATGATGGCCCTGGATCGCTCACCTGATCCATAGAGTAACAAGTGGGCCCAGGGGAGGGCCATTATTGACCCCAAGGTTATAATGTGCATAATGTTGAGGGAGGTCTAAGAAAGGTGAAGCTTCATACCAAATATCAACAAAGGCTATAATTGTCCACTAGATGAAGCTCCATACCAAATATCAAAGACATGGGCCTTGCAGTTTCACAGAAGAAGATTTTTAAAGATTTCCCTATATAAGTCTATGTAAAACCAAAGGGTCTCGGGGTGGGGGCATTTTGGTCCCAGGGCTATAATTTGAACAATCTTGATAGAGGTCCACTAGATGAAATTTCACACCAAATATCAAAGACCTAGGCCTTGTGGTTTCACAGAAGAAAATTTTTTAAAGATTTTCCCAATACAGTCAAACCTGTCATAGTGGCCACCTCTATTAAGCAAGCTACCTGTCTTAAGCAAGCAAGCATTTAGTTCCCGAGAAAGGCAAATGCATTAATATTCACCTGTATATGCAAACACCTGTCTTAAGCAAGCACATTTTGATCATCCCTGAGGTGCTTGCTTAACACAGGTTGGACTGTATAAGTCTATGTAAAACCAAAGGGCCCCTGAGCGGGGGCATTTTGGCCCGCGGGCTATAATTTGAACAATCTAGGTAGAGGTCCACAAGATGAAGCTTCATACCAAATATCAAAGACCTTGGACTTGCAGTTTCAGAGAAGAAGATTTTTAAAAGGTCTTCTCTATATAAGCCTATGTAAAACCAAAGGGCCCTGGTACGGGGGCATTTTTGGCCCCAGCACCATAATTTGAACAATCTTGGTAGGGGTCCACTAAATGAAGCTTCATACCAAATAGCGAAGACCTGGGCCTTCCAGTTTCAGAGAAGAAGATTTTTAAAGATTTTCCCTGTATAAGCCTATGTAAAACCAAAAGGCCCCGGGGCAGGGGCATTTTTGGCCCCAGCACTATAATTTGAACAATCTTGGTAGGGGTCCACTAGATGAAGCTTCATGTCAAATATCAAAGACCTGGGCCTTGCGGTTTCAGAGAAGAAGATTTTTACAGATTTTCCCTATATAAGCCCATGTAAAACCAAAGGGCCCCGGGGCACGGGCATTTTTGGCCCAAGCACTATAATTTGAACAATCTTGGTAGGGGTCCACTAGATGAAGCTTCATTCCAAAAATCAAAGACCTGGGCGTTGTGGTTTCAGAGAAATAGATTTTTTAAAGATTTTTCCCTTTATAAACCCATGTAAAACCAAAGGGTTTCGGGGAGTGGGCATTTTTGGCCCCAGGGCTATAATTTGAACAATCTTGATAGAGGTCCACTAGATGAAATTTCACACCAAATATCAAAGACCTAGGCCTTGTGGTTTCACAGAAGAAAATTTTAAAGATTTTCCCTATATAAGCCTATGTAAATCCAAAGGGCCCCGGGGCGGGGGCATTTTTGGCCCCAGCACTATAATTTGAACAATCTTGGCAGGGGTCCACTAGGTGAAGCTTCATCTCAAATGTCAAAGACCTGGGCCTTGCAGTTTCAGGGAAAGAAGATTTTTAAAGATTTTCCCTATATAAGCCTATGTAAAACAAAAGGGCCCTGGTGCGGGGGCATTTTTGGCCCCATCACTATAATTTGAACAATCTTGGTAGGGGTCCACTAAATGAAGCTTCATACCAAATATCAAAGACCTGGGCCTAGCGGTTTCAGAGAAGAAGATTTTTCAAGATTTTCCCTATATAAGCCCATGTAAAACCAAAGGGCCCCCGTGCGGGGGCATTTTTAGCTTCAGCACTATAATTTGAACAATCTTGGTAGGGGTTCACTAGATAAAGCTTCATACCTAATATCAAATACCTTGGCCTTGCGGTTTCAGAGAAGAAGATTTTTAAAGATTTTCCCTATATAAGCCCATGTTAAACCAAAGGGTCCCCGTGCAGGGGCATTTTTGGCCCCAGCACTATAATTTGAACAATCTTGGTAGGGGTCCACTAGATGAAGCTTCATACCAAATATCAAAGACCTGGGCCTTGCGGTTTCAGAGAAGAAGATTTTTCAAGATTTTCCCTATATAAGCCCATGTAAAACCAAAGGGCCCCCTAGGGGGGGGGCATTTTTAGCTCCAGCACTATAATTAGAACAATCTTGGTAGGCGTCCACTAGATGAAGCTTCATACCAAATATCAAAGATCTGGGCCTTGCGGTTTCACATAAGAAGATTTTTAAAGATTTTCCCTATAAAAGCCCATGTAAAACCAAAGGGCCCCCGTGCGGGGGCATTTATGGTCCCAGCACTATAATTTGAACAATCTTGGTAGGGGTCCACTAGATGAAGCTTCATACCAAATATCAAAGACCTGGGCCTTGCGGTTTCAGAGAAGAAGATTTTTTTAGTTTTCGGTGAAAAAAATCTATTTTTGGCTACTGTGACCTATATGTGCAACGGACCGGAACCATTTGAACAACTTTGAAAGGGGACCACCTAAGGATCATTCCTGTGAAGTTTGGTCAAAATCCGATCAGTGGTTTAGGAGGAGATGTAGTTTGAAGAAAAGTTTACGCACGCACGCACGCACGCACGACGGACAAAAAGTGATCCCAAAAGCTCACCTTGTCACTACGTGACAGGTGAGCTAAAAAGGGGAGATAAATGTTCCTACCCTCTTTTCTCATTTAAGCATCCAAACAATTCCAAACGACATCTCCTCTGAAACTACAAGGCCAACTGGAACCAAATTGTATGTGAAGCCGCCATGGGGTGGAAGAAAAAACATTTATTCTGAATATCTGGGTCACATGACCAAAATGTCCGCCATGCCCATATATGGTAAAAACCTTTGAAAATCGCCTTCTCAGAAACCAATCGACCGATGACCTTGAAACTTCGTATACAATATATGGGACCCGGGCCCTATCGAATTTGTTCAAACGATGACATTTCGTTGACCTTAACCTTTCTTATGCCAAGGTCACATTCGGTCACTTAGGATTTTGTATGGAAAAGACAGGGTTTTCTGGTTCTGTTGCAGCTTATGACATCATAGTTGATATTTGCAATCAGCTTAATAATCCTGGGGCCATAAGATTAAATAGTTTTTAATTTTTCTAAAACTACTGGGCTAACTGATACCAAATTACATATACTGCATCAGTGTGGTCGAGAAATCCAAGTTTGTTAGAGGGTTTTGTGTGATCGTCACACCAATAAACGGCCAAAAGTGATTTTAAATTCTGCATCTCAAGAAATACAAGACCTTGGTATGCAGCATTTTGGACTCTAGCCCTAAGGTGGTTCAAAGCTGACTATAATGTATGTGACGGCAACAAAAGAAAACAATGGTTGATTTCAAAATAATTTGGCATCAATGGTCCTGGGATTGGCCTCTACTAAACCATTATGGTCTGTTAAAATAAATGGCCACCACGGATGTGTGTTTGTGTGTGTGTGTGTGGGGGGGGGGGGGGGGGGAGGATTTATGCCCACTTGAGCTCTGGTGAGCGTAGTTTCCCATCGGCCGCTCGTTTACAATTTTGTGTTCAGGGAAAAGTCGCGCAAACTTGATGGCAAGCGTAAACCATATCTAATTGGCGTTGTCATGATACAGCAGCCACAGTTTTCTGCTTTACTGATTGCGCTTGTTTGGTTATCTTTTGTTGCTTAGCTTCATAAACAATTAATTGGTGACCAGTGGTAGTTTGGTATGAAGTTACCATGACAGCAAAGAAGCCTCCGTGGTGTAGTGGTTACGCCACTCGCCTTGTAAACCAGGGATCGCAGGATCGATCCCGGGCTTCTCCAGACTTTCGGATGAGTCTTTAAACCGAGGTCCCGTCTCCGTATGACCTTAGCTGTTGGTGGGACGTAAAATCCAAAACACTCACTCACCATGACAGCAATGCCTCTGAAAGACGACAATGTTCAGTGAAGATAACAGCGCGGCCCTATTTCAGTTTTGTTTTTTTCAAAGGGTTGGCAGATTTTTGTTCAGTATTTCATAATTGAAGGAAAGTCGTGTTTCAATGAGTTTACGCCTCTGAACAATCAAGCCTCCTTTTGACTGAAGGTGTGCGAAATTTTACTGCGAACAAAAAAGAAATACAGTATTTGGTGGAACGATTTTACTTAAATGTTTCAGAGGTTTAATGTTTTGGTTTTCAACATTAATTTGCTGCAATAAAGATACTCTTCTAAATTTAAATATCGGCATCTAATTCTCCAGCTGCGGATTTGATATACTCCAACTTATTTGCTGATTGAATGACTCTGGTTTTGGTCGATCTTTTGGCAAACATGCACAAATTGAGGTCACCAAGTTACATGAAGATGCAGAAAAGTTCAGTCGAGGGTCGGTGTTGAACCCTATGTTCCCACCCGTCTTGACAAAGGTGAAGAGAAGAAGCTTGATTTACGTAAGAATCGCAACATTTATTATGCCAAACACCTGTTCACTGTTCAATATATCTGACATATTAGGTTTCAACCTCAAGTAAATTAACCCGCCCGCCTAGTTCTTTTCTTATGTACGAACGCATTTCCGCCAGAACGCCTGAAGGTAGCTGTCTGATGCTCTGTCTCTGGTAGGGTTAACCGGGGCCTAATTGTTTGGTTTCCTTTGCTGCCGAATGCTAGCTATTTCATGCTGTCGAGTCCTCATCGTTCTTTCATCTTTTTAGTCGTTTGATTTTCTGTTATCGGAGATGTTGCACTGATGAGCTAGAACTCCATCATGTAGAGTGAACAATTTATCGGTTTTAACCACAACAATCAAGGGCGAGTAGTGTGACCATCCAAAATCTATTAAAGTGTTCAACCCCACCCCCTGCCCCCGTAAAACTTCTTACTGACCCCGTCGTCGATCCTTTTTGTGGTTTATTACTTACATGGTTAGTCCTTAAGATGTATGCATTGCTAATGCCTTTTTTATTTTGGATAGCAGTTCGGTCATGTGGGGAGATAACTGTCATTCTGGCTTTCCATCCATGACGTTTTCATTTTGGTGTTTTGAATGGGAGGTGCGAGATATTTTGTATAGACTCCTGATCATTACATACACTCTGCTTTTCAAACGTGATAACTCCTGATGGCTTGTCATAGAAGGCTTTTTTGGTCAATCTATATGGGACAATTGGGGTTGCGTCAATAGGGCGTCCAGCTGATAGTGGCTTACAGCTGGACAAGACCTGCTGTTCTTCCAGCAGTTATGGGTAGAGGGGGGAAACAGTTATTTCTTCTGTTTCTGCTTTTCCATTTTCCCATTTCTCCTCTGCCCCTTACTTACATCTGCTCAAATATCTCTTCTGTCGCTTTTCTCCCTTTCTCTGGAGAGAGGACAAAAATGACCAACCAGGGATGAAGTGCCTTTAAACCAAAAACAATCAATATATGGGACAAATGTCAGAAAAAGGAAGTAGTAATAAAGGAGATGAAGAACAGATTAACCAGTGTGTGACAAGAGACACAGGATGATTAAGAGCTAATGGTGAATAGGGGGACAAGCCTTACAGGTTATACCACAACTCTGGGAAAAGGGAAGATAAAAGAATGTTTAAGGGATGGCTTTACGTTACATTAAACCTCGGGTACAATTTATTTTTGTCGTGCGACTTAACAGAAAATAAGGTACCCAGTAAGATTTCAAGTGGCCAGTAACATTTACGTGTTTAAAATATAATAATGTCGATGTTACTTGTGGGGCCTTCAGAACAAACCTGAAACTTTGGATAATGATTCTTGACATATACAATGTATTCATTAAATGTTGATTGTTTCAAGTCACCAGTTTAGAGAATCACTTGCCAATTCACCCGCTGACAAATATGCTTGGTGATGTATATTCCCCTCACTAAATATAAACCGGAAGGAAATGGCCATCAGTAACTTTTCAAAAATATATCTATCGGTCCCTGTTATGATACATCTATGACCAGCCAGTAAAATAATTTAGTATATGTTGGTTTTAATATAATTTTTTATCACAATCTGTGACACAACAGGAAAAAGTGGTACAATGGTCCATAGGTATCGGAGTCCCTTGTTCATGCCCGGATTGAAACAGTCATCAAGTTTCACATGCCGGTGCAAAAATAACCGTCCTTCATACCGCCGAAAAAGAAATTGTTTCAAAAAGTACTAAAAATTATTTAGCGCGAAAATAGTGTAAAATTCACCAAATTTTGGGGGTCAAATTTCAATGGTCAAAATTTATGGGAACACCGGATGTAATTACGTCATATCATGAATTTTGGTGTCTTCGAGTATTGACAAATATTTTTGCTGATGCAATAAATCAACATTCATATGTAAGCGCAAGTTACACATAACTAAACTCAATCCAACTATACCATCCGCATGGGGGTAGGTGTAAACTCATAGAATTTTCAACCCCTTTTCCCCACAAGATTTGCTAAATCACATGTCATATAGGTTAGGCCCCTATCTCAATTAAACGGCACAAATAAAGCGTGAGAATTTTGGGTGCATTAAATTTTTCGAAATCTGGTCTCAAATCCCGGACTATTACAAAGCATTATTATCTAATCAAAGAAACCGGCCCCGATAGCTCAGTTGGTAGTGTGTCCGCTCCGGGGAATGGGAGGTCACAGGTTCGATCCCAGGCCGCGACATACCAAAGTCGTTAAAAATGGTACCAGCTGCTCCTTGCTTGGCACTCAGATTTACGGGGTAGAGCTAGGACTGGTCGACCCAGTGTCAGGATAATGTGACTGGGTGTGGTATCATGTAATGTGTCTGCGACATGAAACTTCAGTGAGGCAGCACTATAAAAGTGAGCATTGAGCTCCCTGTCGCAACCAGATACCGTCGTGATATGACTGAAAAATTGTTGAAAGCGACATTAAACCTGAATTCACACACACACAATCTAATCAAAGAATGCATGTATTGTTTTTTCCTGTTTTTTTTTTTTTTTAGGTCTAACATCCCCGTCAACACTGTATAGGTTTCCAATTTTGGGACTTTTACCTGACATTGATATGATATCACAAGCCCTGTCGGCCAATATACCAATAGGTTCATTAAAGTGGACGGGCAGACTCATACGGCTTTGCCTGGCAGGCTTAGATCCTCTAAGCTGTTTACCAGTACCCATGTGCAGTCAGTTTCAGCTCTGCGTGGAAGGATCATGCAGTCCATCTATTTCTTCAAGCCCCGATGGGCGGGGCCATGTTTTTCCTATTTAGATATAAAAACTATATTGCCTATCTTTAAAGAGACAATATTATTTGGGCCATTTTGGACACGCTGCTACCAATTGTGTGGGACTTTTACCTGATATGGAGATGAAATGGCATCTCAAGCCCTGTCACCCCCCCCCCCCCACCCCCCCAACAAGAGGGCCATGATGGCCCTGGATCGCTCACCTGATCCATAGGGTATCAAGTGGGCCCCTGGGAAAATTGCTAAAATGGTTCCACTCAGCTGAAAAAAATGGCCGCCAGAGCTAAAAATAGAAAAACCTTTAAATGACATCTCCTCCTAGCCCTTTGGCCTGATTTCAAAATTATTTCACTGAAATGTTCCTTGGATGACCCTTTACAGAAATTGCTAAAATGGTTCCGCTCCGCTGAACAAAATGGCCGCCAGAGCTTAAAATAGAAAAACCTTCAAACGACATCTCCTCCTAGCCCTTTGGCCCGATTTCAAAATAATTTCACTGAAATGTTCCTTGGATGACCCTCTACCGAATTTGATAAAATGGTTCTGCTCCGCTGAACAAAATGGCCACCAGAGCTAAAAATAGAAATACCTTTAAGCAACATCTCCTCCTAGCCCTTTGGCCCGATTTCATATTATAGCCTGGGCCAATAATGGCTCTCCCAGGGGCCCACTTGATACCCTATGGATCAGGTGAGCGATCCAGGGCCATCATGGCCCTCTTGTTGGGGGGGTGGGGGTGGGGGGGGGGGTGACAGGGCTTGAGATGCCATTTCATCTCCATATCAGGTAAAAGTCCCACACAATTGGTAGCAGCGTGTCCAAAATGGCCCAAATAATATTGTCTCTTTAAAGATAGGCAATATAGTTTTTATATCTAAATAGGAAAAACATGGCCCCGCCCATCGGGGCTTGAAGAAATAGATGGACTGCATGATCCTTCCACGCAGAGCTGAAACTGACTGCACATGGGTACTGGTAAACAGCTTAGAGGATCTAAGCCTGCCAGGCAAAGCCGTATGAGTCTGCCCGTCCACTTTAATGAACCTATTGGTATATTGGCCGACAGGGCTTGTGATATCATATCAATGTCAGGTAAAAGTCCCAAAATTGGAAACAACGTCTCCAAAATGACCTATACAGTGTTGACGGGGATGTTAGACCTAAAAAAAAAAAAACAGGAAAAAACAATACATGCATTCTTTGATTAGATTGTGTGTGTGTGAATTCAGGTTTAATGTCGCTTTCAACAATTTTTCAGTCATATCACGACGGTATCTGGTTGCGACAGGGAGCTCAATGCTCACTTTTATAGTGCTGCCTCACTGAAGTTTCATGTCGCAGACACATTACATGATACCACACCCAGTCACATTATCCTGACACTGGGTCGACCAGTCCTAGCTCTACCCCGTAAATCTGAGTGCCAAGCAAGGAGCAGCTGGTACCATATTTTATGATCGTGCGTCCTTATTCCTATTTTTGCGTCCTGGACGCAGGACGCAGGGGTAAAAAAATCACTGTCAAAGACCTAGGCCTTCTGGTTTCAGACAAGAAGTTTTTCAAAGGTTTTCACTTTGTAAGCATATGTAAAGTCAATGGGCCCCTGGGCGGGGCCATTTTTGGTCCAGGGCTATAATTTGAACAATCTTGGAAGAGGTCCACTAGGTGAAGCTTCATACCAAATACCGGTATCAAAGACCTGGGCCTTCTGGTTTCAGACAAGAATATATTTAAAGGTTTCCCCTAAATAAGCCTATGTAAAACTAGTGGGCCCCAGAGCTATAATTTAAACAATCTTGGTAGAGGTCCATTAGATGAAGTTTCATACCAAATATCAAAGACTGGGCCTTCTGGTTTCAGACAAGAAGATTTTTAAAGGTTTTCCCTATATATAAAACTATGTAAAACAGATGGGCCCAGGCGTTGGGATATTTTTGGCCACAGGGCTATAATTTGAACAATCTTGGTAGAGGTCTGCTAGATAAAGCTTGAGACCAAACATCAAATACCAGGACCTTCTGGTTTCAAATGAGAAGATTTTAAAGGTTTTCCCTATATAAGTCTATGTACAACCAGTGGGCCCCAGGGCAGGGCCACTTTTGGCCCCAGGGCTATAATTTGAACAATCTTGGTAGAGGTCCACCAGATGAAGCTTCATACCAAATATCAAAGACTTGAGCCTTTTGGTTTCAGACAAGAAGATTTTTTAAGATTTTCCTATATAAGCCTATGTAAAAACAGTGGGCCCTGGGGCGGGGCCATTTTTGGCCCAAGGGCTATAATTTGAACAACCTTGATAGAGGTCCACTAGATAAAGCTTCATACCAAATGTCAAAGACCTAGGCCTTCTGGTTTCAGACAAGAAGATTTTTAAACATTTTCCCAATATAAGCCTATGTAAAACCAGTGGGACCCGGCGTGGGGCCATTTTTGGCCCTAGGGCTATCAGAATCAGAATCAGAATTGTTACTGGTGACACGTCAAATGACATTCATACACCAGGACCTGTGATGTGGGAAATTAGTCCAGAGGTAAATTCAGCTACACAATCATCAGCACTTTCAGCTGTCAAAATAATCGAATCGGGAAGGGCATTCCAATCTCTAATGGTTTTGGGGAAGAAAGACACTTTATAAATGTCAGTTCTTGCAGTAAGGGTCTGAAACGCCAACAAATGGTGATTTCTACAGTGTCTTGCTGGGGGAACAAGGTCATCTGTTGGAATTCTGGCAGCACCCTTTAGACCTTTTTATAAAAGGATGAGCCTACTGTCTTTTCTCCCTTTCTTGAGAGACTCCCATCTTAATTTTCCTAGGATTCCAATCATGCTCCCAGTTTCATAGCAGTAATTGCATGTTACAAATCTAGCAGCTCTATTCTGAACTTTCTCATTTTTTTGGTTAAGGACCACTCCACTGGGGTCCCAGAAACAACTACCTTATTCCAAGATTGGGCAAACAAGACCTTTAAATGCTGCCTCTTTTACATCCTGAGGGCACTGATGAAGATTTCGCCTCAGGAAGCCTAGCGTTCTATTTGCCTTTGTACACATGCTGCTAATATGAGTATTCCATCTCATGTTGTGTGTGATTGTCACTCCAAGGTATTTAATGGCACCCACATTCTTGAGGACCGTTCCCTCTAAGGTGTAAGAAGCCTCAACTTTATTAGATCTCTTCCTAGTTAACTTTATTAGATCTCTTCCTAGTTATCTGCATAATATTGCATTTAACTAGCTGAAATCTCATGCCCCATTTTCCAGCCTAAATACCTTATTCTATCTATGTCAGTCTGAAGTTTCAGTGAGTCATCTGCATCTCTAATTTTCCCAGTAACAAACACAGTCATCTGCGAACAGTCTTATTTCTGAGTCAATGTCAGTGGAAATATCATTGATGTACAGGAAGAACAATAGTGGACCAAGAACAGTCCCTTGCGGGACTCCAGACAAAACTGGAGCCCACTCCAAAGAGTCAACATTAACAACAATGCGCTGTTTTCTGTAGCAAAGAAAGGAATCCATCCATTTGAGGGTCTTTCCCCCCCCCCCCCCCCATTTTCGTAACCAAATAACTTTGATTTAAGTAGTTCATGAGGTAGGTTGTCAAAAGCCTTCTCAAAGTCCAGAATAAATGTGTTCAGCTGTCCCCCTTTAGCCAAGATTTTTGCCCAGTCAATAATAACTGTGATCAGCTGAGTTTCACAACTAAGCCTTTTCCTAAATGCATGTTGTCTGTCTGACAAATGTTTATGTTCATCCAAGTGGGCCATGATGTTCGAGCAATTTATACAGAACAAAAGTCAGAGACACAGGGCGATAATTAAGGGCAAGAGCTCTATCTCCTTTTTTGAAGAGTGGACAGATGTTCACTAAGAGCCATTCTTTTGGGATTTCACCCATATCAAGAGACTGTTGAAACTCATTTGCTAGTTCCTTCAGGACTCTAGGATGAAGCTCATAAAGTCCTAAGGCCTTACTGAGGTTTAAGCCTTGAAGTAACTTGATCACTCCTGCACAACAATATTATCCATGAATGGGGCAGATCTTCCAATCAATGGAACCTCCATGAACTCAGTTTTATTAAACGCATCATTGAATTGACCAACTAGTTCCTCTGCCCTTTCAGAGTCTGATTTCGCAACCCCGTTCCCTCCTCTTTTATTAAGGGGCAGGATAACTTGCCTGTCTTTCTTCTGGCTATTGATATATCTGTAGAAGTCCCTGGGTTTTGACTTTACATCATCTACCAAGTTATTCACATACACATACAAATTGTGCTGATTTTTTTATCAGTCTTGATTTCACGTCTCAAGTTTTCAAATTTTGTCCGGAGTTTACCACTTCCAATCCTTTTTGCCTTTGCATGAATCTTATTCCTTCTCCGAACCAAACTAAAGAATTGATTATCATAAAAAACACAAACTTTCAGTACCCCGCCCAAGGATACTACAGATAAAATTTGGGCACAATCGGCCCAGTGGTTTCAGAGGAGAAGTCGTTTGAAAGTGTTGACGCAGACATACAACATACAACATACGACGGACTACGATGGACAACTGCCTATCCTATAAGCTCTCCTGGAGCCTTCGGCTCTGGTGAGCTAAAAATGAGCAGTAGACCTAAAATCAAAATCATCTGGCAGATAGTAGATTCCTAAAGGAACATTTCTATGAAAATTTTGTCAAAATATCTGCAAAGGCTGGTATTAAATGCCAATTTTCAATTATCCCCATTATAAGTTTATTAAAACTCCAATTTGCCATAGTAACCAAACTAATGAGCTGAACAAAAAAATCAATCCCCTAGCTCAAGAATGCTACAGATGTCTTTGCAAGTGTTGACTGACAACAACGCAGACAACTACCCTATGGGAAGTAATGCAATTTTTTCAATTTTCCTTATTATAAGTCTATGGAAACATTAAGTACACATAGCAACCAAACTAAAGAACCAAATTTCTTAAACCAGAGCTCAGGTTCCCTCTGCCCAATGGCAGCCATATATTTTAACATGATATCATTTTAATCTACCAATTATAGTCTCCCAAATAAACCCCCATATCCCAATGAGCACCTATGTGGACTCAGTATCTGAAATTTTAGGCATTTTATGAAGTACAGGGTGTAGGACATGAACCCAATGGAGACCTGGTTGGTATCACTAAATGCGTATTATCATAATATATGGTCTTTTAAAGTGGAGGGTATGGGCACATTGCCCCAGCACAAAGTGACCCCAGGTTGGTCTGATTTAATGAGTCTTATCATTAGGAACAAGAATATTATAGTAAAGGGATGTGGATCTGAATGATTTCTGAGATATATGGGTTTTAAAGGCACCCCAGAGGACTTCAAAGCTAGTGCTATTTGAATGTGTTTTATAATAAGGAAGATGAATATATATGGTTTAGGGGCGGGGCTCTGAACAGTTTCTGAGATATATGGCCTTTTGTGAAGTGGTGGGATTGGGCTTGACCCGGGAGACCTCCAGGGTGGTGTCAATGAATGTGTCTTATCATAAGGAACAACAATATATATTGTTAGGGGTGGGGATCTGTAAGGTTTCACAGATGTTGGGTCTTTTATGAAATGAAGGGTTGGGGCATGGCCCCGCAATATCCCAGGGGACCCCCAGGTTAGTGTCACTGAATGTGTCTTATCTTAAGAAACAAGAATAAATAAGGTTTAGGGGCGGGGATCCTATTTTCTGAGATACATGGCCTTTTGTGAAGTAAAGGGGTGGGGTAAGGCCCCAGCACACACAGGAAGACCCCCAAATTGGTGTCTCTTCATAAGGAACAAAAATATATATAGTTTAGGGGTAAGGATCTGTAAGGTTTCCAAGATATTGGACCTTAAAAGAAATGGAGGTGTGGGGCATGTTCCTGGTGCATCCTAGGGTACCCCCAGGTTGGTGTCACTGAATGTGTCTTATCATAAGCAACAAAAATATATATGGTCAAGGGTTGGGGATCTGAATGGTTTCTGAGATACATGGCCTTTTGTGAAGTGGAGGGTGGGGCAAGGCCCAGGCGCACCCGGTAGACCCCCCAAGTTGATGTAAATGATTGTGTCTTTCATAAGAAACAAGAATATATATGGTATAGGGGTGCGGATCTGAAAGGTTTCCAAGATGTTGGGCCTTTTATGGAATGGAGGGGATGGGGCATGACCCCGGCACATCCTAGGAGACCCCCAGGTTGGTGTCACTGAATGCTTCTTATCATAAGGAACAAGAATATATATGGCTTTGGGGTGGGGATCTGAATGGTTTCTGAGTTATATGGCCTTTTATGAAGTGGAGTGGGTGTGGCATAGTCCCAGCAAAACCTGGGGGACCCCCATAGGGTTATCATGGGCCTAACCCATGATAAGTCTATGGAAAGTCTAAGTTGCCATAGCAACCAAACTAAATAGCAGAATTTAAAAAAAAAAAAAAAATAACTGTTAAGGCAAATATGGTGAATATCTCAATAAACTCAGCTGCATAGAGCGTATGGTTTCTGAGGAGATGATTTTTTAAGTATTTTTTTCTTTTTTTTTCATTTTGGTCTCCATGGCAACCAACAGAAATGAACAGTGGGCCTAAAATCATATGGCACATAGTAGATTGCCTAAGGAACATTTCTATGAAATTTTGTCAAAATGCCTTCAACGGCTTGACAGTAAATGCATTTTTCTATTTTTCCTATAGTAAGTCTATGGAAACCCTAAGTTGCCATAGCAACCAAACTAATGAGCATAATTTTACAAAAAAAAACACAAACTTTCAATCCCCAAGCCCAAGGAAGCTACAGATGAAATTTGGGCCCAATCAGCAGAGTGGATTCAGAGATGCCGTTTGAAAGTGTTGACAGACGACGACGCAGACGACACAGACGAGGCAGACGACGGACAACTGCCTATCCTATACTAAGCTTCCCCGGAGCCTTCGGCTCTGGTGAGCTAAAAATGGAAAGACAGAAACCTGTATTTTGCCAATTAACAATATTAAACATTCCTCCTATAGTGGTCTATATATCTGTGAAGTTTCATCCATCTATTCCATTTAGTAAGGGAATGAGTAATCAAAAACCATATAATGGAAATTGTTAACGACAATAACTCTATCAAATATTAACGTAATTATACCATGAGCAATTCCCAAATCACACATTACCAATACCAATATATATACAAAATTCCATCCAATTAGTCCTTAAAATAAACGAATAAGAGTCCAAAAACCATTAAAATGGAAATTGTTAATGGCAATAAGTCTGTCAAATGTTAATGCATTTTGCCTATAAACAATCCAAAACCTGCTTCTTTATATCAGTGAAGCTTCGTACATATATTCCATTTAATAAAGGAATAAGTGCCCAAAAACTATTTAATACGAGGACTGTTCAAAAATGAATGCAACTAAGCACATAAAAATGATTCCGTGATAGATTTCGATGAAAAATTTATTTTGTCCCCTCAAAGTATTCCCCTTTAACAGATATACAAACTTTCAGTCTTCTGATCCAATCATTGAATGCATTTTGGTAGTCTTTTGGAGGTATACTATGAAGGCACTGGAATATTGCAGAACCGAGGTGTTTGCGCTGTACAAATTTTCGACCAGAAAGGTATTTTTTCAGCCGTGGGAACAGAAACAAGAGGGCCATGATGGCCCTGGATCGCTCACCTGATCCATAGTGTAACAAGTGGGCCCCAGAGAGGGCCATTATTGGCCCCAGGGCTTTAATGTACATAATGTTGAGGGAGGTCTTAAAGGTGAAGCTTCATACCAAACATCAACAAAGGCTAAAATTTGAACAATCTTGTCAAAGGTCCACTAGATGAAGCTACACATCAAATATCAAAGACCTGGGCCTAGCGGTTTCAGAGAAGAAGATTTTTAAAGATTTTCCCTATATAAGCCTATGTAAAATCAAAGGGCCCCAGGACAGGGGCATTTTTTGCCCCAGCACTATAGTTTGAACAATCTTGGTAGGGGTCCACTAGATGAAGCTTCATACCAAATATCAAAGTTCTGGGCCTTGTGGTTTCAGAGAAGAAGATTTTTAAAGATTTTCCCTATATAAGCCTATGTAAAACCAAAGGGCCCCGTGGCAGGGGGGGATTTTTTGTCCCAGCACTATAATTTGAACAATCTTGGTAGGGGTCCACTAGACGAAGCTTCATACCAAATATCAAAGTCCTGGGCCTTGTGGTTTCAGAGAAGAAGATTTTTAAAGATTTTCCCTATATAAGCCTATGTAAAATCAAAGGGCCCCGGGACAGGGGCATTTTTTGCCCCAGCACTATAGTTTGAACAATCTTGGTAGGGGTCCACTAGATGAAGCTTCATACCAAATATCAAAGTTCTGGGCCTTGTGGTTTCAGAGAAGAAGATTTTTAAAGATTTTCCCTATATAAGCCTATGTAAAACCAAAGGGCCCCGTGGCAGGGGGGGATTTTTTGTCCCAGCACTATAATTTGAACAATCTTGGTAGGGGTCCACTAGACGAAGCTTCATACCAAATATCAAAGTCCTGGGCCTTGTGGTTTCAGAGAAGAAGATTTTTAAAGATTTTCCCTATATAAGCCTATGTAAAACCAAAGGGCCCCGGGGCAGGGGCATTTTTGGCCCCAGCACTAAAATTGGAACAATCTTGGTAGGGGTCCACTAGATGAAGCTTCATACCAAATATCAAAGTCCTGGGCCTTGTGGTTTTAGAGAAGAAAATTTTTAAAGATTTTCCCTATATAAGCCTATGTAAAACCAAAGGGCCCCGTGGCGGGGGCATTTTTGGCCCCAGCACTATAATTTGAACAATCTTGGTAGGGGTCCACTAGATGAAGCTTCATACCAAATATATAAGACCTGGGCCTTGTGGTTTCAGAGAAGAAGATTTTTAAAAATTTTCCCTATATAAGCCAATGTAAAAGCAAAGGGCCCCGTGGCGGGGGCATTTTTGTCCCAGCACTAAAATTTGAACAATCTTGGTAGGGGTCCACTAGATGAAGCTTCATACCAAATATCAAAGTCCTGGGCCTTGTGGTTTCAGAAAAGAAAATTTTTAAAGATTTTCCCTATATAAGCCCATGTAAAACCAAAGGGCCCCGTGGCGGGGGCATTTTTTGTCCCAGCACTAAAATTTGAACAATCTTGGTAGGGGTCCACTAGATGAAGCTTCATACCAAATATCAAAGACCTGGGCCTTGTGGTTTCAGAGAAGAAGATTTTTTAAGATTTTCCCTATATAAGCCTATGTAAAACCAAAGGGCCCCGGGGCGGGGGCATTTTTGGCCCCAGCACTGTAATTTGAACAATCTTGGTAGGGGTCAACTAGATGAAGCTTCATACCAAATATCAAAGACCTGGGCCTTGTGGTTTCAGAGAAGAAGATTTTTAAAGATTTTCCCTATATAAGCCAATGTAAAACCAAAGGGCCCTGTGGCGGGGGCATTTTTTGTCCCAGCACTATAATTTGAACAATCTTGGTAGGGGTCCACTAGATGAAGCTTCATACCAAATATCAAAGTCCTGGGCCTTGTGGTTTCAGAGTAGAAGATTTTTGAAGATTTTCCCTATATAAGCCTATGTAAAACCAAAGGGCCCTGGGGCGGGGGCATTTTTGGCCCCAGCACTATAATTTGAACAATCTTGGTAGGGGTCCACTAGATGAAGCTTCATACCAAATATCAAAGACCTGGGCCTTGTGGTTTCAGAGAAGAAGATTTTTAAAGATTTTCCCTATATAAGCCAATGTAAAACCAAAGGGCCCCGTGGCGGGGGCATTTTTCGTCCCAGCACTCAAATTTGAACAATCTTGGTAGGGGTCCACTAGATGAAGCTTCATACCAAATATCAAAGTCCTGGGCCTTGTGGTTTCAGAGAAGAAGATTTTTAAAGATTTTCCCTATATAAGCCTATGTAAAACCAAAGGGCCCCCGTGCGGGGGCATTTTTGGCCCCAGCACTATAATTTGAACAATCTTGGTAGGGGTCCACTAGATGAAGCTTCATACCAAATAACAAAGACCTGGGCCTTGTGGTTTCAGAGAAGAAGATTTTTTAAGTTTTTGGTGAAAAAAATCTGTTTTTGGCTCCTGTGACCTAGATGTGCAACGGACCGGAACCATTTGACCCATATTCAAACTTGACCGAGATATTGTCATGATGATCATTCTGAGCAAGTTTGATTAAGATTGGACCAAAATTGTGGCCCCTAGGGTGTTCACAAGGTTTTTATATGATTTGACCCGCTGACCTACTTTTTAACCCGATATGACCCATATTCGAACTGGACTGAAATATTGTCACAATGGTCATTCTGAGCAAGTTTCATGATAATTGGACCAAAACAGTGGCCTTCAGAGTGTTCACAAGGTTTTTCTATGATTTGACCTACTGACCTACTTTTTGACCGGACATGACCCATATTCGAACTTGACCAAGATATTGTCATGATGATCATTCTGAGCAAGTTTGATTATGATTGGACCAAAATTGTGGCCTCTAGGGTGTTCACAAGGTTTTTCTATGATTTGACCCGCTGACCTACTTTTTAAGCCGACATGATCCATATTCAAACTTCACTAAAATATTGTCACAATGATCATTCTGAGCAAGTTTGATGATGATTGGACCAAAATTGTGGCCTCTCGAGTGTTCACAAGGTTTTTCTATGATTTGACCTACTGACCTACTTTTTTACCCGACATGACCCAAATTCGAACTTGACCGAGATATTGTCATGATTATCATTCTGAGCAAGTTTGATGATAATTGGACCAAAACTGTGGCCTCTAGTGTGTTCACAAGAAAAAGTTTACGCACGGACGACGCACGACGGACGACGGACGACGCACGACGACGCCGGACATCTTACTGTCACAAAAGCTCACCATGACCTTCGGTCAGGTGAGCTAAAAAGTCACACGGGGAAAGGTCAGGGGAATAGGGGGGATGAGGAGTTCAACAACATTTTCCTATTTCATAGTCTTGCACAATGAATGCCTTGTGCGATGACGCATTGTCATGTAGCAATCTGACATTGGCCAAACCAGCTGCGGGTCTTCGTTCTTTAAAATATTTCTTCAATTTTCGAAGAACTTTATTCTTGTAAAACTTTGTATTTACAGATTTGCCTTCAGGCACAGCAACCTGAATAGCAGTGCCCTGATTTGAAAATATGGCATACATTACCTTCTTGACGCTCATGGTCCGCTTTGCAATGCATGGTCTTTTGCTATACTTTGTTGCCCATATTTTGTTCTGAATCTTTAGTTTTGGCTCAAAAAAGTGAACCCATGTCTCGTCACCTGTGACCACATTAGTGAAAGACCATGCATTGTAATTTGGAAATTTTTAAGCAACTTCTTGGCGCACTGAACGTGTGTCTTTTTCTGCTCATCTGTCAACAGATGGGGAATCCATCTAGCACAGATCTTTCTCATTTTCAAATCCCGTTTCAGAATTGTATGAGCTGCTCCTAATGAGATGCCAACAAAACTAGCTATTTGCCTAGTGGTGTATCGTGCATCGGTAGCAACTATTTCTTTCACTCTAGCAACCATCTTGGCAGATGTTGCTCTTTTTCGGCCGACGATTTATCATTTATGTGGTGCATCTTCTGTTGAGCCTAGCCCACAGCTGAATTTCTTAAACCAACGAAAAACTGTCGGAAAAGACATTTCATTATGCCCATAAACCGAACATATTTCATCAAAAATGTCTTTGCACCGTATACCAAGAAAACAACGATTCTTAATATAGGACCGTATTTCAACGGCGTACTCTGACCATCTTCCAACTATGTTTTATATTAGTATACAAGAGTAGACAGTGTTTATCGAACGATATACATGGCTAAAGTGCACGGATTTTAACAGGTTTGGTATCAATGTATAGGTAAAATGTTTTTCTACGCTGTGATATTTATTTCCAGGTGATTTTCGCATTAGTGCCTGAGAAAACGTTCTACTTGCATTCATATTTGAGTGAGTGAGTGTTGGAGTTTTACGTCCCACCAACAGCTTAGGTCATACGGAGACTCATCCGAAAGTCTGGAGAACATTCATATTTGAACAGTCCTCGTAGGAATTGTTAAGAGCCATAACTCTGTTAAATGTATTTTGCCCATTAACAATCCCAAACATCTCATACCCAAAACCAATGTATATACAAAAGTTGAAGAAAATCCCTGGAAAAATGTTCAAGTTATTGATCGGAAATAACCATAAAACCCTTATTTTGAACTAAAAAGGGCCGTAACTCTGTCTGATGTTAACAGATTATGCCCGTTAACAATCCCACACCACTCATTCCCGGTATAAACATGTATGCAAAATTGAAAAAAATCTGTGAAAAATTACTCTATCGGAAATGGTGCAGACGGACGGACACTCGACGGTATATCATAATACCCCACCACTATCGTGTGGTGGGGTATAAAAACTAGACATGTTTTCTGAGAAAACAGATGTCCCCCTTTCAAAACAAGCTGAATTTAACAGCACCCCTTCGACCTTGAAAATGAAAACCTAATCAGTTCTTCATCCTGTCCCAATGTTATATTCATGCAAATCTGATTAAAATTCACCCAGTAGTTCATGAGATATACTGCACACAACCTAAATTTGGCCTAAATTTGACCTATTTAGCATGGCTGTGACCTTGAAAATAAGGCCAATGTCACCAAAACCTAATCAGTTCTTAATTCTGTCCCAATATTCTGTCCATAAATATTTGATCAAAAACCACCCAGTAGTTCATGAGATATACTGCACACAACCTAAATTTGGCCTAAATTTGACCTATTTAGCATGGCTGTGACCTTGAAAATAAGGCCAATGTCACCAAAACCTAATCAGTTCTTAATTCTGTCCCAATATTCTGTCCATAAATATTTGATAAAAAACCACCCAGTAGTTCATGAGAGATACTGCACACAACCTAAATTTGGCCAAAATTTGACCTATTTAGCATGGCTGTGACCTTGAAAATAAGGTCAAGGACTCCGAAACCTAATCATTTCTTCATCCTGTCCCAATTTGCATCCATCCTGTCCCAATTTGCAATCCATGCAAATTTGATTAAAATCCACCTAATAGTTCATGAGATTACTTGCACACAAGAAAGTGCCACGCTGACGATACCAGATGCCAAGGGGATCTGCACCAAAAACAAGATGTCACCCTCAGACATAAATACTTAGTTTTGACCTTTTTCCACATAAAAACCAAATTTGACTTGGTATAAAATAGGTCAAGGACTACCAGAGGTGCTCATTTGATCAAAGTATGATTGACTCGAGTACCCAATGCTACATACTAAGTTTCACGACAATTGGCCCACTGGTTCTGGAGAAGAAGATGCTTGAAGGGTTTTTACATTATATGGGCATGGTGGCCGCCTTGGTCATATGATCTGGACCCCGCAAACGAACTTTCATTCCCCCGTACCATGGATACTCCATATGAAATTTGACTTCAATTGGCCCAGTGGTTTCAGGGGAGATGATGTCTGAAAATGTTGACGACACGCATGACACAGAAGACGATGGACGACGAACCACTGCCTATCCTTTAAGCTCCCCCGGAGCCTTCAGCTCTTACGAGCTAAAAAATTTAACAACTACCAAAATGTTTTTTTTCTCTCTCTTTTCTTAAGCAAGGTATGTCAAGAATCCAAATGATATACTCACTGACACTAACTATTCCAAATTTTGAACACTGAAATGAAGAGAAAAAAAAAGATTAATAGAACAGTGATTGCATAATGCTTGCATCAAATACTCTCTTGATGCAAAGTTTAATTTTCTTTCTCCCTTTTGAGCTCAATAGGGAAATTGTAATGTGGTTTAACAAGATGCCAACCCTTGTGGCTCATTTTTTTTTCTTCGCCTTCCAAATACAGACAAATCTGTATTAATTTGTTTGATTTGAGGTTTAACCTCCCAGTCAACACTTTACCTTACAGGTCATTTTGGAGATGTTGCTTCCAATTTTGTTGGACTTTTTCCCGGACACTGAGATGAACTGACATCTCAAGCCCTGTCGCCCAATGAAACCAATAGGGTTTATAAGCATGGACAGTCCAACTCGCACCACTTTGCCTGGGCAGCCTTAGATCCTCTAAGGGGTTTTCCAGAACCCGTGTGCGGGTCGGATTCAGCTCTGCATGGAAGCATCATGAAGCCCATCCATTTCTTCAAGCCCTGTTGGGCAGGGGCGGAAAATCTGTATTTATAAGCAAGCACCTTAGAGATCATCAGAATGTGCTTGCTTAAGACAAGTGTTTGCTTAACATAGGTGTTTTTTTTTAATGGGAACTGAAAGCTTGCTTGCTTAAACCTTTTTGTACCAAATGGAATCTTCCTGCTTATATATAGTAGGAGTCCATTTCAAAATTTAGGGGTGTCAGGTTGTGTTTTCTTCAAAATTGATTAGGAAAATAGCTTTTTGCAAACAGTGGAGGCCCTGATCAGACGCCTGCACTGTTTGCCAGGGTACCCGTTTTGGGGGTGCTGGTACCAAATGGGTTAAGACAGGTGGCTTGCTTAACACAGGTGACAACTATGACAGGTTTTACTGTAAAAAGGGAGGAAGATAGAGGAGCTAAGAGATGAAAACAGGGGATAGGAAAGAATAGGGAAAACAAGAACAAAATGGCCCTTTAATCGCCCACCTGAGTCATTTAAAGCAATTTGATCTGATGACCTACATACATGTGGTATCTCCCGGATCATCCAGGAGGCTCTCGGAAATGGACACGATCTCCCGGGCTCCAGGACAGGACTCAACAAGACGTGTTTGTGAAACACTGATGCCCCATGACAGCGCCATTCACAAGTTATGCCCAATGTTGCCCATGTTAAAATTTTGATGAACTGAGGTGTGAAAGTGATTCATGATTAATAAAGGTACAGACCAGCTAACGGTTATAACCCATTTTTTTCATTTCGCAGAGAAACCGCCTAACGCGAAATCAGCTATTTTCTCTGCTAAACTGCAAGAAAAGATAAAATGAGCGAGAAATTTCTCGCTGAAATTTCTCCCGGTTTTGCGGAGAAAATTCTCGGAGATTCTCGGCGAAAATTTGACCGATTGCTTTCATTGAAAATGAAATTACCTGCGTTTCGCGGAGAAAAAAATACAACTGGGCTTACGTGAAAGTTTTGGCTCATTATTATTTCTTCTTTTGTTTGGCGTTGTTTTTGTAAACGAAGGCAAATGGTAGTCATTGTTAAATCATAATCAAATATTCTTTCATGTTACACAATTTCATTTTAGTAATTTATTTCTCCTTTGTATAATCCCTTTTCAAAAGTCTCATGACAACTTTTATTCACATCATGAAAACATGCCTATTTATTTGTTACCCCCTTTTACCCCACTCTAACTGGGGTTCACAAGGGTATACATTATTTATCTAACTTCTGCTCACATAGATTTTGGGTACTCGTTAGAACCGCCTCGCCGAGTCGTTTTAAAGTGTACCAAAAATCTTGAGCAGATATATGAAAAAATGCCAGAATTTTAATCTGAAAATTTTCCGTTTTTAGTGGTAAAATTCTACAATATATTTGAATAGGAGAGTTCTCATAATGAGTCGTACATGTAGGTTATTAACACCATAATGATGTGTGACATTTACAAAAAGCTCAGTTTGATGAAAAAGATGGGCTGTATGATGCTTCCACGAAGAGCTGAAACCGACCCGCATGCGAGTACTGGGAAACCACTTACAGGATCTAAGCCTGCCCAGGCAAAGTGGTGCGAGTCGGATCGTCATTGCTTATAAACCCTGTTGGTTTCATGGGGTGGCAGCGCTTGAGATGTCAATTCATCTCAATGTCGGGTAAAAGTCCCACAAAATTGGAAGCGAAGTCTCCAAAATGACCTTTACAGTGTTGACGGGGACATAAAACCTCAAACAAACAAAACCAAAAGCTCAGTTTCGCCTCATTTATTTATGATTACAAACTGTCAAATTGGTGCAGTAAGTGGTACTTTGAATGCAAAGTTAGTGACCAGTTACATTGTAAAGAGGAACACATGAATTCCACCGCAGGCTAGGTCTATGTCGCTGACGAACGGACGAAAAATCAGACACCTATATCGCTCCATGCTTCATGTAGGCGCGTGAAAAAGGACATGCTACTTTGCATTCGCACGCATTATTTGCGCTACCAAGTCTCCTTCCCCGACCCCTCACCCACCCCTAACTAATAAATAGGCTTTAAGGATTCCCGTTATCCTCGGGGTGTTTAGTGGATTTACGGCACTTTCAAGATTGCACGACCCGCAGAAAAAGCGACCGACTGAAGTCGGTTGATTTTCTAAGAGTGCCCTAAAATCACCGTGTAATTCTGTCTGTCCGTCCGTAACCTGTTTGTGAAAATTGGTGATAGTGACTTAACCGATTGGAATATTTAAATAATTTTTGGCATACTGATAGATATCAATGGGATCTAACCAATGAACTTGCCAAATATTACATTCCATTTAGTATAGCCTCGGCGAGGCGAAAAATGTGAAAATTTTCGGACTGCTTCTCCTTGGAAACCGTTGGGCTGATTGAAGTCAAATTTCATATGGAGCCTCTATGGAATGGGTAAAACCAAAATTTGCTCATGGGGTCCAGGTCACATGACCAAAATGGCCGCCAAGCCATATATGGTAAAAACCCTTCAAAAATAGTCTTCTCCAGAACCACTGGGCAGATTTCCACGAAACTTGATAAATAGCATCTGGGACGTAGGCCCATCATAAAGTGCTAAAATGGTGACCCTTGGTTGACCTTGACATTCTTTGTGCCTAGGTCAAACCTTGACACATATGCTTTTGTATTGGAAAAGTAAGAATGCATTTTATCCTGCAAACGATTCAGAATACAGTACTAAAGTATAAGATATATTTTTGCTTCTTATGATAAGGTGCATTTATTGGGGGAACCGTTTTAGGTCCAGGTCACATGACCAAAATGGCCGCCATACCCATATATGGTAACACTCATAAAGCTAAAAGCATCCGGCGGGTCGTGCACTTCAGCTGAAGCACTGGTTATTTCACTTATTTCGAACGGACCGCTAATCAGAGTTGAGCTAAAACCAGAGTAAGACCACCTTCTGTTGCAGATCTTGGCGTCTCATATGTGGCCCGAGCGAGGCGCAAACCACAGCAGAGAGACCTAATGACCTGATGATTAACCCTTTTTGTACCAAATGGAATCTTCCTCCTTATATATACAGGAGTCCATTTTGAAACTTTAATAGGGGTGTCAGGTTGTTTTCTTCTTAAAAATTTATCTCGGGAAATGGCTTAACGTTTTGCAAACAGTGTAGGCCTTGATCAGACGCCGCGTTCTGTGGTGTCTGATCTGGGCCTGCACTGTTTGCCAAGGTACCCCTTTATGGGTTTCTGGTACTGAATGGGTTAAGTCAGCACTCTTACCCATTAGGACATGGGGGCCAGTTACCTTCGGGGTGTACAGTAGACTTAACAAGATACCCAGGTTGCACGTCTGCACAAACTTCGCTGATTATCTTGGAGGATTTTGTAGTTCTGCTCCAAGTTAGAGATCAGACTTATATGCAGCCTTGGAATGCTTGCCACGCAATTTCCCCATATTAGCCCTTTTTGTACCAAATGGAATCTTCCTCCTTATATATAGCATGAGTCCATTTCAATATTTAGGGGTTTCAGGTTGTGTTTTCTTCAAAATTTATTAGGAAAATGGCCAAACTTTTTGCAAACAGTGTAGGCCCTGATCAGACGCCGCGTTCTGTGGTGTCTGATCTGGGCCTGCACTGTTTGCCACGGTACAGTTTTCAATTTATGAAGCGTTCACACAACAGTAAAAAAGGAACACACAAAACATTCATCATGTTCATACTGCGTTGTAAAGTGCATAAGATGCAAATCATTATGATTCCAACCGGATCAAAATCATACTTTACGATCGCTAGAGTTGTCGATCTTTGTACAAAGAACATGCATTTCGTCATATGCTTCAAACTTTGTGTACCAAATTTTAATGCATGAAAACAATACATGCACATGAACAAATATACATGTAGGTATAGGCAGATTTCGCGGAGAAACACCATGAACGTCTTCCCCTGTACTAATTGGCTTTCTGCAAGAAAAATCGATGTTCGCGGAGAAATTTCTCGGAGAAATTAACCGCTTTGAAACGCGAAATTTTTTTCTTCTCGGAGAAATTTATCGCTTGTTCTCCGAGAAAAAAAAGCCTATTACCGCGGAGAAAAAATAAATATGGGTTATTACCAGTAGCTCGGCTGTATATGTATCTGTTAGAGCGATAATTATACCTGGCATATGTATTTTTTTAGGGCCATGGATGACTGAAATGACAAAGATTCAGATCTGTCTCAGATTGGCGGTAGAGAAATTGTTCAGCCAAAGTGTCTTGTTCACTCATCCGTAAAAGAAATCATGAAAGTTGCAGGCAAATCATTTTTTTAAATTAAGTCATCTGGATACTGAACAATGAGAAAATGATTTAATCGCACCTTAGACGATAGCTTAATCTAACGGTTGATGTATGTATAATAAAAACAGACTTTTCTACTGTCTCATGAATGGTTAAATTTCGGCGCCAACTAGCGAGTGCTTGGCAGGAAATGTCGACTGCTTTAATTTGTGTAGACACATCTGTATGCTGTTGTTGGTGATAGACAGGAGCTACCGGGGATAAGTCCCGAGTTGTGCAGGGTTCCGTTCTCTATCCACAACCTTGTAGCTCTATATCGAGCAAATATTTTTATTAAATTTTTTTATGAAAGAAATTCACCCCTTTAAATTAAAACAATGACATTAAACACATGTGAGGTTGCTGGCACCGGATGACGTCATTTCCCAATTGTGAGCAGAAAAATTGCAGTGGTGGTTTGAGGGGAGTGGAGTTTTTTTGGCGATGTGGGTGGTGGAAATTTGATGTTGGCATTGAACTTGATTTTAGGGCGGGTGTGAAAGTTTGGGCTCGTTTTGGATAAAGGGGTCCTCGTCTTGTGGCCAGATCATTAAACTGTAAACTAATCAGCATTCTATAATCTCTCAACTCGCTAAGATGACACTTTTGATCTTTTGAGTATATTGATTGAGGCTCATGTTTATCATGCATGTCAAGCTAATAAGCTTATATAACTGTATCTTTAATTGCTAATTGGCTAAGGTGTTATGAATGTCTTCAATTAACTTGAAAAACTACCCTATTGACTGTGACAACTACCATATTACTGTAGTTAAAAGTCAGAGGGAAATGAGGTTTTTGTGCTTGAAACTTGATAGAAATCTTGGGGTTATATTAAACGTTGACTGGGGGAAATTGGGTCCAAAGAAAACCCATGCTATATCCGAATTCGTGCTATAACAAGGTCCAGATATATCTGCAAATGTGCCTAGTAAAAAGACAGTGATGAAAATGTGAAACAAGAGGGCCAAGATGGCCCTGGATCGCTCACCTGACCCATATTGTACAAATGAATTTGTTTGTTTGATTTGATGTTAAACGTCCCCGTCATCACTATATATAGGTCATTTTGTAGACGTTGCTTCCGATTTTGTGGGACTTTTACCCGACATTGAGATGAAATAACATCTCGAGCCCTGTCGACCAATGAAACCAATAAGGTTTATAAGCATGGATGGTCCGGCTCACACCGCTTTGCCTGGGCAGGCTTAGATCCTCTAAGCGGTTTACTGGTACTCATGTGCGGTCAGATTCAGCTCTGCATGGAAGAATCATGCAGCCCATTTATTTCTTTAAGCCCCGATGGGTGGGGGCCAACAAATGAAATTGTAGGTAATATATGGTAGAGTAGAGGGTTTGAGCTATTTTGGTTGACCCAAGGAGGTTTTTATAATTTTAGCTCTGGTGGCAGGCACAACAGTTTGAGCAATTTTGGAAGAGGGTCACCCAAGGAACATTCCTGTGAAATTAATTCGAAATCCATCCACTGGTTAAGAAGAGTAGTTATTTAATAGTTTTTCTATTATTAGCTCTGGAGGCCACCTTTTTCATCCCAGCAGAATTGTTTGAACAATTTTAATAGAGGGTCACCCAAGAAACATTCCTGTGAAATTATTTTGAAATCCATCCACTGGTTAAGAAAAAGAAGTCATTAAAAGGTATTTCTATTTTTAGCTCTGGTGGCCATCTTGGTCATCCGAGCAGAACGCTTTGAGCAATTTTGTATGAGGTCACCTTAGAAACATTCCTGTGAAATTATTTCCAAATCCATTCACTGGTTAAGGAGCAGATGTCATTTAAAGGTTTTTTAATTTTTAGCTCTGGTTGCCATCTTGTTCATCAGAGCAAAATAGTTTGAGCAATTTTGGTAGAGGGTCACCCAAGGAACATTATTGTTAAATTATTTCGAAATCCATCCACTAGTTAAGGAGGAGAAATCTTTAAAAGGTTTGTTCCATTTTTAGCTCTGGTGGCCATCTTGTTCATCCAAGTGGAACAGTTTTAGCAAATTTGGTAGAGCCTGGTCACTCAAGGAACATTCCTGTGAAACTATATTGAAATCCATCCACTGGTAAAGGAGCAAAAATCGTTTAAAGCTTCTTTTCTATTTTTAGCCCCGGTGGCTATCTTGTTCATCCGAGCAGAGCAGTTTGAGCAATTTTGGTAGAGGGTTACCCCGGTTACCCAAGGAATCTTCCTGTGCAGTTATTTCAAAATCCATCCAATGGTTAAGAAAGAGAAGTCTTTTAAAGCTTTTTTTTCTATTTTTAGCTCTGGTAGCCATCTTGTTCATCCGAGTGGGACAGTTTTAGCAATTTTGGTTGAGGGTCACCCAAGGAACATACCTGTAAAATTAGTTTAAAATCCATCAACTGGTTAAGGAGAAGAAGTCATTTAAAGGTTTTTCTATTTTTAGCTCTGGTGGCCATCTTGTTCATCTTGTTTGAGCAATTTAAAAAAAAACTAGGTAGAGGGTCACCCCAAGGAACATTCCTGTGAAATTATTTGGTCATTTTTTTTTTTGGGTACATGCATGTGCGGGAAGCCCTTGTCACAAGGAACTTACATGTCAAATATGCCAAAAAAGTTATTTCAAAATGACCTACTGATCTACTTTTTGATTCTACATGACCCATCTTCGAACTTGGTCCAAGATATTGTCAATAAGATCATTCTGAGCAAGATTGGCCTCTAGAGTGTTCACAAGGTTTTTCTATGATTTGACCTACTTTTTGATATTGTCAAAATGATTATTCTGAGCAAGTTTAGTAAGGATTGGACCAAAAGTGTGGCCTCTAGAGTGTTCACAAGGTTCTTTCTATGATTTGACCTACAGACATACTTTTTGACCCAACATGACTCATATTCAAACTTGACCTAGATATTGTCAAGATGATCATTCTGAGCAAGTTTGATGATGATTGGACCAAAAGTGTGGTCTCTACAGTGTTCATAAGGTTTTTCTATGATCTGACCTACTTTTGGATATTGTCAAGATGATTATTCTGAGCAAGTTTATTAAGAATTGGTATATATATTGCACAAAATCTACGCAGCCCTAGTGGTGGACATGTTTTTCTGTAACGTAACGCAACGTGTAACAAAGTGTTTGTGACTGTATCCTTATATTTACCTAGTTCCAGTAAAAATAGTACTTACAGTCTTGTTACGAAACGTTTCAGTCTGTTTCGTAGCACTTTTGTAACAGAAACAGGAAACATGATATAGCTATGTTTCGTAACATTTCACTTTGTTTCCTAACAGAAATGTAATAGAATGGCCTTACTACTTGTTTCAAGGAAAAAAAGTGAAATGTAACGTAACAGTGTAACAGAATCCTGTTAAGAAACGTTTCAGTCTGTTTCGTAACATTTCATTTTGTTACTTAACAGAACTTGGTATATATAAGGATACAGTCACAAACACTTCATTACACATTACGTTACAAGAAAACATGCCCACCTCTAGGGGTGCATAGATTTTGTGCAGTATCTAAGGATTGGACCAAAAGTGTGGCCTCTAGAGTGTTCACAACATTTTTCTATGATTTGACCTACTTTTCAACCCGACATGACTCATATTCAAACCTGAATGAGATACCGGTATTGTCAAGACGATCATTCTGACCAAAAGTATGGTCTCTAGAGTTTTCACAAGGTTTTTCTATGATTTGACCTACTGACCTACTTTTTGATCCAACATGACCCATAATCGAACTTGACCGAGATATTGTCAAGATGATAATTCTGAGCAAGTTTGATGATGATCTGATCAAAAGGGTAGCCTCTAGTCTATTCAGAAGGTTTTTCTATGACCTACTTTTTGATCTGACATGACCCAATATTCAATCTTGACCGAGATATTGTCAAGATTACCATTCTGAGCAAGTTTTATGATTATTGGACCAAAACTGTGGCCTCTAGTGTATTCACAAGAATTTTCTATGATTTGACCTACTGACCTACTTTTTGACCCAACATGACTCATTTTTGAAACTGATCAAGATACTGTCAAGATGATCATTCTGAGCAAATTTGATGACGATCAGATCAAAACTGTGACCTGTTGTGTGTTCACTAGGTTTTTTCTAGGAAAGTTTACGCACAGACGATTCGACGCCGGACATCTCACAGTCACAAAAGCTCACCAGGACCTTCAGTCAGGTGAGCTAATAAGAGGCCTATGGGCCACTACTCTCACCAGAGTCATGTGTTTATATTATACACAGGCATGGCACCACTCTTGGTCATGTCACTACAATCCTATAAATAATGCTTCTTAGCCTCATCCAAGAGAGGCTCTTCATGTAATTTTGGTTTCAATCAGCAATTTTAGTGGAGAATAGGATAAAAAATACTGAAACTAAGTCATCCAGGACAATGGTGTCAGTAAATGATCTTGACCTTTGGAATTGATAAACTTGCATTCAGCTGATTCCAAGTATCAAATCTGATGCCACAGGCTACTACAGAATCAGAACAAGAGGCTCATGGGCCACTATGCTCACCAGAGCTTGGGGGGGGGGGGGGGGCTCTGCCCACTGGCAATCATGTATTTTAATAAACCGTGGAAGCGGATGAAATTTGGACCAAATCAGCCTCGTGGCTTCAGAGGACTGATGTTGCATGAACGTGCTGTTGCAAGAAAACAGACAACAATTGACAACTGCCCATCTGTGGCAACCAATAGGCCTAATATTATATGGCAGGTAGACCATTGTTTAAGGAATAGTAAATGTCTTTTTCCCATTTTTCAACATTATATGTCTATGGAAATGCTTAACTTGCCATAGTAACCAAAGAAAAGAGCCAAATTTCATTAAAAACACAAAACCTGCAAAGGCGAATATGGTGAATATTTGCATACATTCTCAGCCTCATAGAGAATATGGTTTATGAGGAGATGATGTTTTAAGTATTTTTTTCTTTTCTTTTTAATAATTTTTTATGTTTGGAAACCAATAAAAATGAGCAGTAGGCCTTAAATCATAACACAGAAGATTGCTTAAAGAATATTTCTATGAAGGTTTTGCCAAAATATCTTGGCACACAATGCAAATTTCAATTTGTCCCGTTATAAGTCTATGGAAACTCTAAGTTGCTATAGCAACCAAACTAAAGAATGGAATTTCATAAAAATCCACTGTTCTGCCTTTTTCCATACAAATGTCCAAATGACCAAGTTTGACCTTGACATTAAACAGGTCAAGGTCAACCAAAGGTCATCATTTGAATAAACATGGTGGGGCCCCAAATCCCCGATGCTGCATACCGAGTTTCAGTCATCGGCCATTCGGTTCCTGAGAAGAAGATTCTTAAAGGTTTTTACCATATATGGGTGTGGTGGCCATATTGGTCATGTGACCCAGTCCTTGCAAACAAACTTTCATTCACCCTTCCCATAGAGACTTCACATGTAAATTGGTTTCACTCGGCGCAGTAGTTTCAGAGGAGATGTCATTTGAAAATGTTCACAACGCAGACAACGGACCACTGCCTATACTATAAGCTCCCCCAGAGCCTTTGGCTCTGGTGAGCTAAAAAGCTTTGAACAGCCAGGGAAAACTGAAGTTAACTGACCGCCCGAGTGCTGAGAAACTTAACTTACACTGTAGGTGTGAAACGACTTTCCAACACAGGTAACAACATAGTTCTCTTTGTGCTTTTGATGATGATGAATTGCTATGGGTACATGATTACTGATAAAACCAAGGGCTCGATGTCCTGCAAATATTTTGCTTCCAGATGGCATTGTCAGCATACACTCTGAAATTAGGGTTATAAGATCATACATACATATAAATACAACATAAAAACATTTTACATATCAGAAACAGAGGTAATGGCCAAATGTGACCAACTCAGTATATGAAGATAGAATAGAACAGAATAGATAGGATAGGATAGTAGGATAGGATAGGATAGGATAGTAGGATAGGATAGGATAGATAGATAAATGGAACATGTCTTAAAATTCAATTTATATATGTTCCTGATAACCCATGGAGAGCCCATAAAAGCCCTGGGGCTTGTTGGGGTCGATAGGGTCTGAAAACAGTCAAGAATATGGCACAGAAAAAACAACAACAAAAGGGCCATGATGGCCCTGGATCATGGCCCTGGATCGCTCACCTGATCCATAATGTGCGAATGAAATGGTGGGTAATATAGTGAGGTATAGTGTAGGGTTTGACCAATTTTGAATGACAGTGACCCAAGGAACATTTCTGGGAAATTCTATCAAAATCAATCTAGCTGTTTATGCCTAGGTCATTTAAGGCTTTGGATATTTTTAGCTCTGGTGGCTATCATGTTCATTTGAGCAAAATCTATCCATAAGCCATAACAAGGTTTTTCTAAAAATAGCTGCAGGGACCTTGACCTTTAGCCCAGAACCCTGAATGCTGATCTTGCTTGACAATATTATCAATCATACTGTATTATGTAACATTTGTGTGAAGTTACATCAAAATTCATTGATAAATCTAGGTGCTAGCAAGAGCCATAAAAAAGTTTTTTCCAAAAACAGCCACAGTGACCTTGACTTAAGCCCAGAAAGCTGAAAGTCAAACTTATATTATATATATTCATACCCAGCATTGTATGAAGCTACATTTAAATCCATCAATAAATGTAGAGAGATATGTCTAAGTTCTATTTCTAAAAATAGCCATAGTGACCTTGCCCTTGAGCCAAGGATCCTAAAAGTCAAACTTGCTTGAGATATTATCATACCCAGGGGCTGACAAATCCATTGCCCGGCCTCCCGGGACAAGTCCGAAATCGTGCCGGGCAGGTGCACTTTGACCTTTGGACGCCCGGTCGGGCAAGTGCAAAAAAATCGTCTTTTGAGTCCTTAAATACGGTAAAACTAGACCCGAAAGTAAATCACAATAATATCCGCTTTCTCGACAATTCAGACAAAACCATTTATGTTTTTATAAAGGTTCAATTATGACACTATTGTTAATCCCTGTCATATAATTACCAATTAAACACGATTGCCCGGCGGTGCGTGTCTTTCATTTCTGGTGTAGTGCGTACCACCAGCGCTATCGATAAGCGTGACAAGGTGTGAAAATAAGATTATGTTATGTCTCTAATTTGCGTTTATCCCTGCCATAAAATTTAATCCACAAGATCCGGCCAAGATTATGAGTATAGCCAAATTTGTACAGCCTGAGGACTTGAAGTGTTGAAAGCCCACCCCCACCACCGACCCACCCCCGAACACCTTCTGTTCTCTGTCTTCCTCGTAACTGCCAAATAATCAAATAATTGGAAACTCTATTACAGCTTTCCTTATTTGCAATCCTGCACTTCTGATTTTCATCATCTGGATGCATTCTATAATTTGCTGTTAAAGGGGTAAATTATCAGCCAAAAAATATATAATAGATATATATAAAAATGAAAGATATATAGTTATTTTATGATAAAATACACAAAATACATGTATATACAATTTATTACTTCCCCTTTACGCCACTCGGCATTTATATCATTATTCCCCCAGATGCGAGTTTTTTCCTTTGTAATGGAATATATGACATAAAAATAATATGAAAGGGTGTGTTTTTATTTAGGAAAAAAATGTGTATTTATGAACTTGGAATTTGAAGTTCTGGGGTTATTAAGTATTCATTTATTTTGTTGCACGTGTTGCATGCAGATCAATAATTTCTTAATGTTGTTGCCTTTATTGACACGTGCCGTAAAGTAACCAACAGAACGATTATCATGTTACTCAAACCTCAGTCCTTATTGGGACACGTGTCAATCAACCAAAAGTTCATGTCTCTAATGTGTGTCTTATTTATTTCTGGTTTTTGGTTTTGTTTTATGAAGGCACATATGTATAGCTATATGTTGGCCTAGCGCCGGGGTCCAGCAAAGACTTACATCAGCCTGGGTATTCGCGTAGTCTGATTTATGTCTTCGCTATGCACTGTAACTATGAATGGTGAACCTCATGCTTCCAGCAATCATGACCATACTGTGCGGCTGAGCAAGCTGATCTGTGTATGCTGGCCGAATTGTGGAAATTACTGGGCTCTTACATGTTTACTTTGTTTCAAGCGTCCTAATGTTCAAACAGGTACCTCGGGACCCGGCAAATGTTAATGCACGAAATGAAGATTTAATATTAACTTCATAAACGAAGCACATTTTTCACTTTATCCCATTTTTCGACTTACATGCTACTGATCTGGCCGCGCAAGCAAACCAATTACAGTCGAACCTGTGCTTACGGTCACCTCCGAATAACGGTCCCCTTATTACAACGGTCATTTTCAACCCCTCCCATCGAAATTCCCTAATAAATTAACTGGGAATAGCGGTCCACTGTGCACTACGGTCAACGGTCACGTTATTCAGTCCCAAACTGAGTTGCTGTCCTTGAATAACGGTCTATAATTGAATCCATCACGCTCATGATTTCAGCTTTGAGGTAATTATCGCCATTGGTTGGCATATAATTGGCCTGCTTGATTGGTGTTGCAGTCCTTAATCTTGGCGATCTGGTCAAACTTGTTACGGTTTGTGAGTGAGTTGAATTGAATAAATCCATTGCATTCTGTTTTACACAAGAACTGAAGATAGTTTGTTAGAAAAGTGAAGAAAAATTGACTAAACATTTTTTTTTAATTGGCGGACAATCCTAAAGACGGTAAAACTAGCCCAGTAAGTAAATCACAATAATTGCGGCACTGTCAATTCAGAGACAAGCCATCTGTTTATTTATGACGGTTCAAGTATGACACTATTGTTAATCCCTGCCATATAATTGCCACCCTGCGGTGGGTGTCGATAAGGTGTGAAAATATGGTCAAGTCATGTCTCTAATTTGCGTTTATCCTCCAGTCATAAAATTTAATCCAAGATCAATGTGAAAATGATTTAATCCTCCTCAGACAATTAGCTACATCTAACGGTATATGTTTGCATAATAAAAACGGACTACTCTACTATCTCATGGATGGTTATGTTTTGGCGCCAAATAGCAGACGCTCGGCGGGAAAAGACAAACGCTGTTGTTGGTTATTGACACGGAGGGATAATTCGGGAGCTATACAGGGCTGTTTTCTATCCACCTCTATTCACAACCGTTTAGCTATCGAGAAAATATTTTTTACCGGCTCCAAACATTTTTTATGAAAGATTTAAACACGTGTGGGGTTGCTGGCGTCGGATGACGCAACAAATAAACATGTAAATTAAATGGAAAACAATATGCTTCTTCATCCAGTGACAGCTTGCTATTTAATCAATAAATGTAAGAATTTTTGGACACTGTCGGCCTGCTGGTAATTGTCAAACCTCCGAATAAAGGTCACCTGTGAATAACGGTCAAATTTGTCCTGTCCCATAGATGGCCTTTGTTCACAGGTTGGACTGTATATGCAAACATACTAATTATACAATCATTACAATGGTGGACCGTAATTTCTATGGGCCGATTTTGTTATGGGCCGAATTGTCCATGGACCGTGTTTTAGTATACCTCTGTTATTCAGATTGTAAATAGTTTTAAGGACTCATCCAGTGACTTCTTTTTTTTTTTATTTATTTAAGCTAAATTCTAAATTTAGCGCCAAATTTAGCTACGCACCCAACTGTTTGTTTGATTTGAGGTTTAACATCCCCGTCAACACTGTATAGGTCATTTTGGAGACGCTGCTTCCAATTTTTTGGGACTTTTACCCGACACTGAGATGAAATGACATCTCAAGCCCTGCCGCCCAATGAAACCAATAGGGTTTGTATGCATGGACGGTCCGACTCGCACCTCTTTGCCTGGGCAGGCTTAGATCCTCTAAGCAGATTACCAGTACTCGTTTGCGGGTCAGTTTCAGCTCTGCGTGGAAGCATCATGCAGCCCATCTATTTCTTTAAGCCCCGATGGGCGGGGGCCATACGCACCCAACTGAGGTAATGGGCTAATATGACCGACTCAGTATAAGATAGATTTACAATAATTTGATACCCAACTGACTACAATATTTATCTTAATTATAACAAGAGACGAAATATAAATTCTTCGGATCAGCATTTTTGGCTTGGCGGCTCGGCACGGCCTTGGCTTTTATACCCGACCAAAAGTTAGACGTAAGCATGCACTCATTTATAGATTTTTTTTGTTATAGATGTTTTTCGCATTCGGAAGAATAACAAAAAACATAAATATCAGCATACAAATGTAAAATATGAATGTCTAGAACGCAGAACTCTCATGTATGGTAGTAAGGTCCAGGTGTATGAATGTCATTTCTATCTATCTATCTATCTATCTTCTGATACTGCGTCGGTCACATTTGACCATTACCGCAGGTGTACATTACATACACTCCAGGTTTGCAGGATGAAAGCCTACACAATAATCATGTAATTACGGTAGGGATCTTTAACCTGCACAGGGAATGGTTCTCCCTGCACAGGGGGCCTCCAGTTAGCGTCCCGATCCGAAGGACGGTGCACTTGATGACATTCATCCCTGCAAATGATGCCAATGGAGCGTGTTCGGACACCGAAATTTTATCGCCGCTGCCGGGGATCGAACCCGGGACCTCTAGCATCAGAGGCAAGTGCACTAACCACTGAGCTATCAAGCTATTTGACGCAGTAACAATCGATTCTCCACAGATGTTTTGATTCTATCTTTGTTTTTAATTGCTAAAACATGCCTCTATTGGCACTGAATTTATTTGTAAGGTTGTTAATTTTTATTAACCTGTTAATAATTGTAAACATACCAAACATATCAAAAAACACGTGTATTTTGTTTTGAATGAACCTAGACTGGTGCACACTAATGTCCGGGAATTGTCCGGAAAATGTTCGGGAAATTGGGGGGGCGGGGAGTGATGCGTTATCCCTAATATCTCCACTTCGGGTGGTCAGAAATTAATAAAATTAGTATTAAATAAAATTTTAAGCTCCATTCTAAAAGATTATTAAAAATTATTTTTCATTTTTAACGTTTAAAGGGTCCGTTTCTGAAGTTATTTTGTCCGAAAATTCCCGGACTGTGACCTGGATGTTGGGGTAGTGGTGCATTAACCCTAATATCTCGACTTCGGGTGGTCAAAATTAATAAACATTAGTATCAAATAAAATGTTTAGCTTTATTTTAAAAGTTTATCAAAAATTATGTTTCGTTTTTAATATTTTAGGGGTCCGTTTTTTAAGTTGATTTGTCCGGAAAATTCCCGGATTGTGTCCTGGATGTTGTGGGTAGTTTTGCCTTATCCCGGATATCTCCACTTCGGGTCTATCTATCTTCTTATACTGAGTCGGTCATATTTGGCCATTACCTCAGTTGGGTGCGTAGCTAAATTTAGAATTTAGCTGAAAAAAAAAAAAAAAAAAAAGAGAAGTCACTGGATGAGTCCTTAAAACTATTTACAATCTGAATAACAGAGGTATACTAAAACGCATACCTCTGAGTCTCAATCTTACACTGTATGGGCTTTGAACTCCTCTGCAGTCTTAGCATTCACCACAGAAGAGGGAAGACTATTCCACTGGGGAATAGTCCTAGGGAAGAAGGAATTTTTCAGGGCATCACTGTAGGACTGGTACCTGTGATACTGTGAGTTGTTTACTTTTGATGCCCTTGTTCGAGTTGAAACTGTCACAGGGGTCAAGTATTTATCTTTATTAACGGCCACTGTACCTGAATGTATCTTATAGAAGAAGGTTAAAGAGGACTGCTCACGACGGGCCTCTAGGGACGGCCATTCTAGCTCGTTAAGCATGTCACCGACGCTGCTTCTATTGCGCCATCGTCGGCAGGTCCATCGAGCAGCTGTCCTCTGCACCTTCTCCACCTGCTGAATCTGAGTTTTAACATAGGGATGCCAAATGGGTGATGCATATTCTAGCTGAGGGCGAACCAATGTTTTATATGCAACAACCTTTGTCTGCCTAGGTGCAAAAGCCAAGTTTCGTCTAAGAAATCCTAAAGTCCTAGTTGCTTTTGATGTAATTTCAGAAACGTGTTGACCCCAATCAAGATCATCAGTGATGGTGATACCAAGATATTTGGCGGATTGAACCTGCTCCAAGATTTGCTGGTGTAGTTTATAGTCAAACTTAATTTGTTTGTCAGGAGGGTGTCGCGACACCCTCATTGAATGACATTTGGCCACATTGAACTTCATCTGCCAATCGGCCTCCCACTGTGCTAGTTGATTCAGGTCATCTTGTAGAATAAGACAGTCAGAAGAAGAATATATATTCCTATAAAGGACACAATCATCAGCAAACAAACGGACAGATGACCTGATGTTATCAGGGAGATCATTAATGAATACCAAGAAAAGGACCGGTCCAAGGACCGAACCTTGGGGGACACCAGATAAAACAGGGACTGGATCAGACGCTTGGCCATCAAGTACAACTTGTTGTGAGCGCCCTGAGAGCCATGAGCTAATCCACCTGTGTGTGGATCCTCTTATCCCATAGTAATCCAATTTATACAATAGCCTCCTGTGAGGTACCTTGTCAAAGGCCTTAGCGAAGTCCATGATAATCAAGTCAGTCTGTTTGTGGCCACGGTTTGTGGCCCCATCCAGATTGCTCACAATGTCATGGTAAAACTGAACTAATTGAGTTTCGCAAGACCTTTGACTTCGGAAACCATGTTGACAGTCAGCAAGAATGCTCTCTAAGGCTAGGTGCTTGTTGATGTTACTAACTATTATATGCTCCAGGGTTTTGCAACAGATGCATGTTAGCGACACTGGTCTATAATTTGCTGCATCGTATTTTTCTCCTTTTTTATAGACCGGGGTAACATTAGCTTGTCGCCAGTCATCTGGTACAGTGCCCTGGGCGAGTGATTCATTGAAGATAAAGGCCAGCACAGGTGAAATTTCAGCACCACATTCTTTAAGCACCCTGGCATTCAGGTCATCCGGCCCAGATGCCTTATGTATTTTGAGCTTACCTAACAGTTTGGCGACCCCGTTTGGGTCAACTGTTATGTCCCCCATTGAGGGGAACTGACTATTACCTTTAGTTGGTAGCTCACCATCAGTTTCACGCGTAAATGCAGATTGAAACTGTTTGTTACATATGTTGGCCTTATCGCGCGAATCTGTTTTGAGAATACCGTTATCTCTTAACGAAGTGATCCCAAAGGCTTCCTTTTTCAGGGACTTTACAAATGACCAAAACTTTTTTACTTTACCATTCTTCTGGGGACTGTCGGGATCTGTATTATCATCCTCAAAGGTAAAGATGCTGGAAACATGCTTCCAATATGCATCTCTTATTACCTTTTGTACATGTGCTCTGAACCTTTTGTAATGGCTCTTAACGTCAGGGCTACTAGACTTACGAGCACGAAAGTACATTCGATTGCGTCTTCTAATTAGATGCTTGATCGTGTTGTCGATCCAAGGCGCACTAAACTTTGTTTTGGTCATTTTCGTTGGAATAAACCTTTCCATAGCCGCAGTTAATTCGGTCTTAAAATTGACCCACATGTCGTTAACTGACATGTGCGAAAGGTCAGAGGAAAGGAACGAATCTCTAAATCGCGCCATATGGTCTCGCAGACCATCCATATCCGCACGTTTATATAGATATATTTTACGCGGGGCTTGTCTGATTCGTTTTGCTTTTATGTCGTATTCAATAAGGACTATGTCGTGATCGGCTTTGCCGATCGGGGGCATCCCCTTAACTCTATTAACTGGGGATGGTGAATTTGTAAATAATAGATCCAGGGTCTTCTCTTGACGGGTGGGTATATTAATTACTTGGGCTAGGCAGTGTTCTTTGATTATATCTAAAAGCTGTTGCTGTGTCTGCCTTTTAGATACCCCATGGGGCACCTGCATGTTGCACCATTCAATGTCACCACAATTGAAGTCTCCGCCAACCAAAATATGGGCATTTGCATTTGACATTATCCTAGACAAAGATGAATTAAAAGCCTCAAGATATTCTGGGTCAATCTGATCTGGGGGGCGATAAAAGGAACCAAGGTACAGAGTCCTACATCCAATAATGTTCAATTTACACCAAACTAATTCACATTTGGTGTCCAACTCCGGAGTTTCTGTACAGAGTAGGTCTCGCTTGAAAGCCACAAAGACACCTCCATGTGCATCCCCAACTCTGTCTTTCCGGTCGTCGGAAATTAATGATAGGCCAGTCAAAATAGTAGTGAACCTCAAACAAATTCCTTCAGAAGGGTTTTCAGTATTTTGAAACTCAGTGAGGGGTCCTGACTCACAGGAAAAAAATCCCCCAAAATATTCACTGGCAAAATTGATTTTTTGGGGTGAAATGTTTGAAATTTGAATAAAAATCGCCCAAAACAGGAATTAATTCATAAAATTTTCATGAAATCACATCAAATTGATTAATATAGCCAGACATTAATTAACTGCTGTCAAGTAGTAATAGAACAAATTTAAGCTTCATGCTTACACAGAAAATAAATTGTCTATTTTGGGTTAAAAACTTGAAAAAAAAAATGACAAAAAACGCGGAAAAGGGGAATAATCTTTTTAAAAAGTTAGTGGTTAGGATTCTTCAAAATGTTTTGTTGTAAAACTTGAAATATGGGTCTATGTTAACTACAGGAAAAAAATAAAATGTATGTATAAAAACTAACATTTCGGGGGCTACGAAAATGCAATTTTTAAATAAACACACTGAAAGTCCATTATTTTGGGGCATGTACAAACATCGGCCCAATTGTATAATGTGGAACTTATTTTATATAACCATCATACTAAGATTTTTTGCTATGTAAATCCAATTTGCCAAAAGAAAAATAATGGATTCTTAGTGTTTTTGGTAAAACTGAGAATTTCATAGTCTAAAAAACAGATCTTAATGAATATCAGCTAGCTGATTTTTTGTAAGGTAAAGTAGAAGTAAAACAAAGATCAGGAATTGATACAATTAACTTACTCCATCCATAAAAGACACCAAAGGGAAAGAAATACAAACATTAAGCGACCAGACCATAATGGAAACCTAAACAAAGGAAGGCCATATGGACAGTTACTTTCCCACAAAATGGCCATATGGCCATCCAAAATTAAAAGACACAAGTGATACACACAGTAAGTAACAAACAACAACATAAATAAATCGCCACGGAAGAGCCGCCTTGGAACGGTCAGTGGAAGATTTCCACTGGGGGGCTTAAATCGATTTTACGTGGCCACAATCCTCGCCCTTACTTCCGTCGCGATTTAGACAAAAGAACAAGAGGACCATGGGACACTATGCTCACCATATTTGGTATGAAGCTTCATCTAGTGGACCTCTTTCAAGATTGTTCATATTATAGCCCTGGGGCCAAAAATGGCCCCGGCCCTCCCCGGGGCCCATTTGTTACACTATAGATCAGAGGAGCGATCCAGGGCCATCATGGCCCTCTTGTATGAACTAAATGGGGTGAGGCACGGCCCCGTGGACAAAAAGACCATCAGGTTGGTGTGACTGAATGAGTCTAACCATAATGAATAAGAAATATATGGTTATGGGGAGGGGATCTAAATGGTTTCTGAGATATACAGCTTTTTATGAAGTGGAGGGGTGGAGCATGACCGGGGCCCCCATGTTCATGTCACTAAATGCGTCTTATTATAAGGAACATGAAAAGTTATGGTTTAGGGGTGGGTTTCTGAACAGTTTCTCAGATATTTGACCTTTTGTGAAGTGAAGGAGTGGGACATGGTCCCAACACACCCAAAGTACCCCCAGCTTGGTGTCACCGTATGCGTCTTATCACAAGAAACAAGAATATGTATGTTTGGGGTGTACAGGTGTCTGACTGGTTTGTAAGATATATGGCCTTTTATGAAATGGAGGGGGCGTGGCAATGCTCCGGCACACCCTGGGGCTGGCATAAAAGTTGGCATAAAAGCATAAGGCTGAAAGAAATTTACTCAAGCAACATTCCTATAAAAATGTCAACTTATCCCCAAAGGCTTGACAGTAAATGCCATTTTTCTATTTTCCAAAGTATATATCTATGGAAACTCTAAGTTTCCATAGCAACCAAACTAATGAGCCGATTCTCCAGCCCAAGGATGCTACAGATGAAAATTGTGGCCAGTCTGCCCAGTGGCTTTAGACGAGATGTCGTTTTAAAGTGTTGATGTCACACGAATGACGACGACGACGGAGACGACGGACAACTGCCTATCCTATAAACTCCCAAGGAGCCGTCGGCTCTTGTGAGCTAAACATTAATGAATTTTTTGTGTATTACTCACCTGTCACGTAGTGAGCTTTTGTGATCACGTTTTGTCTGTCGTCCGTCCGTCAGTGTGTGTATCCATCCGTAAACAATTTCAAATAAGTATGTCTCAAATCTCCACAGCTGATCTTGATCAAACTTCATTAATAGTCTGAGAAGTCAGAAATGAATTATTGGTTTAGACTCATATTCTAGACAGGTTTTTAATTATTTGGACCCCATTTTGATCTATATCAGTCTTTGAATCGACTGCCTATTCGATATTCGCAAAATTGCAGTATGTTTCCTCTGGCTTTCTTTGCCGGATCATTACAGGGTCACTGATGAGGCTTTATTAGCCGAAAC
Organism: Lucinisca nassula; assembly: GCA_963580285.1. Taxonomy (NCBI): domain Eukaryota; kingdom Metazoa; phylum Mollusca; class Bivalvia; order Lucinida; family Lucinidae; genus Lucinisca; species Lucinisca nassula. The sequence goes on from OY757014.1 coordinate 119,428,183, forward strand.
TACGTAGTATGACCCATCTTCTTTCTTATGAATGTTTTCATTGCTCTTAAAGGAACTCATTTTTGATTTTTATTCATGAGGAGTATCATCAGGTAGGGGAAATGCTACATAAGGTTTTCGGATTGATAGGATTGGAATTCTGGTTGCCATGGTAACATATAGCTCCCGTGACTTACAACGGGTAAAACTTCAAAAAATCTTCTTCTCTGAAACTACAGGGCCCAGAGCTTAGATATTTAGCCTGTATCAATGTCACGAGGTCACCTCTATAAATCCTGCCAATCATGGCCCCGGGCCGAAAATAAGCTACAGCCCAGGGCTCTTTAGCTCCCATAGAATTACAATTGGAAAAAAACTTCAAAAATCTTCTTCTGTGAAGCCACAGGGCCCAGATCTTAGACACTTAGTATGTGGCAACTTCAAGTAGTTACCTACATAAATCCTGCCAATCATGTCTTTGGGGTCCAAACTGACCACTCTGGGGGCCCCTTAGCTCCCATAGACATATAAAGGAAGCTTAAAAATCTTCTCTGAAACCATGAAGCACAGAGCTTAGATATTTAGTATGTAACAATATAAACTAGTCATCTATATAAATTCTGCTTACCATGTCCCAGGGAGAAAAATTGGCCACGGCCGGGGCTCATCAGTTCCCACAGACTCATAATGCAAAAATATAACTTCAAAAAGTGATTTCCTCTAAAACCAGAGCTTAGATATTTAGTATGTAGCAATGTCATGTGGTCTTCTACATTAATCCTGCTAACCATGCCTCTGGACTCCAAATTGGTTATGCCTCAGGGCTCCTTAGCTCCCATAGACTTTTTTTAAATAGTTTAACTTCCAAAATCTTCTCTGAAACCACAGGGCCCAGAGTTTAGATATTTAGTATGCAGCAACGCCAACTGGTCACCTACATAAATCTTGCCAATCATGCCGTTGGGGTCCAAGGTGGCCCGCTCAAGGGCTCATTAGCTCCCATAGACTTGGATTCAAAAATCTTCGTCTCTGATACCACAGGGCACAGAGATTAGAAATATAGTATGTAGCAATGTCAAGTTGCCACCCAGGTTAATGTTGCTAATCATGCGCCTAAAGTCAAAGTTGGCCACAGCCTCAGGGCTCATTAGCTCCATAGAATTATAATGAAAAAAAAAAAAAAAAAAAAAAAAAAAACAATATTCTTCTCTGAAACCAAAAGGCCCAGAGCTTAGGTATTTAGTATGTAGCAATATCAAGTGTTTACCCACATAAATGCCCGTCATGTGACTGGGGTCCAAAATGGCCACGCCCTGGGCTCATTAGCTCCCAAGGTATTAAAATTGGAAAAACTTCAACAAGCTTCCATGAAACCATACTGCACAGACCTTAGATGTAAGCATGTAGTCACCTACATAAATCCTGCAAATCCTTAGCATAGAGTCTTAACGGGCTACGTCCAAAGGCTCCTTGGCTTCTAAAGCTTTATAATGGGAAAAACCTCAAAACTCTTCTTCTCTGAATCTACAAGGCCCAAAGATTCGATATTTAGTATGCAGCAAGGTCAGGTGGTCACCAACATAAATACTCCTATCCATGTCCGTGATGTGCAAATTGGCCACATCCCTGGGGTCATTAGCTTCCAAAGAATTAAACGTGTAACTGGAAGAACTTCAAAAAATCTTCTGCCCTGAAACTTCCTCAGGTGAGCGATTTAGGCTCAATGAGCCTCTTGCTGGTTAAACTGAGCATTTTCATAGTCTAAAAACAGACCTATATGAAATCTAAATACATGTTTTAAGTTTTTTATTCTGTAGTTAACTGATACCCATATATACATTTCTACATCAAATCTATCTATCTATCTATCTATCTATCTATCTATCTATCTATCTATCTATCTATCTATCTATCTATCTATCTATCCATCCATCCATCCATCAATCCATCCATCTATCCATCTATCTATCTATCTATCTATCTATCTATCTATCTATGGCACTGGGATTTTAAATTTATTACACATTTGTATAAGTTGGTCATTTGTTGTAATTGTCCATCTAGTAGATTCATTGATTCTTACTATAATTGTTCCATCCCTAGTAAAGGTATCTCTTATATTCTTGTTCTTCTTCATTGTTCTAGTTTTATAAAATAGCTCTTTCCTCAATTTAGTCAGATCTTCAATTATATACACTTTGAGATTGTTAGGGTTCTTGTTATTATCAGACCTTAACTTCTTCATTGGTTGCTTAGTTAGAATGTTAGCTTTTGTTCTATAGCTAACAAATTTCACTATAATGTCAGCTGGTTTATTACTTTTTTTGTTGTTTGGTCTTCTATGAAGTTGGTGAGCTCTGTCAATCTCAGATGTTAGGATTGGGGAAGCAACACATCTCTTCAGAAAATTACACACTTGAATCTCCAGATTCTGATTATCTTGCAAGTTAAGATTTGAGATGATAACACTATTTCTACGAGTGTACTGTTCAAGGTCTTCATACCTCTTGTTGGAGTGGTTCAGATCCTTTGAGAGCTTGTCCACAACTTCAGTCAGTTTGTTGACCGATTCTGCTAGGCTTTTAGTTACAGACTCGGGTATGTGCTTTGAGGATGTAGCTAGCATACATGTAGGATCAGTTTTCTCCTGTCGTTCAACACCTATAGCTCTCTCGACTTGATTGATTAGATTCTTTTGGATATTGGGCACTTGAAACAGGTGCTGCACAAAGTTGTCAAGAAGGGCTTCCTCCTTAGTCAGGCATCCTAGGAGAGAGTCAAGAAGGAGTTCTGGATCTAGTTCAGTAAATGATTCATCTTCTGTTACATCATCACTTTGCGTTCTTGGACGTTTTGGAGTAGGTACCTGAGATCCTGAGGCACTGGTACCTACCCCACCACTTCCTCCTTTAGCCTTCTTACCTCGCCCTTTTGTCATTTTGGAAACAAATTCACAGGACTATAATTGTGAAATTAATTAGATTACTAGTACAGTACAGTACAGTAGTCAATACTGTGTAGAAAGCCCTAGATTAAATCCCAGATGAAGAAGGTCAGTTTTTAGTCCTTTGTCCTTTGTTCTTTGTCTAGCTATGTCCACATATATCTCACTTTTTCAGCAGAAATTTAGTGTTCAATCTCATCAATTTAAAGCACATTCATAACTGTTACAATGTTACCAAAATTTCCATATTTCCAGTTTCATACAGTCTCTGAGAACGAGTAGAAAGAAAAATTTGGACCTCCGAAAATTTTTATTCACCCGCCATTACAACACCGGATCAAATTTTTAACATTTCACCTTAAAAAAAATCAATTTCGCCAGGGAATATTTTTGGGGATTTTTTTTTCCTGTCATTCAGGACACCTCATTGATTTTGAAAACAGTGAAACCCTTTCTGAAGGAATTTGTTTGAGGTTAAGGGTCTTTTTGGTCTAAAATGACTAGCCTATAAATTAGTATCAAAAATTGATAATAATGTATGTCGTGTGCTCATTATAAGCGATTCTAATGAGTGCACACAACATGGCTTTATTTTATAGAAGATCACAAAGATATAACAAGAGATCATTAATTACGGTTCAAGACCTACTTGGCAAACAGGGTAGAACTTGATTAAAGGTTTAACCCATATATGCCTAGCGTTCCATTGGTGGGACATTGGCAAACTAGTATCAAATAATGATAATAATGTATGTCGTGTGCTCATTATAAGCGCCTAACTGATGCGATACTAATGAGTGCACACAACATGACTTTATTTTATAGATCACCAAAAATATCTATCTATCTATCTATCTATCTATCTATCTATCTATCTATCTATCTTCTGATACTGCGTCGGTCACATTTGACCATTACCGCAGGTGTATATTACATACACTCCAGGTTTTTTTTGCAGGATGAAAGCCTACACAGTAATCATGAAATTAAGATAGGGATCTTTAACCTGCACAGGGGATGGTTCTCCCTGCACAGGGGGCCTCCAGTTGACGTCCCGATCCGAAGGACGGTGCACTTTATGACATTCATCCCTGCATGCAAATGATGCCAATGGAGCGTGTTCGGACACCGAAATTTTATCGCCGCTGCCGGGGATCGAACCCGGGACCTCTAGCATCAGAGGCAAGTGCACTAACCACTGAGCTATCACGCTCCAGATATAATGAGTGATCTTTAATTACGGCCCAAGGAGTAGTATAGGGCGTCACTTGGGGGACAAAAATTGGGGGATAAAAATTGGGGGACGTTTTGCTGTTTTTGTTGTCCCCCAATTCCCCCAATTTATGTCCCCCAAGTGACGCCACTTGATGTAAGCTTGACTAGGCTAGATTGGGACTTGGGTGGTCAGTAGTGTGTTTGTTGAATACCTTCAGAAATGGACTTAGTGTTTGTGTGGTTTGATTTTGTCCCTATAAATTTTCAGTTTTTGAAATTTCTAGGGACACAAGCTTTTGACTGAGCTTGAAAATGACTTCGTTTTTGATGATCTTTCAAGTAGATCCATGTATGTGTGTGGATTGCCTTTGTCCCTATAAATTTGATGTCCCGGAAATTTATAGGGCCCAAGCTTGAAAATGACTTTGTCTTTTTGTGATAAACTTTCAAGAGGTCCAGGGATACCACAAGATGACATTATGTTGGCCTTGTATCTCAAGACTTCATAGTGTCATACTTATATATTGAGGCTATCTAGTACCAAGTTTCTATGAGAAATAAAAATCTTGTATCTCAAGACTTTATATTTCTTCATCAGTAGAACCTTGACTGTCAAGCGTCAAGTGGTTTGGCAAATATATTGAGGCTTGATAGTAGCAAACTTCTGGATATAGATCTTGTATCTCAAGATCTATTTTTTTTTCATTAGTTTGACTATGAAGCGTCAGTGGATGTTATTTCTAGCCATCTCAAGTTTAGATACTACTACCTCTTCGAAATGAAGAGGGGGTGAAAAGACAAGAAAGATTGGTGAACAGTTTTAACTTTATTTGCCCCGCTAACTAACTTGATTACGATGAACAGAGGATTAGGACCGTCCCTCTGTCCTCGTTTACAATTTGAAACCTTAACGTTGTTGTGAAATTGGTTTTAATAATGTCTTTTGATTTGTCTGTGGCACAGTCTCTTCCTCGTCATAGGTAGGTGAATCATATTCATCCAGTGTCTTCTCAAAGAGGAATCTGCGTTTCTTGATGGCACTGTCCATGGATTCATCTGCATCGTAATCTTTCTCGTCCCTCATTGGTTTTGCTGTGCTTACGATTTTCTTATGCACTGGATCTTTCTTCAGTGCTTCTGAATATCCAACCAATGTTCTGTAGAAGTTTGCAAGCTCTTCTGTACATCTTGGTTTGAGTTCCTCATATGCCAAATTTTCAGCATCTTCTGTGTCGATATTATTATGTTCTGCCAAAACTTCTTCCACGGTCTCATTGAATGTATCTTGTAAGCTTTCCTGGGTTTTCAAAACCATTCGGTCCCACGGTCTGTACTTAGATTTCATTTTTTTCTTTTTGGGTATCTCAACTTCGTCATCACTATCATCGTCTTCGGTGTATTCTTCAGAATCATTGGTATAGTCATATTTTCCAAATTTATCTTCTCCTTTTCCCAAATTATAGCGTGGGCTTGAAAACGCTACACTTTCTTCGTCATCTGACATATCTGTAGTATCGTCTTTACAAACACCACTGGATCTATGTCTTCTCAAACTGTCTGATCTTGCAAACTCTCGAAAACACTTATGGCACTGATATCTCCCCATGGATGTCAAATAATGAACTGATTTTTTTCAGTCTTGTCACTCCTTTTATACTCTTCCACAAAATTTTCTAACTTTCTGCACAATTTTCTGCAACTGTCTGTGACTGTTTGTCTTCACTTTTTCCTTTACGCTTGATATTCTTTAGTGGTAAAGACGTAGGTCTCCTGGGAGTATCAGGCCAGTGTTGTTTCATTTTTCTTCTTGGTTCTGCCAGACGACGTCTTTTCGGATGTCTTGTTTTCGCAAGTTGTTGGATTTCTGCGTTACATATTTTGCAGAATCTGGAGGGCCGTCCTTCCCTGAGCTTATTGCTGAGAACTGTGTTAAGTCTTTTCATCAAGTACCGCATCTGTCCATAACTTGTTTCGTATTTACTAGGGTTTTGTGTCACTGGTAACTTTTTGCATTTGACCATCTTTTTGCAGGATGTTTTTGTCTGTTTCTCTGAACTAACCATCTTATTTCCTTTCAGGAGTCTGATAAACTGACAAAGTTAGTATTAATACAGAGTATTTATATCATGTTGAAAAAACTGTTTGTGTCTAAAGTGTAATTTAACCAAAGATTTTCCAGTCATAAAAGGTACACTTTTACCAGTGGCTGCTTTTATGCTGATATGAACTTGGTCAATGAAAGATTTGGCTACTGGCACATAGTGCAAATGTTTTAGTTCTGTATGAAAATAAGTAGAATACTTGGTATGATTAAATGGAACAATTCTCAAAATCGGTGCCTTCACATCACCAACATTTGTAAAATCTGCAATATCTGAATATATGAAAAACGTATCATGTGGAGCATTCAGGTCTGCATTAAAAATAAATGAATCTTTTTCATTCCCAATAGGTTTTCCGAATAGAGAAGGATTGAGCCCTAATAACTTTCCAAACTCCTTGGAAAATTGTAACCTAGTTTGTCTTTCATTTTGACAAATTATTTTCATGCGTTTAGAATTTTCATCAAACACAACTCCAATGCCAACATTTACATGTTCTAATAATCCGTTCTCAAACGCATTGATAGAAGATTGCATTTCTTGTGCCAAATGACTGGGAGAAACATAATTGCCAGGTGGGATGATCAGTTTAGATTTGTCACATGCATTAGTATTTCTACACATTTCAGTGACATTTTTGAAACCGTGTCTTCTTATGTAGCTTGGATCAAGAAAAACCAAATAGAAAAAGTTATTTTCTTTACTGATGTTCAGCACTTGTGCTGAAGTCATTATTTCTACTAATGCAACTTCCCAGTTTTCTTCATTGATATTAATGGGATAATCTAGTCTCACCGTAAAACTGTTCTGTTTGTTTGTTGGAAAAATGTCCAAGGAACTGTCACTTAGCAGTGTAAGGTAGAAGTCATTCATTATTCAGGTGTGGCGTCTGATCAGGGCCCACAATGTTTAACAATGTCCCGCTGAATATTTATATACTTTCTTTTCCACAGAATGACAGTGTTTCAGTTGTGCATTTCAGTTATTTCTTAAGCAACACAAATTTAAAGTTACAATTATTATTCAATATCGTTATAAAAAAAAAGTTAGTTTTCTTTTTTCTTACTATTTATAATTATCGGAAAACCAATCTTTTTTCCGGGAATTGGCTATTTTCAAATTCAATGGACAAAAATCGCTATTGATCGATTTTCGGAAAATCCAATGACCTGACATTTAACGGGAATGCGGTACCTTCGATATATATTCATAATTTGTTAGTTATGGCGATACTAATAAGAAAATGATAAAGTAAATAACCAAAGTTATATCTAGAGCTCTCTTAAGAACATGATTTAGCATTTAAAACGCCTTTATAAAGTAGAAGTAAAACAAAGATCAGGAATTGATACAATTAACTTACTCCACCCATAAAAGACACCAAAGGGAAAGAAATACAAACATTAAGCGACCAGACCATAATGGAAACCTAAACAAAGGAAGGCCATAAGGACAGTTACTTTCCCACAAAATGGCCATATGGCCATCCAAAACCAAAAGACACAAGTGATACACACAGTAAGTAACATACAACAACATAAATAAATCGCCACAGAAGAGCCGCCTTGGAACGGTCAGTGGAAGATTTCAATATCCACTCTGAGTATTTTGTCTTATTGGGTTTTTCCCAATAGGAATTCTCAAAATAGTAACGGATAAAAAATGATAAAAATCATTATCATTTTGCTATTTGAAGCTCAAATCGGGTCAAATATTGTTTTTCGAAATAAATATAATACAAGCTTATAAATTTATGCATCACTCATAGAACACAGTCTTTCTTTTCTTAAATTTAAAACAAAGATTTTCATTTGGACATTCAACAAAACCATTTTCATTGAAAATTGGTTTAGGGTTGACTATATATACAAAGTGGTTTCTTGTTACAAACAGGCTAGTGCTCTAGCTTACTGGTGCATGGTTTGTGACAAATGCATTGCGTGTTTTTCCGACTTGGTCCAAAGATGCAAGATTATCGAATATATGCTTAAACAGAGTAGAAGGTAGCTACGCTCAGGCTACTTTAAGGGGATCCACGGACATTGGAAAGCCTCCGCTCTGGGAATAACTCTGGTCCATAGAGACATTCAGGTGGTTCTAAAGTGTATTCGAGATAATCTCAAATCGCCAGGAGTCCCAAGTTGCAGGGAAACCCATTAATGCAATTCACAAGCACACTAGGGAGGTTGTTTGCCATCAGAGGTGGCATCTAATTCTCTTGTTCTTTTTTTTCATAAACAGCTTGGTCCTACCAAAGTTATCTTTAGTTATATACCTGCCGCCGGTCAGGTAATATGAGTCAAATTGTTCAATGTGTAGATGTGGACGTGTGGAATCTCCACATTGTGGATCCACATTCTCCACATCACATCCACAAGGAGCATTTAAATCTGAGTCTCAGAAGTCAGAAAGGGCTGGTTGCAAAATTGCCGAATGTGTAGATGTGGACATGTGGAATCTCCACATTGTGGATCCACATTCTCCACATAACATCTACATTTGCTCCACATTACCTCCACAATTTCAATGTGGAGATGTGGAGGTTCCACAATTTCAATGTGGAGGTAACACAATTTCAATGTGTAGATTTGGACGTGTGGAATCTCCACATTGTGTATCCACATTCTCCACATTGCTCCACATTGAGCATTTTAATCTGAGTCTTAGAAGCCAGAAAGGCCTGGTTGCAGAATTGCCGAATGTGTAGATGTGGACATGTGGAATCTCCACATTGTGGATCCACATTCTCCACATTACATCCACATTTGCTCCACATTACCTCCACAATTTCAATGTGGAGATGTGGAGGTTCCACAATTTCAATGTGGAGGTTCCACAATTTCAATGTGGAGATGTGAGAAGCCTCCGTGGTCGAGTGGTTACGCTACTCGCCTTGTAAACCAGGGGTCGCAGGTTCGATCCCGGGCTTCTCCAGACTTTCGGATGAGTCTTTAAACCGAGGTCCCGTCTCCGTATGACCTTAGCTGTTGGTGGGACGTAAAACTGAAACACTCACTCATGTGGAGATGTGATTATACATTTGTGATGTGGAGATGTGGAAGTTAAGAGACAATTATATTACATACAAAATATATCTAGGCACTTTAGCTCAGTTGGTAGAGCACCTGTCTGATAAGCAGGAGGTCATAGGTTCGAGCTCTATTCGTGCCAAAACATTTTTTTTCAATTTCAAGTTATTTCTAAAAGGCCAACATAATGTCATCTTGTGGTATCCCTGGACCTCTTGAAAGTTTATCACAAAAAGACAAAGTCATTTTCAAGCTTGGTCCCTATAAATTTCCGGGACATCAAATTTATAGGGACAAAGGCAATCCACACAAACACATGGACCTACTTGAAAGATCATCAAAAAACTAAGTCATTTTCAAGCTTAGTCAAAAGCTTATGTCCCTAGAAATTTCAAAAACTGAAAATTTATAGGGACAAAATCAAACCACACAAACACTAAGTCCATTTCTGAAGGTATTCAACAAACACACTACTGACCACCCAAGTCCCAATCTAGCCTAGTCAAGCTTGCATCAAGTGGCGTCACTTGGGGGACAAAAATTGGGGGAATCGGGGGACAACAAAAACAGCAAAACGTCCCCCAATTTTTGTTCCCCAAGTGACGCCCTATACTACTCCAAGGCCTGCTTGGCAAACAGTGTTGAACTTGATCAAAGGTTTAACTCATATATGCCTGGCAGCCGATTGGTGGCACATTGGCAAACATTGTTGATCTTGATCAAAAGGTTTAACCCATATAAGCCAGAGTCCCATTTGTGGGACATTGGCAGTTAGTGTAGATCTAGATCATATATTTAACACATATATGCATAGCGTCCCATTTGTGGGACATTGGCAATCAGTGTAGGCCCAAATGATCAGACGCTGAAAAACCTGGCGTCTGATCTGTGCCGCAAAATGCTGGCGATGAATTAGGTGTACGGACTTTGAGTGATTTTACGGACCATTATTAATACACTCAGGCATTTTACAGAAGCACCAGACTGGAATTTTTACGATTTTACAAGTGAAGGGATGAAGTTTACGCCTGCCTGTATCGTTGTTTGTTTGTTTTTCGGAAACGCTGACATTTGTCCATTTTCCAAACCATTCAACTAAATGCTGTCTCATTTTTGAGACGTCGAATATTAGTCTAGTGTTAAATGAGTCCGGAGCAAAACAAAACCTCTACCACGTTCGCTATTGCAAAAAGCCCACAATCATTAGAATTCGGTTGTTGTTGAACAGGGGCATACATTTGTTCCTTATTTCGGTTGTTGTTGAACAGGGGTATACATTTGTTGCTTACTTCTGCTAAAAAACATAGGTTGTGGGTACTCGTTGAAACCGTCTCGCCGGTCTGTGGGGTTCGTATACTCTCTGTTCAGAGCAGAAATATGAAAAAATATGGGATTTTTTGATTTATCGGACTTTCATTTTAGGGTTGCTAAATTTACATTTTCTAGATCTCTGCTTAAAACGTACAGTATGGTTACTTTACGATTTTTCTAGCAGAAATAAGGAAAATAATAATAAACTACATTTTATATAAAGACAACTGGGGTTCATGGGAGGGGTATACATTATTTTTCCTATTTTTTTATCCAAGACATAGCTTGTTGTTACTCGTTAGAACCGCCTCAACGACGTTGTTCTAACGAGCAACAGCAACCTATGTTTGCAGTATAAATAAGAAAAATATGACGAATTTTTATCAGAAAAGTAACCATTTTGGAAATGTGAAAAATGCACCATATCTCGAAACGTTAAGTCCTACAAAATTGGAATGCAATGTCTTCAAAATGACCAAAATAGTGTTGACGGTGATGTTTCGTCTAAATTCAAACAAACAAAATAACAGCATTCATTCAAAATATCAGCTGGAAACAAACTTTGTGGAAGTCACTTTCTACTATTTCAATCCAGGTATGCAGCACACGTCAACTTATTATGAGCTAAAGCAATTGACTTAACACATGTTTAATCTCGTTAGAAAATTAATGGCCCTTAAAATCGCCAACAAGAAATGGATGCAGTTAAATTTCGTCGTTGTTTAAGCAAACAGTGTAGACCCAGATCAGATGCCGCATTTTGCGGCCAAGATCAGACGTCAAGTTTTGCAGCGTCTGATCATAATTGTCCGTAAAATCACGCAAAGTCTGTACACCTAATTCATCGCCACGTTTTGTAGCGTCTGATCAGTTTGCCAATGTCCCACAAATGGGACGCTAGGCATATATGGGTTAAATACCTGATCTGGATCTACACTGTTTGCCAGTGTCCCACGAATGGGACTAGGCATATATGGGTTAAACCTTTGATCAAGATCTACACTGTTTGATAATGTTCCACCAATGGGACGCTAGGCATATATGGGTTAAACCTTTGATCAAGTTCTACACTGTTTGCCAAGTAGGTCTTGAACCGTAATTAATGATCATTTATTATATCTTTGTGATCTTCTATAAAATGAAGTAATGTTGTGTGCACTCATTAGAATCGCCTCAGCGATGCGCTTATAATGAGCACACGACATACATTATTATCATTATTTGATACTAATTTCATTAATTTCTGACGACCCGAAGTGGAGATATTAGGGATAAGGCACCACTACCCACAACATCCGGGTCACAATCCGGGAATTTCCCGGACAAATCAACTTAAAAAACGGACCCCTAAAATATTAAAAATGAAAAATAATTTTAATAATCTTTAGAATACAGCTAAAAAAATTATTTGATACTAATTGTTATTAATTTCTGACCACCCGAAGTCGAGATATTAGGGATAACGCAAATCCAGGTCAAAATCGGGAATTTTCCGGACAAATTAACTTCAGAAATGGACCCTTAAAATGTTAAAAATGAAAAATAATGTTTAATACTCTTTTAGTGTGGAGCTTAAAATTTTATTTGATACTAACTTTATTAATTTCTGACCACCCGAAGTGGAGATATTAGGGATAACGCACCACTACCCCTCATTTCCCGGACATTTCCCGGACAATTTCCGGACAATTCCCGGACATTAGTGTTCGCCACCTAGACTGCTACACCGGTCAGACTGAAAGCCCCAAGACACCACATGACACCCCAAGACACACCATGACACCACAAGACACCCCAAGACACCAAAACTTATTTTTTCCACAAGAGTGTTAGAAGGCTTTTCAATACCTAAAAGTATTTAATAAACCAAATTAAGACGCTTTTTTCGTCCTAAACAGTTACACAATGCACTGTCTATACTCCTGTAGCTATCATCGAAGGCAATTCGGCAATGTAATAAACACCCAAGACACTGAAAAAAAAAGCTAGATCTTAACGCCTAAAGTAAGAACATTTTAAAGATAAGACTTTTATAATGCAAGACTGAACGTTTTAAACTGTATATAAAGTGACACTGTTAAAATGTAGATAAGGTGATGGTATATTCATCATTTTAAAATTGGATTAACTACGTTCCACTCCATACGAGTTTTTGCAAACAAGACTTCCCACTTTATTGCATGTTGGTATCGACACCCTAACGACACTGTCGAAAACTTCCAGTTATTTAAAGATCAGCTCGATCGCATTAAATCTCAAAATAAGGGTAAAAACTTCCCGCAGTACATGTCCTAAGTGACTTCAACTTCAGACAGATTGTTTGGCCAGATAGGCTCAGCAAACAAGGCACATTGCTGAGTCCGTCAGAGGGGCAGGTGTTGGTTCACATTATGAATGATCATGGCTTGGAACAGGATGTTGACTTCCCTACTCGAGATGGAAACACTTTGGATTTGATTCGTTGTCTGCGCATGTCATATTCTTCGAAGATTGACAGTATTTGAAAAATGCCACCTAGCGGAAGATAATGGGATTTGATTCTTACAACTTTGCCAGGACAGTTTGGGGATATTAATCCCCGGACAAACTTAGTGATCATGAATTTTGAAAATCTTCTTACCACCCATAAAAAACCCTCGTAGAAAGGTGTACTTATATCAAAAGGGTGATTATGAAACTATGAGGAAGGATGCCCTAAAATTTGCAAGAGAGAAATACTTTAATGGTCATTCAGACGCTCCGTCTGTCCAGGAGAACTTTGATTTGATAAAATATTTCATTCAAGCTTCGTCCGAAAATCATATCCCCTCCAAAACCACGCTAGAGAACCACTGTACACGAAATTTACAGTAGTTGCGTGTTGGCCCAGTCAAAGAGTGCATATTTTTTAACATTTTGCTGTTGATCTGGATAGAAAAAAAGGTGTGTAATTCTAAATAATTTATTTTTGGAAAGGGGCTTTCGCAAAATACTGTCACTTACATGTCCAATTTTATATTTACCTAATGACAGACGTGTTAACCAAAGTGATTGCTCATTCAGCGTCCGATTTATGCCAGCATGTGATTTTTATGAAAAAAAAAGGTTAAAAATCGCACGTGTTCCTTTTTGGAAATAATCTGGAACACATTTTCAATTAAGAAGAATTGAACAATTCCGTACTTACAATGTGGACAAGTTCGAAACTATTAGGTTGTATATTTTGCAAGTTATTTGAGGTTTTCTTACTGTACACACTGTAATAAATGTTGCGTGCACTGGCCCAGTAATCGGGACGTCACTGTACGCAATTGTCGAGTTTGGTCAAAAGAGCACTGTACCCATAAGACGAGTGATTTCTATTCCGCATTTGCTTTTAAACCAAAATTGCGACAGAATACCCCGCAGTATCTGAAATTTTGACCGATATGTATGACTAAGACTTAATTAGCTGATATTTTAACATGCTATCCTCCAATTTTTTAACTTCCATGATGTAGGAAATTATTAAGTATTCCACACTTACTCACTTCACATACTCACGCCTGATGTTTGAACGATTTGCCCAGAACGATTTGGATATGTACTTGTAGCTCAGTCGGAAGCGCGTCTGAATTGTGGTCTGGAGGTCTGGTTTGTCAGTATCGATAGCGCAGTGGTTAGCGCGTTCGACTTACGATCGAGAGGTTGTGCGTTCGAATCCGGCTACGGGTATCGAGGTGTGTCCTTGGGCAATACACGTAATTACACTGCCCCACTCCATCCAGGTGTAAATGGGTAGCAGTGGTGTAAAAGCCACTGCCTCTCCCCCTCGCGCGCTTGAAAACAACCGGAATGAGTGTTCGAGAGCGATTCAATAAGCTTGAAGCTTTCATCGCAATCGAACTAAAATAAATTAATATAAACAAAGAGGACAGTTATTTTCCCACAAAATCGCCAAAAGGTTATCCGAAATAAAATAATATAAGCGACACAAACACCAAAAGACAATCCAAAAACAACGCTGAGGACTCGACAGCAAGTAACAACAGGAATGCTGGAGCAAAAGAAAACCAACAGTTTGACTCCAATGGGCCCGACCAGAGACAGAGCATCAGGTACCAACCAACCATAAGCCTTTACGTTGGAACCGTCATAGATTCAGAGGCCTGCCCCACCGGCGTGCAGTTAAAGAGGGAACCAGAGTTGTCAACCGTGATTGGGTTAAATACCATGCATGCAGTCTGTCGTACAACATTTATGTTGTACCCAATCTTTTTATATCGAAGAAAGATTTTACGAAATTGGGTGCTGAAGTCATTGCGGTTATAAATTTTTCTAAATTTATATACTAAGTAACCATAAAATTCGGGTTCTGATAGACCTTGTTGCAGAAGAGATTTAAGTCCAGTATTGGATTTTGAAATTAAATCAGAATGACGTCTATAAAATTTTGAAAAGGCTTTGCGTAGTTTATTGTGCCGATAACCCTGATTAAGAAGTTTAGCCGTCAAGAATGTATTACGACTGTTGAAGTCATTTACATGACTACACACTCTGGCAAAGCAAGTTCAGCACCCGCGACATGAAAATTAACGGAAACGGGCAGATTCAAGTCCGGGTATTGCTGGGTCCGAGATGCGAGTAATGGTCAAATGTGACCGATGGCAGTAACAACAGATGGTTAAGCACCTGACTTGCATTTTAGTGCTTCAGATTGTTCTGTATCGGAAAGTCTACGCTCGGATAGAAAACAACCCACTGAACTCTTCACTTTGTATGTCTGCTGTTAGTTGGAGAGAATCTGTACCGGGACTTATAAAACGTTTCCAACAAGGGAGAAAACAAAAATGAACTCTTTGAACTCAATTTTGAAACAGACTAACGCTAAAAGGAACAGAACAATTTTAATACTGTTATTGCTTGTATCTGGTGACATTCAACTAAACCCTGGTCCAGGAAATGGTTCGGTCTTTCCCTGTGGATACTGTGAGTTGCCAGTTACTTGGTCGCAGTTGGGAGTTTGTTGCACAAACTGTAGTATTTGGTTTCATAAGTCATGTGAAGATATTAGTACAAAGGACATGTCTTACCTTAGAAGAATTTATGTAGTGTTGATCTGTTGCAAATGTAACAGTATAAACGCTGACAACTTCACCTACAATAGCTATTCCCTATATACTACAAACATGCATCAGCCACTTAATGAACTTTATTCAACTATCGACTCGGTACAGTCAAACCTGACATCCAGTCCTTTACATGCTAGCAGCCCTCGGAGGGCCTCAGCGTCAGACAGAACAGGAAAGTCTTCGATCAGTGACAGTCATAAGGAACAGGTCAGACCAACATGAAATACCTAAAACTTCAAACCTACGACTTTTAACTGTGAATTGTTGCAGTATAAGAGAAAACAAATCTGAATTTACAGCAGCTCTTGACTATATCAAGCCGGACATTATTTGTGGGACCGAATCTTGTCTCAAGGGTATTAAACCCGGGAAAGACCCAGAAAGAGACGCTATCAAGTCTAGTGAAATTTTCCCCACAAATTTCAACATCCATAGAAATGACAGAGGAAGCCGTGGGGTCGGGGTGGCGTCTTTACTGGGATTCGAACGGGTTATGTAGCAACAGAACAGAGCTTGTCACTGATTGCGATAAAGAATGAACCAAGGTCGGACCCAGGAATAATAAAGGCTTGTACCTCTCATCATTCTATATGCCTCACCGAAATATGAATGATCACCTAAATGACTCATTGAAAAAACTGTCAAATTCCAAGAAAAATAAACATATAATTATTGCAGGTGATTTAAACTGCCCGGATGTTGACTGGGATAATTTACTGTTAAACCGGGAGCCGCCGACAGGGAGGTACAACAAGCTTTAGTGGACCTTTCGATTGAACATGGACTTACTCAAGTACACAATGGACCTACACGCCTGTAGGCCAGTACATTTAGCCGGAAATGACCCCTGACCCCCAACTAACATCTTGAGAAATGTTATCAGCAGTTATAGTATCAGGAAGGTGTCCTGATTTATAGAAAAAAGTCCTTAAAAATCTGCGGGGAAAGGGTATCTTATTTGTTTTGTTGTTTTGGTGGTGGGGGGGGGGGGGGGTTAAAAAATACGAAAAATGAAGAAAAATCATAAAAACAAGGCAATTAAGGAGGGTCGCGCATAATTGACTCTGCCGTAATCAGGTTCGAAATTTTACCTCAAAATGATTTTTGTTTCTATTTAGTTTTCAAAGTGTTTCCTGAGGTTTTTGTAACATTTAATAACCATTGCAATGTGCATTTTGTTATAAATTATTTTGCGACTTCATAGACTACTTTCCGGTCTAGTCCGCATGGCTGGAAGCACAGGAAAATAGAGGGATAAAATTTATCCAGCTACTGGTTTGTTTCCTCGGATTGCAGCCCATCAGCTGTCCATGGCAAATCTGAACTCTCTTTAACGCACGACGTTTACTTTATTTTTCCATTGGTGTCAAAATTATAGCCTCGAAGAGTCTATCAGTTCACATATTCCACGGCCATACTTTGTCAACACAAACAAAACAATGAATCAATAGTGACGTTTACTTTAGTTTGCGTGACGTCATATATATGGAAAGAAAACACTGCCATATTTGATAACTAAAAGTGCAGACTGTAATGCCTGGCAGCGCACAATATTCTTTTAACTGTCAGTCGCAGTCTCAGGTTCAATTACTGTTAAGCCATCTCAGTGAACAAATAGCCTGTGCCAGCACCCATAATTAGGATCTTGCACTCAACAGGTGTAGGCCTACTGGTAAACTGCTTAGAGGATGATCCCGATCTAAGCCTGCCCACGCAAAGCGGTGCGAGTCGGCCTGTCCATGTTAATAAACTCTATTGGTTCGATTGGCGGCGGGGTTTTAGTTGACATTTCATCTTAAGGTCGGGTAAATGTCCCACAAATTTGGAAGCGACGTCTCCAAAATGACCTTTACAGTGTTGACGGGGACGTTAAACCTTAAATCAAACAAACAATAATCAAACATAAGCAAAAGGTGTACAAGAAAAAATCCCTTTGATCTGTTTCGAATGTAAAGATGATGGTTTAGGTTGTGCCACACGGAGCCTTTGTATGCCCACACATCCACCATCATAACAGAATTTTGTCAATGTACCGGCTCCAGCCAATCGGGCTGCATGATGCTTTCACGCAGAGCTGAAACCGACCGCACGTGAGAACTAGTAAACCGCTTAGAGGGTCTAAACCTGCCCAGGAAAATGGGTCCGAGTCGGACCGTCCATGCATATAAACCCTATTGGTTTCGTTGAGCGGCAGGGCTTGAGATGTCATTTTAACCTCAACATAATATTGGTCATTTTGGAGAGGTTACTTCCCAATTTGTGGGTCTTTTTACCCGACATTGAGATGAAACCTGACAGCCAGTGAAACCAATCTATATGTTTATAAGGACCGTCCGTCTTGCACCACTTTACCTGGGCAGGGCGGTCTACTCGTACTCATGAGTGATTGGGTTAGTATCATGCAGCACAATCTTTTTCTTCAAGGCTAGTTCGGGGCTATCATGCATTGTAGAGACTATATAGATGAGAAGTATTTGGGCGACGCCATTGAAGTGGTGTAGCACACTGAAGTGATTCAGCTATGATTACAAAGCCCCCCCCCCCACCCCCCCCCCCCCCGCAGAACAGAACTCGCGTGACAAGACATAAAGAACAATGATGAAATGCATTAAGCTGAGAAAAGAGCCTTGAGGAACACCGACCTTCAATTCGAATTCTTCAATGGAACCAACACAAAAACGCATACGGCTCCGCGAATGAGCATAGGCCCACTGGACCATTCGAACATTCCACTCCTCCACTTCAAATTTTCTCTGTGCCTCCCAGATGACTTTCCGAGACACTCAACCAAATGCCTTCTCAAGGTCCACGAAAGCCACTATGTGGGAATGCAACTGCCATTTTGGCTTTCCGCTAGTGATGTTTCCATTACGGTCTAGTTATTCATGTTCGTGGTTCTTTCCCTTTGGTGTGTCTGATCGGAGGTGTTGGGTAATTGTATCGATTCCAGGTCATTGCCATCACTTCTATCCACTTTCGGAAAGTAAAAGGATAACTTATCTCACCTCCCTTTCACAGTTTGCAAAAACACGCAATAGATAATTAAATAGCGTTTCCGGTCAATATGGCATGAAAAAAAAAAATGTCAGAATTATAGAAAAAAATAATTAGAAGTGTTTCTACTTTCCCTATAACGTTGGCAGGAGCTTAAATGGGAAAAAGGAAATTTTTATAATCTTTTGCATCAGCTTATTGTATTTTTTTTTTTTTTTTATCAATTCCAACCCATTTCATTAGGGGGTGGGGTTATAAATTGTCATAAAGAAAGCTAAAAATGTATAATAATGTTTCCCAGGTATATTAATAATATACATCTGACATTGTTTGAACGTCTGCGACAATGTTAATGGCTTCGTATCTTTTAAACATGAACAAAACGACAATATGGCTATATCAGAACATGCATTTTTTGGCCAGAAAAATCCATTTTTCACACCATAAAACTTACAAATGAAATTGTGTTTCAACTCTAATGAAATACTTTGATTCATATCACATTAAGGAAGCAAAAATATGTACAATAATAAAGGTATAATCCTTGTTCTTGTCATTTAAACAATATCTTAATGCTTTTTTAGCCATTTTTATTGGGGGGTGGGGTAATTTTTTCTGTAATATTTCTCTCAGATGCCTGGTGACATGGTCAAATTTCACGCCTATTTCGTGTATCTAATATTATTACACAATATATGTGAAAATAAGAAAAATCTAAAGACGAAAAATGCATTCTTTTTTTCAAATATAGCGAAAATTGCATCTCAAAACAGCAAAACATGCAGAAAAGGACATTTGTAAATAGGTGTTTCGACAAAAATCTGTGAAAGAGTTTGTCTTTCACACATAGGCACGTAAACATGACATTATCCTGCATTGCGTTTTTTAAACCAAACTTGGAAATATTGTTTTAAACAATTGTTATCGACAATTTGTCAATGACTGGGGTAATTATTGAAACATTCGATAAATTCGAAAACAGTACCCATCTTTAAAGCTAAAAAGCTCGAAAAAAAGCCTGGTGGGCCTATATTTTTATACCGGCAAACGAGTGCAGAGATGTCAAGCTACAAAATATAAGCAAATAAAAAAAATCTAAAGAGAAAAGAATTACTCCCCACCCTCCTTAATACTTGACTTCATTAAATCATCCAAAATGAATAATTCTATCTGGGGAAAATACTAAAAATTCTGAAGATAATAGTTTTCTTTTTTTGTTTTTTTTTGTATATTTTTGTGTGTAAAATTTCGCAAAACAAGTATTAGCTTTTATAAAAAGCTTGAGTCTATGCTAAGCACACATTAATTTGTGTAGAACTAAAATGTGCCAGTTACCACAAAGTGTAAAAAAAGTCACATATCAAATGAGGATTTCCAAAACTTATCACCAATGTCACATAAAACAAAATTTCCGATTTTTTTTCACTATCAATTACAACTAATTGTACTACATGCCTACATTTACGGTTTCTTCATTTCGCATTCTAGTTTAAACTTTCATTTTACATTCTAGCTTAACGTCATCAAAAAACATTCTGCCAAGATTGCCTGCACACATTAATTTGTGTAGAACTAAAATGTGCCAGTTACCACAAAGTGTAAAAAAAGTCACATATCAAATGTGGATTTCCAAAACTTATCACCAATGTCACATAAAACAAAATTTCCGATTTTTTTTTCACTATCAATTACAACTAATTGTACTACATGCCTACATTTACGGTTTCTTCATTTCGCATTCTAGTTTAAACTTTCATTTTACATTCTAGCTTAACGTCATCAAAAAACATTCTGCCAAGATTGCCGTCTAGAAATGAAAACATTAAGAATTGGTTGTGGGAAGAACTAGATAAGGGCAAATATATGTTATTTTTGCAACTTGAGAGCAGTCGTGCATATCTATGTGATAAACTTTAGGCAGCTTTCAGGTAATTGCTGGGTTTCAATATGCAAGTGGGCGTTGCAGTATGGCCAGAGTTGGGGTGTCCTGGGGTAACCAGATGAAAAATGAAAAGTAGTACCAGTCAACAAAATACCAGTCATGACCTTTCATTAAATGCTTCCGGAGCAAACGCTATCATTAAGATTGTCTACACCCGTGGGCGTAGACAATAAAGGAAAGTCGCTTAAAACAAGAATAAAATAATAACACTGACATATATCTTAAAAGTAAATCCATATCGGTACCTAACTTCATAAAATTATTTAAAAAATGATAGTTTCTGTGCAAAAGGTATTTTTTTATGGGGGGGGGGGGAGTGGTTTTTTTTTTGGGGGGGGGGGGGGGGGGGGGAAATCAAAAGCAAACACATCACGAAAACATGCCTATATAATTTTGACCACGTCTAACCCACTTTTATCTATATACTTGAAAAACTTTGGGTTTAGGGGTTATATATTTTTTTTCTGCTCAAAATCATAGCTTCTGAGATTGTTGATACTCAATAGAACTGCCTCATTATGTTTTGAGCAGAAATGAGTGAGTGAGTGTGTTTGAGGTTTACATCCCGTCAACAGAAAATGTCATATGCAGTGGTTTAAAAACATTTCGGCATCTAGATTTCAAGGAAAGATAGGAGTGAGATTTTCAATGTTATCTGAATAAAGCCCTTACAAATTTATCAAGCGTAGCAGAGAAATGAAGTCTAAGTAAACGGTAAAATCCCCACTACCCGTCTATTGATGAAACCCCTGCAATACGGAGGCCGGACCTCGGTTTAAAGACTCATCTGAGAGTCTGGCGAAGCCCATGGATCGAACCCACGACTCCTGGTTTATGAGGCTAGTAGCTTATCCACTACAACACGGAGGCTTCTTTTAGCAGAAATAAGAAAAAATGTACATGTACACCCTCTCAAACTCCCCACTGCCCCATCCACCCAGGTGTAAATGGGTAGCAGTGGTGTAAAAGTCAACTGCTTCTTCCTCGTGCGCGTGAAAACATCCGGAATGAGTGTTCGAGAGCGGTTAATTAAGCTTGAGGCTTTCATCGCAATCGAACTAAAATAAATTAGTATAAACTAAAACTCCAGTAGGAGGGGGATTCTATCGAGTACCCACAATCTATGCTTTTGAGCAGACATTACGAAACACGCCTAAACGAAAACATTGTCAATTGTTCATCCCAAAAATGTAATTTTAAGATAAAAATGATGTTTTTCTTATTTCTGCTCAAAGCATAGATTGCGGAGCTCGACAGAACCCCCTGGACTTGGCGGTTCTACCGAGTACCCACAATCTATGTTTTTGAGCTGATATAAGAAATTTAATATTTATCCTTGTATTATATAAAAGTTGGGTTCGAGGGGTCAAAATGATATAGACGTGTTTTTTACCCCGCCCATCTGGGCTTGGAGTAATAGAGTGGGCTGCTAATGCTTCCGCACAGAACTGATACCGACCGCATATGAGTACTGCTAAACCGCTGAGAATATCCAGAAAAGTTGCTGCGAGTCAGCCTGTCCATGCATGTAAACCCTTTTGGATTCATTGGGCGGCAGGGATTGAGATGTCATTTCATCTCAATGTCAGGTAAAAGTCCCACAAACTTGGAAGCAACGTCTCGTTTTCGTGATGAATAAGTAAAACCTCAGAATTTTTCTTTTGATTTTTTGGGGGGTGGTCAAATCTTCCAATAGATTTGAATATACGTGTTTTCGTAAATTTTTTATGACCCCAACTTTAAAAAAGTTGGAGGGGCATATTGCTTCTGGTTCGTCCATTCGACTTTCCGTTTCGCCTTTGATGCATAGCATAACGCAAGAAATGTGCATGCTAGGGATTTGAAATTTCATATATCGATTCTTCATGGAAAATTAGGTAACGCGTATTTTTTTCTTATCCGGATTATGCCCCTTTCAAAAATTATTGCCCTTTGATTTTTTTTTTATAAAATCTTGTCAGCAAAATATCTCAAAATCTATTGGAGGAAGAGCCTTGTAAGTTGGTGACGAGTAGATGTCCTGATAAACTTTTGACTAAATTCCGAAAAATACTTTGTGGCTAATGGCCCTTTGTCACTTTGTGTACATTGTAGGTCTATGCTGTGTGATGCATAGCAAAACTTTAGAACCTTGTATGCCAGGGTTTTGAAATTTCATATAATGGCAAATTAGCTGAAAGATATTTTTCCCATCCGGATGTTGCCCCTTTTAAGGTTGTTTGAGACAACCTTTGTGTTCAGTCAGCTCAAAGCAGTTATTGTGCGCAATGTTGGGAAACAAAATTTGTAAATCAATTTCAAGGGGTACACCCCTATTATTTTTCCTGCCTGTTAAAAAGTCAGCGGCCAATTTCTATTGCAGCAATTGTTCTGATTGTGATTTTTGAGTGGTTGCTTCCACAAAGTCACACATAGCTATCAAAATCTTACGTGCGCCATGTTACCGGAATACACCGTATGCACATATTTACGATATTAATCCATTTGATTCTGATGGCACAAATGTGCTTCCATACATTAAAATTTGTCATGAGACATTGACAAATTTATTTTCAGACCAAAAAAAAAAAAATGTTTATTCTTACAACTTGAACATTGATCTTGTTTATCAATAGCATACAAGGAAAATATAATGGCATGTATTAAAAAATAGAATGTAGAAAGACTGCACTTTATCAATTTCTGACGTAAGTTTTGTTTTTTGATGACATCATTTGTTTGCGCGTGAGGATCCTTACAGTCGGTAAAACAGTGTATGGTGCTGGTCTGGCCATTACTTATTTAATGCTTTTTCTGCGGATTAAATCCTCATTTTCTCAGAACTGGCACGGATATTTATGAGGACTTTTTTTAGCTCACCTGTCACGTAGTGACAAGGTGAGCTTTTGGGATCACTTTTTGTCCGTCGTGCGTGCGTGCGTGCGTCAGTGAGTCCGTAAACTTTTCTTGTGAACACACTAGAGGTCACAGTTTTGGGCCAATCATCATCAAACTTGGTCAGAATGATAATCATGACAATATCTCGGTCAAGTTCGAATATGGGTTATGGCAGGTCAAAAAGTAGGTCAGTAGGTCAAATCAAAGAAAAATCTGTGCACACTCTAGAGGCCAAAATTTTAGGCCGATCGCCATCAAACTTGCTCAGAATGATCATCTTGAAAATAACTCGGTCAAGTTCGAATATGGGCTATGCCAGGTCAAAAAGTAGGTCAGTAGGTCAAATCATAGAAAAACCTTGTGAACAGTCTAGTGGCCACAGTTTTAGCCCGATCGTCATCAATCTTGCTCAGAATGATCGTCTTGACAATATCTGGGACAAGTTCGAATATGGGACATGTCGGGCCACAAAGTAGGTCAGTAAGTCAAATCAAAGAAAAACCTTGTGAATATACTAGAGACCACAGTTTTGGTCCGAAAATCATCAAACTTGCTCAGAATGATTATCTTGACAATATCTCGGTCAAGTTCGAATATGAGTCATGTCGGGTCAAAAAGTAGGTCAGTATGTCAAATCAGAGAAAAACCTTGTGAACATACTAGAGGCCACGGTTTTGGTCCGATCATCATCAAATTTGCCCAGAATGATCATCTTGACAATATCTCAGTCAGCTTCGAATATGGGTTTTGTCGGGTCCAAAAGTAGGTCAGTAGGTCAAATCATATGAAAACCTTCTGAACACACTAGAGGCCACAGGTTTGGTCCAATCATCATCAAACTTGCTCAGAATGAGCATGTTGATAATATCTTGGTCACGTTCGAATATGGGTCATGTCGGGTGACAATGTAGGTTGGTAGGCCAAATCATAGAAAAACCTTGTGAACACACTAGAGGCCACAGTTTTTTGGTCCGATCATCATCAAACTTGCTCAGAATGATAGTCTTGACAATATCTCGGTCTAGTTCGAATATGGGTCATGTCGGTCAAAAAGTAGGTCAGTAGGTCAAATCATAGAATAACCTTCTGAACACATTAGAGGCCACAGTTTAGGTTCGATCATCATAAAACTTGCCAAAATGATCATCTTGGCAATATCTCGGTCAAGTTCGAATACGGGTCATGTCGGGTCATAAAGTAGGTCAATAGGTCAAATCATAGAAAAACCTTGTAAACACACTAGAGGCCACCGGTTTGGTCCGATCATCATCGAACTTGCCCAGAATGATCATCTTGACAATATCTCAGTCAAGTTCGAATATGGGTCATGTCTGGTCAAAAAGGAGTCAGTAGGTCAAATCATAAAAAAACCCTCTGAACACACTTGAGGCCACAGTTTTGGTTCGATCATCATCAAACTTGCTCAAAATGATCATTGGACCATGTCTCGGTTAATTTCGAATATGGGTCATGTCTGGTCAATAAGAAGGTCAGTAGGTCAGATTGTTGAAAAACCTTGTGAACACACTAGAGGTCCCAGTTTTGGTCCGATCATCATCAAACTTGCTCAGAATTACCATCTTGTCAATATCTGGGTCAGGTTTGAATATGGGTCATGTCGGGTCAAAAAGTAGGCCAGCAGGTCAAATCATAGAAAAACCTTGTGAACACACTAGAGGCCACATTTTTGTTCCGATCATCATCGAACTTGCCCAGAATGATCATCTTGACAATATCTCAGTCAAGTTCGAATATGGGTCATGTCTGGTCAAAAAGTAGGTCAGTAGGTCAAATCATAGAAAAACCATCTGAACACACTTGAGGCCACAGTTTTGGTCCGATCATCATCAAACTTGCTCAAAATGATCATTTGACCATGTCTCGGTTAATTTCGAATATGGGTCATGTCTGGTCAATAAGAAGGTCAGTAGGTCAGATTGTTGAAAAACCTTGTGAACACACTAGAGGTCCCAGTTTTGGTCCGGTCATCATCAAACTTGCTCAGAATTATCATCTTGACAATATCTGGGTCAAGTTTGAATATGGGTCACGTCGGGTCAAAAAGTAGGCCAGCAGGTCAAATCATAGAAAAACGTTTTGAACACTCTAAGAGGCCACAGTTTTAGTCAAATCACCATTAAACTTGCTCAGAATGATCATCTGGACAGTTAAGTTCGAATATGGGTCATGTCAATTCAAAAAGTAGATCGGTAGGTTAATTTGTCATAACTTTTGAACCGTTTGAGATAGAGCCTTCATATTTGGCATATAGGTTCCTTGTGACAAAGGCTTCCCACTCATTTAAAGATTTGACCTGTGACCTTGACCTGTGACCTACTTTATCATAACTTTTGAACCATATGAGATAGAGCCTTCATATTTGGCATGTATGTTACTTGTGACAAGGTTTTCTCAACCATTCAAAACTTTTGACCCATGACCTTGACCTTTGATCTACTTTATCATAACTTTTGAAGCATTTGAGATACAGCCTTCATATTTGGCACGCAGGTTACTTGCGACAAGGGCTTTCTATTCATACATAAAATGATCTTTGACCTTTTTCCTTGACATTTGACCTATTTTATTTTAACTTTTGAACCATGTTGTGTCGATGACCCTCTAGGAAAATAGCATAAACGATTAACAAATGGTCACAAGAGCTAAAAATAGAAAAAAAAAACATTGTTAATTTGCTTCAAATGCGAACTCCATCTAAACCCTTGGGCCAATTGGATTTAAAACTTCACCGGAATGTTGCCTAGGTGACTCCCTACCAAAATAGTTGAAACTCATTCCACTCAAATGAACAAGATGGCTGCCAGAACTAAAAATAAAAAAATCTTCAAACGACAATTCCTTCTGTACCCTTGGGCCAATTTCATTCAAACTTCGAAGTAATGTTGCTTGGATGACCCTCTACCAAAAAAGCTAAAACGATCCCGCTCCGATGAACTGAAAATATAGATGAACTCCGATGAATTCCACCGGAGCTGAAAATATAGAAATATTGTAAATTTGATTAAAACGTGAACTCCTCCTAAACCCTGAGGCCAATTCGATTCAAACTTCACATGAATGTTGCCTAGGTTACTCCCTACCAAATAAGCTAAAATCACTCTGCTGATGAACAAGATGGCCACCAGAGCTAAAAATAGAAAGTACTCGAGACAGTGACAAACAGGTGAAAGAACCAGGGCCATGTGGGCCCTCTTGTTTGGTAATTAATATAACATAGCCCTGTGTTGTGGTGTTAAAAGAATTTCTCAAGGAATAAGTTGGACCTTAAAAATTAAAGTACCTCGCCTAGGCCAGTACATTTAGCCGGGAATGACCCTTGACCCACAACTAATTCCTTGAGAAATGTTATAAGCAGTTTTAGTATCAGGAAGGTGTCCAGATTTATAGAAAAAAGTCCTCAAAAATCCGAGGGGAAAGGGTATTTTTGGGGGGTGTAAAAAATACGAAAAATGAAGAAAAATCACAAAAACCAGGCGAATGTTAATCAATTAAACTTGACTTCATTAAATCATCCAAAATGAATATTTCTATCTGGGGAAAATACTTAAAGTTCTGAAGATAAAAGTTTTCTTTTCTTTTTTTTTGTATATTTTTTGTGTGAAATTTCGAAAAACAAGTATTGGCTTTTATAAAAAGCTTGAGTCTATGCTAAGCACACATTGTGTAGAACTAAAATGTGTCAGTTACCACAAAGTGAAAAAAAGTCACATATCAAATGAGGATTTCCAAATCGAATCACCAATTTCACATTTCCGATTTTTTTTTCACTATCAATTACAACTAATTGTACTACATGCCTACATTTACGGTTTCTTCATTTCGCAATCTAGTTTAAACTTTCATTTTACATTCTAGGTTAACGTCATGAAAAATTAATCCGCCAAGATTGCCGTCTAGAAATGATAACATTAAGAATTGGATGTGGGAAAGGCGATAACTAGATAAGGGCGAATATATGTTAATTTTGCAACTTGAGAGCAGTCGTGCATATCCATGTGATAAACTTTAGGCAGCTTTCAGGTAATTGCTGGGTCTCAATATGCAAGTGGGCGTTGCAGTATGGCCAGAGTTGGGGTGTCCTGGGGTAATCAGATGAAAACTGAAAAGTAGTACAAGTCAACAGAATTCCAGTCATAACCTTTCATCAAATGCTTCCGGAGCAAAAGCTCCCGTGGGCGTAGACAATAAAGGAAAGTCGCTTAAAACAAGAAAAAAATAATATCACTGACATATATCTTAAAAGTAAATCCATATCGGTACCTAACTTCATAAAATTATTAAAAGAATGATAGTTTCTGTGCCAAAAGTGTGGGGGGGGGGGGAATCAAAAGCAAACACATCACGGAAACATGCCTATATAATTTTGACCCCACTAACCCACTTTAATCTATATACTTGAAAAACTTTGGGTTTAGGGGTTTTATTTTTTTTTTCTGCTCAAAAACATAGCTTCTGAGATTGTTGATACTCAGTAGAACTGCCTCATCTATGTTTTGAGCAGAAATAAGTGAGTGTGTTTTAAGATTTACACCCCGTCAACAGAAAATGTCATATGCAGTGGTTAAAAAACATTTCGGCGTCTAGATTCCAAGGAAAGACAGGAGTGAGATTTTCAATGTTATCTGAATAAAGCCCTTACAAATTTATCAAGCGTAGCAGGGAAATAATGTCTAAGTAAACGGTAAAATCCCCACTACCCGTCTATTGATGAAACCCCTCCAATACGGAGACCGGACCTCGGTTTAAAGACTCATCTGAGAGTCTGGTGAAGCCCTTGGATCGAACCCACGACTCCTGGTTTATGAGGCTAGTAGCTTATACACTACAACATGGAGGCTTCTTTTAGCAGAAATAAGAAAAAAAAATGTACATGTACACCCCCTCAAACTCCCCACTGCCCCACCCATCCAGGTGTAAATGGGTAGCAGTGGTGTAAAAGTCAACTGCCTCTCCCCCGTGCGCGTGAAAACATCCACAATGAGTGTTCGAGTGCGATTAATTAAGCTTGAGGCTTTCATCGCAATCGAACTAAAATAAATTAGTATAAACTAAAACTCCAGTAGGAGGGGGTTTCTATCGAGTACCCACAATCTATGCTTTTGGGCAGACATTACTAAACACGCCTAAACAAAAACATTGTCAATTGTTCAACCCAAAAATGTAATTTTAAGATAAAAAAACATGATGTTTTTCTTATTTCTGCTCAAAACATAGATTGCGGAGCTCGACAAAACCGCATGAACTTGGCGGCTCTACCGAGTACCCACAATCTATGTTTTTGAGCTGATATAAGAAATTTGATATTTATCCCTGTACTATATTAAAGTGGGATTCGAGGGGTCAAATGATATAGACGTGTTTTTTACCCCGCCCATCTGGGCTTGGAGTAATAGAGTGGGCTGCTAATGCTTCCGCACAGAACTGATACCGACCGCATATGAGTACTGCTAAACCGCTGAGAATATCCAGAAAAGTTGCTGCGAGTCAGCCTGTCCATGCATGTAAACCCTTTTGGATTCATTGGGCGGCAGGGATTGAGATGTCATTTCATCTCAATGTCAGGTAAAAGTCCCACAAACTTGGAAGCAACGTCTCGTTTTCGTGATGAATAAGAAGAACCTCAGAATTTTTCTCTCGATTTTTTGGGGGGTGATCAAATCTTCCAATAGATTTGAATATGCGTGTTTTCGTTATGTTTTTTATGACCCGAACTTTAAAAAAGTTGGAGGGGCATATTGCGTCTGGTTCGTCCATTCGATTTTCCGTTACGCCTTTGATGCATAGCATAACGCAAGAAACGTGCATGCTAGGGGTTTTGAAATTTCATTTATCGATTCTTCATGGAAAATTAGCTATAACGTATTTTTTTTCTTATCCGGATTATGCCCCTTTCAAAAATTATTGCCCTTTGATTTTTTTTTATAAAATCTTGTCAGCAAAATATCTCAAAATCTATTGGAGCTACGGGTGTGTAAGTTGGTGACGAGTAGATGTCCTCATAAACTTTTGACTAAATTCCGAAAAATACTTTGTGGCTAATGGCCCTTTGTCACTTTGTGTACATTGTAGGCCTATGCTTTGTGATGCATAGCAAAACTTTAGAACCTTGTATGCCAGGGTTTTGAAATTTCATATAATGGCAAATTAGCTGAAAGATATTTTTCTCATCCGGATTTTGCCCCTTTTAAGGTTGTTTGAGTCAACCTTTGTGTTCAGTCAGCTCAAAACAGTTATTGTTTGGAGACAAAATTTGGAAATCAATTTCAAGGGGGTACACCCCTTTTATTGTTCCTGCCTGTCAAAAAGTCAGCGGCCAATTTCTATTGCAGCAATTGTTCTGATTGTGATTTTTGAGTGGTTGCTTCCACAAAGTCACACATAGCTATCTAAATCTTACGTGCGCCATTGTTACCGGAATACACCGTATGCACATATTGCACGACCCGCAGAAAAAGCGACCGACTGAAGTCAGTTGATTTTCTAAGAGTGCCCTAAAATCACCGTGTCATTCTGTCAGTCTGTCTGTCTGTCCGTCCGTAACCCGTTTGTGAAAATTGGTTATAGTGTCTTAACCGCTTGGAATATTTAAACAATTTTTGGCATACTGATAGATATCAATGTGATCTAACCAATGAACTTGCGAAATATTACATTCCATTTAGTATAGCCTCGCCGAGGCGAAAAATGTGAAAATTTTCGAACTGCTTCTCCTCGGAAACCGTTGGGCCGATTGAAGTCAAATTTCATATGGAGCCTCTATGCGATGGGGGAAACCAAAATTTGCTCATGGAGTCCAGGTCACATGACCAAATTGGCCGCCAAACCATATATGGTCTGTCTGTCTGTCCGTCCGTAACCCGTTTGTGAAAATTGGTGATAGTGACTTAACCGCTTGGAATATTTAAACAATTTTTGGCATTCTGATAGATATCAATAAAATCTAACCAATGAACTTGCGAAATATTACCTTCCATTTAGTATAGCCTCGCATAGGCGAAAAATGTGGAAATTTTTCGAACTGCTTCTCCTCGGAAACCGTTGGGCCGATTGAAGTCAAATTTCATATGGAGCCTCTATGCGATGGGGGAAACCAAAATTTGCTCATGGGGTCCAGGTCACATGACCAAAATGGCCGCCAAGCCATATATGGTAAAAAAACCTTCAAATATAGTCTTCTCCAGAACCACTGGGCAGATTTCCACGAAACTTGATAAATAGCATCTGGGCCTACATCCTAAATTGCTAAAATGGTGACCCTGGATTGACCTTGACCTACTTTGTGCCTAGGTCAAACTTTGATACATATGCTTTTGTATTGGAAAAGTGAGAATGCATTTTATCCTGCAAACGATTCAGAATACAGTACTAAAGTATAAGATATATTTTTGCTCCTTACGATAAGGCGCATTTATTGGGGGAACCGTTTTAGGTCCAGGTCACATGACCAAAATGGCCGCCATACCCATATATGGTAACACTCATAAATCTAAAAGCATTCGGCGGGTCGTGCACTTCAGCTGAAGCACTGGTTTACGATATTAATCCATTTGATTCTGATGGCACAAATGTGCTTCCATACATTAAAATTTGACATGAGACAATGACAAATTTATTTTCCGACCAAAAAAAAAAAAAAAAATGTTTTTTCTTACAACTTGAACATAGATTTTGTTTATCAATAGCATACAAGGAAAATATAAATGGCATGTATCAAAAAAAAATAGAATGTAGAAAGACTGCCATTTATCAATTTCTGACGTAAGTTTTGTTTTTGATGACGTAATTTGTTTGCGCGTGAGGAGCCTTACAGTCGGTAAAACAGTGTAATGGTGCTGTTATCACACTGGTAAAGGCAAGCGCGCAGGGTAAGGAACAAACACACCGGATAAGGAATTTTTTCCGCTCAGGATAAAAAATAAAATGGCGGAATAGGTATCACATGTGCAGGTTTGTTGTTGTTCTAGATCTCGTGTTATGGTTACTAATCAATACGGCTGCTCACATTAGCTTCACGGAAGGCACATATTATTCACAAATTTATATTCGATGGTCCGAATTCGACAGTTACATCCAGTCAAACGGAGAACCGGACACAGTGGAGCTACTCCACCGCGAAATCTCATTATTTTACATGAAACGCTCTTCTGGGAAGATGGCATGCACTTTTTTGTTGGTTGTAGACATACACATGATAACTCGGATTGTTGCAAATACGATTTAAGGTAAATTTGAAAATAGAAGGCCCACAGTGAGAAATCCTAGTTCAATTTTCAATACAACGCCCACGGGCAAGGAGATGGGTACAACGCATATGATAAGACACAAAAATTTCCTGGGAAAAAGGTTGTTGTATGGTCGTAGCACTAGTAAATTTCCATCTCAGATTAGGTTTTCCGATATTAATAATTAGTCATACATAGTTTAAGGCACCAATTGTTACCTTTAGGAAACGTTCAAAATTTGTGTGCCTTGTCTTGGCATGCGCATTGCTCTGGTTCTAGCAGTATAATCACCCCTATGGGGGATAGATGGATTGGGTTCATTGCGATCATGAATTAGAGAAATGTTGTTTGTTTGTTTGATTTGAGGTTTAACGTCCCCGTCAACACTGTAAAGGTCATTTTGGAGACGTTGCTTCCAATTTTGTGGGACTTTTACCCGACATTGAGATGAAATGACATCTCAAGCCCTGTCGCCCAATGAAACCAATAGGGTCTATTAGCATTGACGGTCCGCCTCGCACCGCGGTTCCTGGACAGGCTTAGATCCTCTAGGCGGTTTACCAGTACTAGTGTGCGGGCCGGATTCAGCTCTGCGTGGAAGCATCATGCAGCCCATATATTTCTTCAAGCCCCTATGGGCGGGGGCTTAGAGAGAGAGAGAAATGATGTATTTCTAGTAGAAAATGCAGTATTTCTGGTAAAAAAGTTGTATGCTTGTTATTTTGGCTGAAAATAAGGTAGATAAATTCGCCAAATTCGTGAGACATACCTATTACATGGTCATTAAAGGGCCTGATATGATTTGGCTTCTTTTTGACCCTCACTCAAATCCTCTTCAGTGTGCGACGT
Source organism: Lucinisca nassula (assembly GCA_963580285.1). Classification (NCBI taxonomy): domain Eukaryota; kingdom Metazoa; phylum Mollusca; class Bivalvia; order Lucinida; family Lucinidae; genus Lucinisca; species Lucinisca nassula. The sequence goes on from OY757014.1 coordinate 119,460,758, forward strand.
TTCACTTGCTAACATGCGTCGTTAATGGAAACATACACAGAAACGAGTTGTTTCGTCTTCAAGTATTTTCAGAATAACTTGACGTTTGATGTGTCTGTATTGAGTTAATAAATTGTGACGAAAATAGTAAGAAAAGTGTGATAAAAGTATACCCCTTCGAAAGAAAAAGACAATAGAAAGTGCCCTTAGAAACCCGGTTTCAATTGGCGCATTAATATATCAGGTAGCACTGCTCATCGTTTGTACACTAAGTGAGTCGTATCTTGTTACCCCACCCACTTGCGTTATCATGGAGATTACGAAAAATGAAAAATTACAGGATCAAAATGAAACAAGTATCAAATAATTCCTTGATTTCTAACTAAGAAAATGAGTAATAACAACATATATTTAGCTTTACTATGAACGGAGTTATGGCAATTTTATGTTGATATTTCTGATAATGACCAAAAATTAATTTATGAAAAAATAAACACTGAGTTCAGAGTTCATTTTTTATATATTTTCACCACATGTTAGCATATCAAAACGGTATCTGTATACAAAATATAAAATATGTAGAGGCAAGGCTGGGCTATTATATTTTGAAAGCCATAAAGGTGACAAATTTTGAAATTTTGGTCAAAATCAGCTGGGGGTAGGGGTAAAGTCATGGTAAAAACATACCTTATTTGTGAATGACCAAACATTTTATTGATTTTTTTTTCTTTGAAGCTGTATCTTTTCATATAACTTCCTTTGGCTATCTTTGGCTATCAATCACCATACAACATTTATGAAACAAATATTCCGGGGGTGGGTGGGGGGGGAGGATGCAGATATAATTCGAGACCTTAACAGGCCCTTTGTACGCGGTTCGTCGTCGGATATAAGGCAACTATTGTTTGTTTGATTTGAGGTTTAACGTCCCCGTCAACACTATAAAGGTCATTTTGGAGAGGTTGCTTCCAATTTTGTGGGAATTTTACCCGACACTGAGATGAAACGACATCGCAAGCCCTGCCGCCCAATGAAACCAATAGGTTTTATAAGCATGGGCGGATCGACTCGCACCACTTTGCCTGGGCTGGCTTAGATCCTCTAAGCAGTTTACCAGTACTCGTGTGTGGGTCGGTTTCAGCTCTGCGTGGAAGCTTCAAGCATCATGCAGCCCATCTATTTCTTTAGCCCCGATGGGCAAGGCAAATATTAAAGTATGTACATGTATTGGTAACTGAATGATTATGCCGGCCTCGGTAGCTCAGTCGGATTCGCGTCTGCTGGTGATCAGGAGGGCACGGGTTCGACACCTGCCGGGGTCGGCAACATTCTTTCGTGGATATTGATCATGAAACCTTTTCTATGACCATTCTCTCCCTTCCGCTGATTCAAGAAGGGCAGTTGTCAGTTTCTGGCGAAAGAATGTACAGTGTACTGGTTAACCGCTTACGTATAAGCCTGCCCAGGAAAAGTGTGGATAGGTACACTGACCGGCTCAAAAATGACCTAAAATAGTGTTTAAAGTGCCGTTAAACTCTAAAACAAACAAACAAACCAAGAGGCACTACTGAAAACAAACCCAAAACATTTAAATGTCAATTTGCACAGGACATTATATTAGCCTTGCCAAGTTGTCCTACTCAATATATTTTTACGGACCACATTCTCCCTTGGCCGAATTCTCCTAGGTCAAATCGTCCGGGCCAAATCGTACTAGATTCATAGTGTATGTGTATGTGTGTGTGGGTGGGTGGGGGGTTGCATTGCTAGAACCAGAGCAATGCACATGCCAAGACAATGCACAAAAACTTTGAACGTTTCCTAAAGATCACAGTTGGTGCTTTTAACTATGTAGGACTTATTATTATATCGGAAAACCTAATCTGAGATGGAAATTTACTAGTGCTACGACCATACAACAACCATTTTCCCCGGAAAATTTTGTGTCTTATCATATGCGTTGTACTCATTTCCTTGCCCGTGGGCGTTGTATTGAAAATTGAACTAGGATTTGTTCCTTACCCTGCGCGCTTGCCTTTACCAGTGTGAACATATTTCCCAGTAGGCGAGGTACTTTATTTTTTATGGTCCAACTAATTCCTTGAGAAATTCTTTTAACACCAAAACTCAGGGCTATGTTATATTAATTACCAAAAAAAGTCCTCAAAAAATACCCGTGCCAGTTCTGAGAAAATGAGGATTTAATCCGCAGAAAAAGCATTAAATAAGTAATGGCCAGACAACCACTTAGTATTTACAAATAACCCTTCATTGGATAACAGTTCATACAGTGTTCCAGGTATAAGCGACCACGCGATGGTAGTCACAGACCTTGACATCCATCCGAAATGTGTCACGCAGAAACCAAGGGAAATCTACATACATTCCAACGGCTCCTGCCCATAGGGGCTTGAAGAAATAAATTGGCTGCATGATGCTTCCACGCAGGTCTGAATCCGGCCCGCACACTAGAACCGGTAAACGGCTTAGAGGATCTAAACCTGTCCAGGAACCGCGGTGCGAGACCATGCTAATAAACCCTATTGGTAACATTGGGCGACAGGGCTTGAGATGTCATTTTATCTCCGTGTCGGGTAAAAGTCCCTAAAAATTGGAAGCAACGTCTCCAAAATGACCTTTACAGTGTTGACGGGGACGTTAAACCTCAAATCAACCAACCAACCAACATATATTCCAAAGCGTACTGGGATTCGATATCCTCAGAAACTAAAATAACTTTCTAAAACGATCACTTCGGGCTATGAGTCTGTGAAAAATGTTGAAGAAATTTGGACCATGTTCAAAACTAAGACTTTTGAAATAATGGACAAATTTATACCAACAAAACACTGAAAGGAAAAAAAAAATCAGTCCCTTGGTTTAGTTGTAAACTACGCCGGATTACAAGAAGGAAAGCTCGCCTATATAAACATGCTAAAAAGACAAAACAATGGACAGAATGCAAACCTTTCCAACGTCAGTGTAAAACAGCATTTAAAGAAGCAGAAATAAACTACATAAATGATGTAATCAATGAAGGTTTACAAAATAAAAACATCAAGCCTTTCTGGAGGTATGTTAAGTCAAGGAAACAGGACAGTCTGGGAATTTTGGCACTGAAAAAACTTGGACATTTATTTAGTGAAAGCAAGGAAAAAGCCCAAATATTAGTTGAACAGTTCAGATCTGTCTTCACCAAAGACGATTCTTCAGATATGCCACATATGGATAAACAATTTCGATATAAACTGCCTACATTAATTAGTAAAATGGAAGGTCTTGAAAAACTTTTGAAGAATATTGTAATTTCTAAAGCATGTGGACCTGATAATATCACAAACATCATTTTGAAAAAATTGTGCCACCCACTTTGCTCCCGGTATAAGAGCTGTATTTCAGTTGTCAATGGACAGTCGAAATTTACCGCAGGACTGGTTAAACACTAATGTGTCACCAGTATTTACAAGGGAGATGTACATGTTGCAGAGAATGACCGCCAAGTGTCAATTGACGTCTGTGTCATGCAAATTACTTGAACACATAATCTGCAAACACTTGCTAGACCATCTGGAGAAAAATAAAATATTGACTAATCTCAATCATGGATTTAGAGCCGGTTATTCGTGTGAAAGGCAGCTTCTCATTACAATGCATGGTCTTTTACGGAATAATGATAGAGGAATCCAAACCGACATGGTTATTTTTGATTTCACTAAGGCATTCGACACAGTGCCACACAGTAAACTGCTTTATAAACTGGAAAAATATGGAATAACAGGACCTTTACGTAGTTGGCTTGAAATGTTCCTGACTAAACGTCACATGCGCATAGTCGTAGCAGGAGAGTTTTCTGATTCCGTAACAGTTGACTCGGGTGTGCCCAAGGGTACAGTCCTGGGGCCGCTTCTCTTTCTCTGTCACATTAACACTTTACCGGATTCTGTTCAAGTCTCAAGTTAGACATTTTGCGGACGATTGTTTGCTATATAGGACAATACGATCTCAAAATGACCATCTGACATTACAAAAGGATCTTGATTCACTGGAAAAATGGCCAAATGACTGGGGAATGAGATTTAATGCTAAAAATGTTACCTTATGAGCTTCAACAGTAAATCAAGTCGTTTCTACTCACTGAGCAATCATATACATCAACAAATAAAACAAAACCCATACCTGGGGATATTGTTGTCAGATGACCTGAAATGGGAACCTCACCTTATCAAAATCACCAAAAAGGCCAATAGTACATTGGCTTTCTTAAAACGCAACCTTAGACATTGTCCTGAAACTTGTAGAAGAACTGCTTATGTATCATTAGTTCGGTCAGTACTTGAATACGGATCCATAGTATGGGACCCCTATTATGTTAAAGACATTGACAGAGTCGAGAAAATTCAGCGTCAAGCGGCACGATTCATATCTAGGGATTACGCTACAGCGAACCAGGGTGTATCTCCAAAATGCTAAACGACCAGGGTTTTCCATCTCTTCAAGATAGGAGAATGACAGCTAGACTAACATTCTTCTACAAAGTGGTCGAGGGGTTGGTGCCGGCAATATCACCTGATGTTTTCCTAAAACGTCAAAGACCAAAACGTCAAATTCACGCCAAAAATTCAAAAACTTTGACGTCAAAAATATCGTAGAGATCCACTCTACCAAAAATTCAATTCCATTTGTCATTGAGCAGTGTAATACAGTGCAATATAGCAACTCCTTAGAAACATTGACAGACTGGAATCAACTTGAAGAAGAAACTGTGCCCGCACAACAGTTGAGGGTTTCACCAAAACCCTCCAGTGTAGTGACTAAACGCTATAAGCTCTCTCTCTCCCGGTGCAGCAGATGCTGTAACAGGCCCTGCACCGTATGCATACAGATACAGATTGTGTTACGTTCAGTTTTATGCCTTCTTTATCGAAGAAATGCTTAAGAACCGTTCCTCCACACAACGACTGCGTTCAGTCCTAACTTGACATATGGGTACAAGTCACATATCAAGACACCCGACTGCTGGGACAGCAACTCCGACCACTGAAAATTGGAGTACAGAGAAAACTTGCATATAACTTCGCCACCAATAAACATATATATGTCAAACTTTCCAATTCTTCCCGCACCCAGATTCTACACTGCCTGATAACATAATATATTTCTTTTTTTTTTTTTGCTTCAACGCAGCTCAATTTTACGTGTAAACATATTTCGGACATGTACATTTCGTCAACAATGCTAAAATTGCCTGAAAACTCAGCGATCTCTTAATTCTGAAAGCCCCAGTTTGGCCAGAAAGAACAAAATTATTTAAGTAATATTTCCAACTAAAAATATCACCACGACATTAAATACTTGTAAAGAACTTATCTACTTTATGACCCAGGTACCCCAAAGCGTTCCAAAAATCCACACTCCTTGACTGGGCCAGTATGCGACTACTGAAAATTTCTTATACAGTGGTTCTCTAACGTGATTTAGGGTTTGTTTCTGATATACAGTAATGCTTGAATATGTAGAAGGAACATTATAAAGAAGATTTTAGTAAAATTTAATTAGAATTTTTCTTTTATTTATTTTTTTTTTAACTTTAACTTTTGCTCACACGACAATCTATTTATTTAAAATGAAATAAATAATCATATCTGCTGATAAGGAGGTGTAACAAAGATAATTCGGGGATAAACTTTCTTATCTCCTGTTAGAAGTATATGCTGTGGGTACTTGTTAGAATCGCCTTGGTGAGGCAACTCTTAACAAGTACCCTGATGTAAATATCCTTGTTCGGAGGTGTCACAAAGATAATGCAGGGATAAACTTCCTTTATATGCAGTGTGCACCTCATTTGAGGTGATTATAATATCAAGTAGCTACTTCTGACAGGAAATAAGGAAGTTGTCTTTGTTACACCGCCTAACAAGGGTTTTAGGTCATAAAAAGGTGGGTTTCCTCTCCCAGATGAGGAGGCAAAAGAAGCATTATTGCATCATAAATTACAACATATGTTGTTGGTACTGATAGAGTTGCCTCATGCAGGCGATTATAACAAGATAGAAGTGGAGGCAATGATCAGGCGCTGCTTTCACTAAACTTCTTAACTTTACGAATTTCGTAGACTTAAGAACACGACTTACGAAATTCTTAAGAAAATCGTAAGTGCGTTTCACTAAGCTGTTCTTAAGTTTGGAACTCTACGAATTCGTAGCTACTCTCTAGTGTGGAAGATAGATACTTCCATAGATACGTAAACATCCGGTTTTACATCCGACGCTGTAGAAAGCATCTGTAAACAAAACAGACGACGCATTTATTTAACAAAGCCCCATTTGAAACCACAACATTTATTTAAACAACAAAAAGAAGAACAAAAACAACAACAGAGATGGAGAAGAAGAAGAGAAGTGAGAATTGGAGTTTAGAGGAGAAGAAACAACTTGTTGAAGGATACTCCTGCAACGTCAGGGTGCTGGACGGAAAATTCTCATCTAGTCTCACTGCGATTGATAAAACTGCTGCTTGGGAAAGAGTGGCGGAGTTGTAAGTTTTCAGACTGTGCTATCTGTCTATGTATGTATCTATGTATCTATCTATCTATCAGAACGACTGTGCACTCGTTCACATTCATCCCTGCAAGATGCCAGATACCGAAATTTTATCGCCACTGCAGGTTATCGAAGCCGGGACCTCTATCATCAGAGGCCATTGCAGTAACCATTTAGCTATCACGCTCCTCACGTTTTTCATTTTTGACAGTTATGATTCTGTCTACAAACATACACGCAAATGTCAGAATAAAAATGAAAAAGATAATACAGTAAAATTCCTATATTAAGACCACTCTTGAACTGTCCCAAAGGTGGTCCCTGACCAGAGGACATTGTAGACAGAAAACACGAAGAAAATGTAATTGTATCATTCAATATAAGGTTTTTATAGCAGAATTAGTTCTAATTATATGTGGTCTTAATAGCGGAATTTCACTGTATATTCATCCAAGAGCCCTATCTTCAGTGTTGGATAGAGCTACCTAGTAGACTGATACCAGTCGTATTATGCTACAAATTAGGGATTATATGGCCACGTGACAGCTTTCTTCTATGAGCACATGGCCAGGCCCATTTGCATATCGGCATATTGTTCTCTGAGTGACAATCACAAAATGGCTATTTCAAACATGTTGTCAAACACAGATCCAAGTGCTATCAGCATCAAGCTAAAGAGATCTGAATCCGTTTCACTGTTCCTCTGATCAACGTTCGCTCGCAACGTATTGTGGTCAGAATGGCAATGACTGTATTTAAGTATACATTAAATAAAACCTAGGTGAAGACAGGTTCACCTGCAGTACGATGAGTAATTGCAACACAATATGCAATTTCAGTATTTCTAATGAACAAATTATTCCAAAAACGGAGTTCTAAATATTATCCTAAGTGACTGTGATTTCTGACAGTTTGAATATGAAAACATGCATCACTTATGTGACGCATTTACAGTGTTCCGCCGCAGTTAAAATAGTTTCCTATTAGAATACTTATTTTTAATTGAAATATATATATATATATATATATATATATATATATATATATATATATATATATATATATATATATATATATATATATATAGATATTTTAAATTAAATCAACTGAACAATTTGAAAGATAATTTCTAAAAAAGTACATTACTCGTTTATTGTTTATTTGTCTGTTTACTTCTTTGTTTACACTTTGTTTTTCCTACGCTGATGACGTAACTTCTGAGTACACGACCTTCAATGTTATTATTAAAAAAAAAAAAAAAAACATTCACAGTTGTGCAAGTGGTACGGCGACGATTTTTTTTTTTTGGTACATGCTAAAGAATCTGTACTTATTTATGCTGTGCCGATTTTATATAATGCACGAAAAAAGAGTTAATTTCCCCCCTTCATTTGCTTTCTCTGTGCTCGGCCTACTCGATTTTAGTCTGTAACTAGTTTCAGATAAATTATCCATCATGAGTCTGTTTAAGTACGATCTGGAAATCGCACCATCGGGAATTGAGTGTCAACCAGTGACTCGACCAAGGCTCGTCCTTGTTTGAAAATCAGACCGCTTGGGTGTGAGTCTTGCTAAAAACTGGAGACACGCCCGACTTGTCTTGTATATTTCTTTTCTTTCTCTCCATCTCTTTAAGAAGTAGACATGTGTGTGTGTGTGTGTGTGTGTGTGTGTGTGTGTGTGTGTGTTTCTGAAATCGGGTATTAACGTCGCTTTCAACAATTTTTCATTCATATCACGACGGTGTCTGTTTGCGACAGGGAGCTCAATGCTCACTTTTATAGTGCTGCCTCACTGAAGTATCATGTCCCATTACATGATACCACACCCAGTCACATTATCCTGACACTGGGTCGACCAGTCCTAGCTCTACCCCGTAAATCTGAGTGCCAAGCGAGGAGCAGCTAGTACCATATTTAACGACATTGGTATGTCGCTGCCTGGGATCGAACCCGTGACCTCCCGTTCCCCGGAGCGGACACTCTACCAACTGAGCTACCGGGTCCGGTTTTTAAGAAGTAGAATAAAAGGTTCAGCATCTGTATATTGAATGTTAAAAGATGTTTTTACCATTAAGTTTTAGTGATAATGTTGTCTCTTGTATATTACAGTGTGAATAGTTGTTCTATGACGAAGAGAGGGGTTGAGGAGACCAAAAAGAAATGGAGCGACCTCAAGAGCCAAACCAAGAAGAAAGAAAGACGCCGCAGACTTCTTGAGCGGAAGACTGGTGGTGGTCCTGCTCCGCCAGCTTTGGACGACTGGGAAGAGAAGGTAAGCCCCCCCCCCCTTCCCCCCTCCCCCCCCCAAAAAAAAAAAAAAGAAAAAAAAAAAGAAAAAAAGAAGGAAAAAAAAAAGATGGGTCTGTATGCACTCGCCATCTGCATTCTGCCGTATAAATATATATTTTCGGTTTTCCATAAGTGCGTATATATTCACGTCATTCTGCACATGTATGTGCGTGTGTCTGTGAGTGTGTACGTACGTACTTTCGTGATCCTTTAACCTGACTTAAAGATTTTTGTAACAGGTATAAAGCCTCAATTTATCTACGTAACTATTTGATGGAATTGAGTCATATATTTGGTAATATAAAAATTCATATTATTCTTGCTATTTTAATATTGGTTTATCACAAGACGTCGTTGTTAATCAGTTGATAACGTCGTGTAAAAAAAACGTATGACCACACGTGTAATAACACTGTGGCGGAATTTGTTTGTTTGTTTGATTTGAGGTTTAACGTCCTCGTCAACACTGTAAAGGTCATTTTGGAGACGTTGCTTCCAATGTTGTGGGACTTTTACTTGACATTGAGATGAAATGACATCTCAAGCCCTGTCGTCCAATGAAACCAATAGGGTTTATTATTAGCATGGACGGTCCGCCTCGCACCGCGGTTCCTGGACAGGCTTAGATCCTCTTAACGGTTTACCATTACTAGCGTGCGGGCCGGATTCATCTCTGCGTGGAAGCATCATGCAGCACATATATTTCTTTAATCCCTGTGGGCGTGGGCCAGCTCTGGCGGAATTAAGTAATGTCTGGCGGAATAAAGTAATGTCATGACGACGTCCATGTCAACCATGCATTTTTTTTTGTAAAGTTGTCAAATTTAAAGGAGATAAAATCATATTTTAAGTGGTCATATGATAAACACAATCATATACTCGTGGTAATTTCATACAAAATTTATGAAACTCGCCGAATGCTCTTTGAAATGACGACTCGTGTTAGATCCTGTAGTTCCAAAACGAATACACCCCTAAACAAATACATCCGGTCCCCGCTTCATGATGCTTCCACGCAGAGCTGAATCCGGCCCGCACACTAGTACTGGTAAACCGCTTGAAGGCTCTAATCCTGTCCAGGAACCGCGGTGCGAGGGGGACAGTCGATGCTAATAAACACTTTTGGTTTCACTGGGCGACGGTCCTTGAGATGTCATTTCATCTCAACGTCGGGTAAAAGTCTCACAAAATTGGAAGCAACGTCTCCAAAATGACCTTTACAGTGTTGACGGGGACGTTAAACCTCAAATCAAGCAAAATAAACAAATTCATTGGACATTTTACCGCCGGGAAAAAAACTAAACTATTAAGAGGAGAAATTGTGATGTTTTTCTTATTTCTGCACAAAATATAGATTGTGGCTATCTTTTAGAACCGCTCCATCGAGGCGGTTGAAACGCTTACCCACACTATATATTTTGGAGCAGGATTAAGAAAAATATTGTTTAGGCCTGTATATCCCATTTTTTTACTGTATAAAAGTGGGGTTCCAGGAAGTCAGCATTATATTAGAGTGTTTTTGTGATGATATTGTGTTTGATGATAGTTTTATATCCAACTGTGTCAATTCATATGACTGTCTTGTATTTGAAAGATTTTTCCGAGCTGTCCTAAGAATTCCTGAATTAACATCACAGCACAAAATTTTTATTTCATCGCAAATTCCCACGCTTCTTGTGGAGCCACATGTAACGCTGTGTTCTTATGACCTAAACATGTTAGGAAGCCATTTCAAAACTGTTGTTTGAGGGTTATTTATAGTGGCTGACTGCAAAGAGACAAACATATGCTTTCACTAAATCCAAACGCCATTACTGATCTTAAGTAAGCCAGCATAAGCATTGCACTATAAAATGACCCGGTGCATTACAAAACCTACAATATGACTGGTGTGACCAGTACAGACTCAAATCAACCTGCGCACCCATCCGCTATAAAAAGGCCTTATGCTTCTAGATATAAGCGTATAGTAGGTACATGCGATCAGCGAATACTGTTGAGACTGCGCCAATGTGCCGGCTGATCTGAGTATTCGCTGGACGCATTATTTCGTGGAGATTTACCATGAAATCTTTTCTACGGTCATTCTGTCTCTTGCTCTGATTCAAGACGGGCAGATGTCGTTTTCTGGTGAAAGTATGTGCATTGTACTGGTTAACAGCTCACAAATAAGCCTGCACAGAGAGAAACTGACCGGCTCAAAAAATGACCTAAACTAGTAATGACTCGAACTTTAAACCCCAATACAAAGAAATCTCCGCTAGTCGTTCAATACTTCTTGAATAATTTTTCATGCGCTGGCTCCAATGTTATTATTACGTTCTTTCACAAATGTAAGTAATACTAGAAAATTAACGACTTATATATATTCTACAATCTCAATTTTAACGGGCCTCTGTGGCCTAGTTGTTTAGAGCACTTACTCGTCATCATTAGGTCTCTCACCGCCGTGGTTAGATCCTATTTCAGGTCACATGTGAGACGCCAAGTTCTGCAACGGAATGCCAGGTGTATTTTCTCCGGGTACTCCGGTTTTCGCCTCCCTCTGATTAACGATCGGCACGATATGAGTGAAATAATCCTAAAATGGGCGTCAAAAAAAAATAAAAATAAAAAGAATAAAAATGAAAAAAAAAAAAATAAAAATAAAAAATAAAACAGTCTTAGTTTTCTCACTAAACCAGTTTCTTAAATTCATATATTGCAGATTATATCTATCATACCGGACACAGTCATTTACGGAATCGATGAAGGGGTTGATTCTTTCAGTGGTATGTATACAAAGACAGCACGTCCTATAAATGGTGCATTACAGTTTTTTTAGCAAGTTATGGCCCATTGACTAAACTTCGAGTTTGTTGCATATGCGTACTGTTTCTGGCTCATAACGTTTGCTAGAAAATTATCCCTATACAAAATGCACATCCTAATCTCCCGAGTAAGCCCCCGCCCATAGGGGCTTGAATAAATATATGGTAGTGGCTGCATGATGCTTCCACTCAGAACTGAATCCGGTCAACACACTAGTACTGGTAAACCGCTTAGAGGATCTAAGCCTGTCCAGGAACCGCGGTGTGAGAGTAGTGGTGAATAGGTGGGAGCGATCATCTAAAATTTGATGATTTGCTCATTTTTGATGATCTGCTCCTTTTGTTGATTTTCCTATTTTGTGACGTGAACTTAATAACTCAGGGGAAACAAACCTTACTGAAACATTTGCGTCAATGTTAAAAGAGTTAAACAGCTCCGTAAGTCGGTCAGTACTATTAAAGTTAAATATTCGTACATTTCTGAAAGGGTCGGATTTCTTATTAGAAACGTTTCGGTTGTTTATTCGTAACAATCATATTCATAAGTAATACTTATATTACTCTTGTAACGAGATGCTTGATAGAGTGAAATAAAAGGATAGTGTTAGATGGACTTAATTTGGTATACACTCACTCATCCATATATGCGTGTATACCCTGTCACCTTTTCCCACACTCACAAATGTACTTTGACAGGAACAGTGCCATGAATTCCCAAAATAATGTCGTTTTATCCGCTCTTATGGATTACCGAGTTGCATTATACAGGCAACATGAAGAAGCTCAAAAATCAGAGGCTCGGGTAAGTCTTTTAATCGTTTTATACGTACATATTATAATTTTTGCTCTTTTGGGAGTGCAAATACACCATACACATCACGAAAACACGCCTATATAATTTCTGACACCCCCTAAACCCCACTTTCATACCGGAAAAAAGTGTGTGTTTAAGAAAGGGAATATATATTAGTTTTCTTATTTCTGCTAAAAACAGATTGTGTGTGTGTGTGTGTGTATGTGTGTGTGTGTATGTGTGTGTGTGTGTGTGTACTCAACAGAACCGCCTATCCATTTTCCGCAACAATCTATATGTTGAACGAAAATATAATAAAAAAAACATATTACATTTTTTTTTTCATCGAAATCATTTTTTTTTTCTTTGGGTGTGAGCGAGGGAGTAGGGAGGGTATATTTGTAATGTGTTTTTATAGGCATGCTTTCTTATCGACATGTTCTCTATTGTAGGTTAACCAGCTGGAAAACGAAATAAGACGTAAGGAGTTGGAACATAGGAAGGTGTGTGAAGAAAACACAAGACTGAAACGGAGGGTCGAGTTTTCCGAGACTCTGATAAGAAATATGGTCGAGAATCTCGCCCCGTTCAAAACCAAGGTAAATATAAATACATTTGCATATCTTGCTCGGGTTACATGTGAGACGTCAAGTTCTACAACTGAAGGTCAGGTGGTTTTTCTCCGGGTACTCCGGTTTTCGCCCACCTCTGATTAACGACGGCTCGATATGAGTGAAATAATCTTGAAAGGGCTGCAAAAACCAAAAAAAAAAAAAAAAAAAAAAAAATGAGATATTGTTGTTGATGGACAAGCATAAACTATATCTTTTCATTTCTGTCTCGATCTAGCCTTATGATTCCTGTCAATTTATTGCAGCAAGACCAGATGATGGGAACGATGACGACAATGCTGAACCAAGTATCAAGCATACATGGCAACCAGGGAACAATTCTGGAGAAGCTGACTGTTGTTGTTGACAAAACTACGCAGGCAACAACAACAACAACAACAACAGAAGGTCCTGCTGTTGCCAAAAAGGAAGAGGAAAGGTATAGTCTTTGTTGCTACAACTAGAAAATAAATAACCTGAGAAAATACCATGCATGTTTAATCGCTTTATTTCAGAACAGAAATAAAAACATTTTTAAAAAATAACGTATTTATAAACTATAAAAACTAAACGGAATGCTGCAGTCTTTCACAGACTTTTTTCAACAACATTGAAGGACACATTATTATTTTTTTTCTTCTCGAAGGTGCAAAACAGCAAAGTAATATGTTAGCATTAACTTCCTAAATTTGAGAGCACCAAATTCACCACAACCTCGTTATAACACGGTTTTGGATATAACACAGTTTAAAACTGTGAGGTTATAATATTAACCCTTGTCCTGCTAAGCCCGGATATGCCTTATTTCCAAACAATGAAGATCCAGATCAGATGGCTTCTAACGAAGCCATCTGATCAGGATCTACATTGTTTGCCTTTCAGATTGTGAATTTGTTGCAATAATTTGCATCAGGTAATCTGATTGGTTGAAAATTGGTCGTGGGTGTGGCAGATTAAAATATTCAGCAGGACAAGGGTTAAAAAAAAAATGCTCTCCTCAGGGAGGTAACAACATCTTCTTTGGGTGAGGTTTTTCCACTTGGTTCCCAGACCACCTATTACTTGTGCTAACAGCAAAGTTTCAAGTGAGACTGCACCAACGATTATAATTAGGTTGTGATGTATCACTTTACCTTTTCTCTAGAGACTCAAACACTGACAATATTGTAAAATATTTCTTAAGTGAAGCAGAAATAATAACTTCAGCCAATGCCATAAACCATGTTTTTTTTTTTTTTTTCACAGTGAAGAAAGACACAGGATCTTAAAAAGAGCGCTGGTAAGTATCATTGCTTTTATTATTTTTGCTATCTATCGAAAAAGTAAAATAAGATCCAAAATGTAACTTATAAAAAGTAGATTTATTAGTTTCAAGAGAAGGGAAAATAGATAAAATCTATCATGTCATAATCCGAGAAAAGCAGTAGGAGGGGAGCTAGGATCGAGCTAACCGCTGGGGTTCGAGCCTCGCTCGGGTCACATGTGAGATGCCAAGTTCTGCAACGGAAGGTCAGGTGGTTTTTCTCCGGGTACTCCGGTTTTCGCCCACCTCTGATTAACGATCGGCTCGATATGAGTGAAATAATCTTGAAAGGGCCGTAAAACCAAACCAAACCAAAACCAAACATTTTTGATTTTTTTTTTTTCTTCTGTTACAGAGCAACCCCCCTGTTGTCACCCTGGAGAGGATTGCCCTGAGTAAAATGCAGAAAATGAGGTATGATTTTTATGTCCTTAAACTTATATTCAACCAGTAATTTTCTTTGACTTTTAAAAGTTAATCTTTTTCTTTTTATGGATGAAAAAAGATATCCAAAAAAAAAAAAAAAAAAAATGAGACAGTCAACACTGTTTGTTCATAGGTATTTTTTCTTCTTTAACAGTTTACAACTTTCATTATGAACATGAGCTACTATCACAGCTAAAACCTATAATAACTATTTAACATGACGTTGGCAAGTCCGTGAAATGAACACCCCCACTAAACCCCACTTTACATAGAGAAAACTGGGGTTTATGGGGGTATTCATAATTTTTCTTATCTTGGCTTCAAGACATAGGTTGTGGGTATTCGTACAACTGCCATTCTAACGAGCACCCACAACCTTTGTTAGCAGTATTGGTAAGACAAATATCAAGGATTTTCATCAGAAAAGAAGTCATTTTTGGAAATTGTGAAAAATGCTCTATGACTTATGGGTGTGTTATTGTAATGATAATGTAATAACACTGTTAAGACTCCAATTTCAATCAATCTCTTAATTTCTGTTTTTTAGTGATTGAAATTGACGCTGCTGTGGTGCCAGAGACGTTGCTATGTTGCCAGAAACGAAAAATAAAAAAAACAACGTGTTTTTTGGATATATGTGAAGAAACAATGTACCAAAAGATTGCAAAGGATATGGATTAATTAATCGTTATGACATTGGCAGTTTTTACCTGTTTTAATACCTGTTATAATAATAAGACACTAATGGCAAAAAAAAAAAAAATGACTCTATTACAAAAACATGTCGATACAAAGACGGTCATTGTTTTGGCAAGAAAAAAATATGAACTATTACCATGACAAAATGTGACAATTTTGTTATTTCTGTTCAAAACATAGATTGGGAGGACACGATAGAACCGCCTACACGAGGCTGTTCTATCAAGTACCCACAACCTATGTTTCAGATCAGAAATAAGAAAAATAACGCTTACCCAGTTTTTGGGGTTTGAGGGGGTCAAAATTATTTAGTCATGTTTTCATAATGCAAAAGATGAATCAGCCTGCCTCGATAGCTCAGTCAATTACATCTGACTGGTGATCAGGAGTGCTTTGGTTTCGAAACCTGCTACGGTCAACAAAATTCTTTCACAGAGATTTATCATGAAATCTTTTCTTTTATCATTCTCTCCCTTCTACCGATTTGAAAAGGGCATTCGTTAGTTTCTTGCGAAAGAATGTGCACTGTACCAGTTAATCGCGTATGTATAAGCCTGCCCAGGAAGAGTATCGATAGGTGAACTGGCTTGCTCAAAATGATCTAAATAGTGTTGACTAGACCCTTAAATGCCAAAACAAACGAACAAAAGATGAATCTCAAATAACATGGTAAAGAACACAACTCAACAATGTACATAGCATTTGGCACTTCTAAAAAAAACATGGATCTCCTGAGTGACACCAACAAAACATGGATCTCCTGAGTGACACCAACAAGTACAGGAATGCAAAATAGTATAGAAACATATCAGCCGCTGCACAGGAAAAAGTCGTTCGAACAGTATGCATAATTTAATGTGCATGTCTTAGTGAGGGCAGAACTGCTGAAGTTTTTTTTTTTTTTTTTTTTCCATTTGATCGCAAGCTACATATTACATGTGCTAACAGCAAAGATTTTGGTGAGACTCCCAACCATTGCTGTTTACATATGCACTATTGATTGTTTTCCTGCGATGCGGCTCATATGTTGTTCAGAAAGCATGAATAAACCTAAAAATCTACAATTAAAAAATGTACACAGCATTTGGCACTTGAAAAACGTAGAATCCCTGAGTGACACCAACAAGTGCAGGAATAATAAAAAATATACATAGCATCTTTGACACTGGAAATGAATTGGGCTGAATGAACTTTGCACACACAACCTCATAAGTACTACTAAACTGCCGCTTAGAAGGTGTAAGCATGCACAGGCAAAATAGTAGGAGCCGGGAAGTCCATCATGCAGGTACTGAGATGGGTAGCAGGCACATATATGTCATTTTATTTCAGAGTCCCACAGAGTTGGAAGCAACGACTCAAAAAGGATCTAAATAGTGTTAACGATATGCTAAACCTCAAAGCAAACAATGAATACAGTGGTACTTCTTTGTAAACGACCAGATATTTGCAGAACTTGTTATTTCATAATGACATGTGTCTGCATTAAAATATGACTCTCATCTCGAGAAAATCTGTTCATAGCAACAACAAACCGCAGATCAGTCTGCATAAGTGCACAGTCTGGTCAGCACTTTTGCTCTTCACTGTTTTGATAGTTTGATTAACAAGGATACTGTACATGTAAAGTTATTCATACTTCTGACAGAGAAAAAATGGGTCATGTCCCATTTGATCGAAATCAAGAAGACGGGTTCTCTTGTGATTGGGCTTATTAAATTTCATCACATATGTAATATGGTTATACAATGTTGAAATATGCAATAAATGCAATCTTCTTGTAAATTTCTAGACCTAACTTATTTTAAAGGTACCCCAAAGTGCCTCAATTGCTGTAATTATCCTAAAGTTTTGAAAAGATAGAGCAGTCTGATCTTGGTCTGCGTTGTTTGCTTATGCTGCCTGTCTGTCTAAAAACTTAGGATTAATACAGTATATGATCTTTTTTTCAATTGCCTCTAATTATACATCAGACGGTTAGGTGGACGACGATTTCTGTCAGGGTAACGACGTACTCTGTCTGTGTGATGGGGTTCAATGTTAGTGTGAAAAGGGAGACGATTCCTTAAAGTCGCAGCTAATCTTAGTAAGAAGGCAAACACAAAGCGTAGTATTTGTTGATTGATACGTCTTATAATTTGTCTAACTGCTGCGATGATCATATGAAGGATGTCATTTAAAACAAAACCAACAATGCCTGACACAGCTGTCATTATCAAATACACAAGTGCAAGCTGGTCTGAAACGAAAACAAAAACCTGCCAGTAGACATTTTACTCCCACTGATGTCTGGAAATCCTCAAACTGGGCATATGCAAACAATGCAGACCCTGATCAGATGTCACAAAATGCAGCATCGTATCAGTGCCTGCACTGCTTGCTAACATAGAAAGAACATGAAAAAGAATCAATTTATTAACCCTTGTCCTGCTGAATATTCATATATGCCACACCCACTACCGATTATCAACCAATCAGATTACTTGATGCAAATTATTGCAACAAATTCACACTCTGAATGGTAAACAATGTAGATCCTGATCAGATGGCTTCTTCAGAAGCCATCTGATCTGGATCTAAATTGTTTTAAAGATAAGGCATGTCCGGGATTAGCAGGACAAGGGTTAAAATTATGTTCAGTACTCCTTTAGTCATAAATGGACTTTTCCAGTATATATATATATATATATATATATATATATATATATATATATATATATATATAAGGGTGGAAAGGTTATCCAGACAACAATGGATAAAGCAAAGAAGCATGTTCAAATGGACTTTAATAATTAATCGTGTTTGTAATCACACTGGTCAAACACGGTTTCCTCTGAACCTCTGTTAGCTGACATGCTTGGAAATTTGTGAAGCCTTCCTCCCATTTCAATGTTAATTGGCTCGTGTCTCCTTTTACATCTTTTTCTACACATGATGCTACAGAAACACATGAAAATGATGGATGCAGATGTGACAACGGTGATGATGATGATGATGGTGTCTAATGAAAAGAAAAGAAAATAAATTTTCAACAATTAACTTATGTATAGTTTAATTGGCTTAACATTGTGTAACAAATGGGTTTAAATGGTGTAAATACAATATGCTTATAACTGCGAAATATGTGAGGTGCTATTGTTTTCCAGCATTTCAAATTCCACAACTTCACTATCACGTGACACGGCATATTCAATGTACTTTCTATGGCATAAAAAACAATATTTCTTTCTTATTGTGTAATAAACTAATAAAAATAAAAGGATTAAAACCAAAACAGAAGCTATTGGTAGTATTATTGTCCACAGCATGTTTGAATGCGGCTGAGAGTGTAATACAGATGTGTACATAGTGTATGAAGCTGTTACATGAATTCTAGAATTACCCTGAGGTAGTCCATCAGTTGTTGATCCTTCTTCAGGTTCTGTCATCATCTGTTCTGTGGCTGTAGTCACCTGAAACAAAACACAAACATGTCTGCACCCGGAAATATGAAAGTTAGTATCAAAGGTCCATCAAACATTACTATAACACATTACGATACCATGCGTCATAGTGCAATTTTTTTTTTACATCTCCAAAAACGGTCAATTTTCTGATGAAAATTTGTAATATTATCTCTTTTTCTACTCAAAACATAGGTTGTGGGTGCTCGTTAGAACCACCTCAATGTCTAGGAGCAGAAATAAAGAAAATAATGTTTACCCCCCCCCCCCCCATAAACCCCTGTTTTCTCTATTTAAAGTGGGGTGTAAGGTGGTGTTCATTTTACCGAACTGTTAGTGTGATGATATGCATTGTATATTTATGCTTTCTTCCTATTTACACCCCCCCCCCCCCAAAAAAAAAAAAAAGTTAATGGCTTAAACTTTAGTAAATACTAACTACCTTTGTCATAAGTGATCTAGCTGGCATTTCCGTCACATCTCCTGCCACCGCACCAGACACTTCTTCCATTGAGACAGCAGTAGCCTTTCCATCAACCGGTGTCGAGTCAACAGTTACCTCCTTCTGAGTTGACTGAAACACAATATAATAAATATGATACAACAAGCACAATATGACTAACACATATAAGGGTCTCAATAGCTAAGTCCTCACAGCATCTGCTTCTCAACAGAAGACAAGTTGCAGGCTTACACATGCCAGTTTTCCATCTCAGAAAGCTTCCTGGTCTAAGCTAGGAACAAAGGCAGGGATAGAGGACAAGAAAACACCAGGAAATCTATCTATCTATCTTCTTATATGATCCTAAATGTCAATTTGCGGGAAGTCTCTCTTAACTGATTCCCTTTATTTAGCTGGAGAAAAGGACTAGATTAAGCTCAGCATATACATGTAATGTTTAATACCTTCATTTGCCTATGTATCATATGTGTGATTGCAATAAAAAATTGGAGTAATACATGTAACACTTACACAAACTTGTGGTCTCTGATCACCCAACACCACTGTCACTGGACTCACATTACCAGTTATTAGTTGGCAGGGCTGTCTGTTATCGAACAACTGTCCACTAACAACTACCATTTCGATGTTAGGTAGGGACTCTAAATTTATAGTACTTTCCGTGAGTCTGTCAATTTCAATGCGTTTGATTGAGCTGAAATGAAAAGATACATATCAGGGTTTTCCAACTGCATTTGGGTTTTTTTTGTTGTTTTTTTCTTCCATATGCCTTAATATGCGTCAGGCAAAAGTATGGCAGCAGTCATCACATTTTTCTTATATCTCCTTCAAGACATACTCGGTAAAAACACCTCAATGAGGCAGTTTTAATGAGCACCCACAAAATTAAGGTGGTCCTAACAAGCACCCACAACAATGTGGTTCTAATGAGCACACACAACATTAAGGTGGTTCTAATGAGCACTGACAACGGTAAGGTGGTTCTTTTGGTTTGGTTTGTAAGGCCCTTTCAATATTATTTCATTCATATCGAGCCGATGGTTCGTCAAAGGTGGGTGAAAACCAGATACCGGAGAAAAACCACCTGACCTTCCATTACAGAACTTGGCGTCTCACCGGTGAGGTGGTTCTAATGAGTACCCACAACCTATGTTTGCAATGTAATCAAGAAAAAAAAAATAAAAACAAATCGGATGTTTATTAGAAAAAGGCTGTTTCAATGAGCACCCACATATGTTTGTGATGTAAATAAGAAAAAAATTCGGATTTTCATGAGAAGCGGCTGTTCGAATGAATACCTACAATCTAAGACTATGTTTGAAATGTAAATAAGTAAAAACCAGAAGAGGCAGTATGCATTTACCAGGATATGTGCTATTCGATATTTATATAGTTTCCTGCTACTCTTTCATATCTGAAATATACACCCCCCCCCCCCCCCTCCACATACACACACAGTACACCAGTTAAAAAACGCACCTGTCAACTGTGGCTCCACCATAAACGCCCTTGTCGGTGTATGTACAAAAAGCCACAGGATCGTCTATCTTACAAATATCTTTCAGCATAATTTCTGCTGAGGTAGTGAGCAAAAAGACCAAAAGGACGGCCACACGAGAGCGAAACTGCGTCATTCTTTCTTTCATTTTTTTTTTTTTTTTTACTGGCTATTGACATGGTGACCGTGTGGCTTCTTTCGACTCTTGCAGTCGTTTCGCCCCAGAGTCTTTACCTCTCCAAGTAATAGTTTTATCCAAAATAATTTTGTCATAGAGTTGTGTCGCCTTTATTTCAAGCTCGAGGCTTTTCCTAGAGCATGACTTGGCAGTTATATGGTTGTCTCGACCTTCGGCAGGACATCTTTTCGCTAAAGTAGTATAATTTGGTTAGAAGCTTTGGTAAACCACAAAGTAAAATGCATCATATCACGCTTATAAGTTTTATAGTGACGTTTACCACGCGTTTGATGTAGATGAAGCTTTTATTTTGTTTTCGATGCTGTATATTTTGTCCATTCTATACCATTTTATCTGAAAATGGTTATTTAGCCATAATTTTTGTCTCATTCGTGAATATTTGAATTAAATGATTAACGGGGAGTGCTTGAATTTTTGCGTTTCTGTTGAACAAAAGCTCTGTATCTCGTTTCAATATTAATTTAAAAGAGTTTCATATTTTCTTCATTTACATTTATTTTGTAGTAATCATCTTTTTACTTTGAAAAGACTCACGTGGTTGTAGACGCCAAGATGTCTGTAAGCAGCACCAAAATATTTAATAAAATGTAGTCAAAATTGGTAATATAATATGTATATAAGAATTTAACGCCCTCGATTTAAATAAGATGATGGTTTTACTCATATTTCATACTTTGAATAGACGCAGGTGGTTGTAGACGCCAAGATGTCTGTAAGTATCGCCGAAACATTTAAAGCATTATATTACAGCTTCATTTATGTTTATAATTTGTTTCTGCCAAATAAAAAAATGTGTCAAGTTACTGAAATTGGTAATATGATATGTATATAAGAATTTGGAGCTCTCGAATTAAATTAGCTGCTGTGAGTACCATTTAAACACTGAGGAGAAACTAAATTTATTTCATTATTCACATTGCTTTCTGATTGAAGGACCTTAAAAAAAAAATGGAGCAGCCTATAAGAATTCAAATCGGTTATAATAAGAATATAACAGTGAAGAAAAACGGCGAATACTGGAATGTCTATATAAACCAGAACGTATTTAATAATGGAAAACTGGATACATCAAATTCTAGATCTGTTTGGTTACAATGGAAGGAAATGGTAGAGTTGAGGAATGCAATAAACTGTATGGAGGAACAACTCCTATGTAGTGAGGTAAGTTGCCTGTAATTTAACTTCTACATATTAATTTATTTTTCTATAGCAATATATATATTTTCTTTTACTACAACAACAAATATATATATATATATCTTACTTTTAAACAATATGCTGCTGTTGGTGATTTTTTTTTTTTTTTGGAAGGGGGGGGGGGGGGGGGGTGTATAATGATTTAAAGCTTTTAATTAATATATGACAAAAATGTGAACACGAGCACAGTAGCCGTCTTATATATATAATATATTTTTTACAGCCATTTAAAATTACATCATTTCACATGAGCTACAAGTATATTAAATTCTGTTTTTGTTTACTTTCTGCCGTGTTGAATTTCCTCATACCTGCCTTATTTCAGGTGTTTAAAACAGAGGCGGCTGAAGCTTCCAACGGCACTAACTCTATTGCTTCAGGAATAAACACAGCATCGAATGACACTTACCAGACTGCTGCAGGAACAAACATAGCTACCACTGGACTCAGACGTTATCCTGAGGCGGCTGCTGCGAAAAGTACTAAAAGTGCTACTGGTTATCATCGACATCAGCCCTACTGACCATACATGACAATCAATAAAGACAGTCTCGGCAGTTTCTTCTTATTCCCCATGAAAGAACTGCCTGCTTTTTTATGATTATTAACTGGGCTACTTACGTCATACTAATCTAACTTCATTTACTTCTGTTTTTCTTGTTGCTGTTCTTGTTGTTTGCTGGTGAAGAAAGCAAGATGTGTGATGCGTTTGAAACTGGAAGATGCCCATCCAGAATTATCGTCACATCGAATGCTGCATGCGTTAAAGAACTACAACAACAGCTGTGCGATAACTTTATTTTTTTTGAGACGATTTCTTTTTCTGAAACTGAGAAAGGAATTTTATTGTTTTCTACACAAGATAATAACGATTGTGCCTATATTTTGAACATTATTTCTTCCCAGGCAGCACACTTTGGAAATTGTTTTCACGAATATACATTGAAACAGACATCGAAGTCAATACCTTCTGTTTGCGAATGTGATAGCAGTACATCGTAATTGGTGCTTGATTTGATGTGTTTGTGACTATCACGCTCAAACATATTTGTTTTGGGGTCAAGTCAGAAACAAAAAAGAAAAAATATGTCTTGTTTTGTGGAAAATCAAATACGATTTTGCATTGTATGTATGAAAAAAAGACTGACATGTATTGTACAAGAAATACTAGACCATAAAATAATTGCGAGCAGAAGATGCATGTCTTGCGGTATTAATATACATGAACCTTTGATTTGCTATGAGATACTCAACTGACTTGATTGGCTTTGTATATAACATTTGTGAGCCAACTGGAACGATAGTTGATAAACCTCTAAACCAATGAAAACAAATAAAGTTTTGATAGATAGACCAATCTACTTAACGTCACCATTTAAAATTTTACCATAGCTGAATGATGAGTGATTTATTTATTTAATCTGAACTATAAAAGTGGAGTAAAGCGTGAAAAAATACAAACATGGGCAAAATACGTAAAGATGGTGTCAAGAATATTTATTGCTCTACGTGTGAGAAATGGATGACGGAGTTTTATGTTTCTCGTCATGTACATAGTAAATCACATTTTACCAAGAAGTTGTTTCAGACAGAAAATATAAAGAAAACGTTTAACTTGAACGCAAGGAAGAGGGTAACTAGTGCTCTTAAGCAGGCTAAAGGTAACAAAATGAAATCAACGCGTGTAAAGGGAACAGAATATGAACAGTATAGAATATACGGTGACACCTTGAAGAAATGCAGTTACACTGAAGGCAAGGTTGCTTTGACACCAAGTAGTTCAGTCCTTCCAGCAATTGACGATTATCAAGTAACTAACGAGAATGTAAATCAAAATGTAAAAGTTATTCAATCGGAGGGTAAAGACCATAACTCTGAATCAGAAAATTGCAAAACCCCGGATAACCTCCAGGAGTATAAAATTCAGGGAGATACGCTCAAAAAATGTAAACACGAGCACAGTAGCCGTCTTCTAGAGGGGTGCAGTGACACAGAGCCTGACTTTCTACTCACTCCTGACCTGCGCGATGAAGTGAAACAGGAATTATTCAAGAATGAAGACCAGGACTTTGATTACATTCCACAAAATGTGCAGGACGCTATTGGGTTTGATTATGACTGGCACATCGAAGACTTGTTTGCTAGTGAGGAAACAAATCAAGCCTATCCTTTGATGCAAGACATGGAAATGCCACATGAAATTTTGGTAGAACGAGCAACAGAATTTTCAACGAAGTCCGAGTTTCCAATTGAAGTGGTGAATGGCATCTTTCAACCACAAAGTAGTACATGTGATCACTTGAATGCCATGTCGACGTATAAAAAACCCAAAGATTGTCAACACTAGACAGTTGGCTGTCAAAATGGCAAGTAACAAGTCGAGTTATAATGCAACCATACTTTTCGGGAATGCCTTAAAATGGAACAATTATGCAAAATATGCTGATCGTTTATCGTCTTTTGAAACTTGGCCTCAGCAGATGCATCAGGATAAATATACATTAGCTCAAGCTGGATTCATTTATATGAAGGAAGGAGACATTGTAGAGTGTTTTACTTGTGGTGTTAGAGTCAGTCAATGGGCAACTAGTGACAACCCCGTTAATGAACACAACAAGTGGTCACCTGACTGCGTTTATTTAAAACTTACTGGGTTTAGAGACACGAGTTCACAAAGTTTTGGACTGGGACCATTTTCCTGTATATTGGACGACAAATAATGAGTAATAACAATAGTAGGGTCTTACAATCAGTGTCATTACTACAGTCGTATTTTAATTTCTTTTACGCAAAAGAAATAAGTGAAAAAATGTACTCTGTTTTTAAAGAGAAGTGTTTCGGTTGTCAGAACTTTCGTCTGTCACAAATAGACCATACGTGTTTAACACTAGCAGATGAAGAACAGCTGGAGTTATATTTCGAAGACGTTCTCTTAGTTGTGGACGAATCTGACATTTTACTGGAATGGAACTCTGCAGTATCCCTTCTAGATATAACTCCAGAAGTGCTGGGAATGTTCAGACTTAAAATCTACTGCAAAGATTGGCGGGAAACGGATATGAAAACTGTAGAATGGAGAAATAAAATGATCAATATGACTGTTCAGCTAAAACGAATAGAAAGGCGTTTCACAAGAAACTAAATAGATTTTTTTTGTGTGTGTGTGTGTGTGTATGTGTTTATCCCATACATTATGGTGTCTGACTAAATAAGTTCTATGAAAGGGTTTGCTTGTGACTGTCTTAATACAAATAAACAGCTTTTCTTTTGTGTAAACTATTTAGATTGGTGTTGGGATTATGTAAATCAATAAATATATAAAACACGTTTGTAGTCATTGTTCTGTTGCCTCTCATCAATCACATCAACTACATAACTACAAGTAAAAGGTGTTTTCTGTTCATGACTTCACTTTCTAATAATTCTGGATATGGAGAGTGTCGTAAAACTGGAAGTTGGCTCAACGGCTCAGGTGATCGGTGAGTAGGAAACTTTTTATCGATTACATTTGTGTTATTATGTTCAAAACAGTAAAATAAAGAAATAAATATAAAAAAAACGCATTAAGAATCGACACTCTTCATATTTAAGACATGTATGAAAATTGAAGTCAAGAATAACTTCTCACCAACTATATTTTTACATATTTCTTTCTTATATGTCCAAACAGGTCCAACCAATGTGGGAAAGAGCACGTTTGTCTTTGACCTGCTAAAGTATGCCGATGGAGCTTTCACCAAACCGATTAAAGCAATCTACTACTGCTATAGCGTCGATCAGACTCTGTTTACCGAAATGAAGAAGGCTATCCCTAACATTAACTTTTACAAATCTCTCCCGAAAGCTTCAGAGCTTGAGTCATGGAACGAACTTGAACCACGGGATAAAGTACTAGTTATCGATGATATGATGTCTGAGAGCGCCAAGAGCAAGGATATAGTTGACATTTATTGCAAATACGCGCACCACTACAAATTCTTTTGTTTTCTGATTTGCCAAAACGCATTTTGCCCTGGTAAGGAATTCCGCACCATAAGTTTGAACACTCACTATTTCTTTCTGTTCCGTAATAACAGAGATTTATTGCAGACGGAAATATTGGGACGTCAGATATTTGGGAAAAGGCAGGTGAAATACTTTTTAGACAGTTTTGCCAAGGCTACGGCAGAAAAGTTCAGATGCCTTCTAGTAGATCTGTCACCACATTCAGATCCTACATATAAACTTAGAACCAACATCTTACCCGGCCAGTTAATGATAGTGTTTCTGCCAGAAAAGACAACATGAACCGCTTAATTAAGAAGCAAAAATACTTCCTTAGACTGCTCGTTAGTACTACCGTGAAACAGCAGAAAGCATTATTGCGGGCCATAGAGAAACCCCAGTTAAGAGCCATTGTGCAAATTGTTTACAATCTTATGATGGGGTACCGTGCCCTACCGGAAAATGATAGAAAAAGGTTAGCAAAAAGGAAAACTGTTATTCGTGAATTCGTTAGCCAGGGAATCTCATTTAAAAAGAGAAAAGAGCTGCTTTTAAAATATTATAAATCTATTTTAACTTTCATACACGCTCTAAGGGGTGAACTATTTAGAAATGGCACGTGAACTTGTGCTAGTACCAAGAAACAAATATGAACATTTGCTGGAGCAAGTTAAAGCCGTGGAAAGCAGTGAACAAACTGGTGGTCAAGTTTTAAAAGAAAATCCAACAAACAATGACGTTAAACCGAATATCAATATGTCTGACGAAAAGACGAGTAATGAATCAAAAGACAATATTTATGATCAAAATGTCAATACCGGTGATAGCGAAGACAAAAGGGTAGAAGGCGAAGAAAAACCGAGACTGTATGTTGACAAGCCACTATCGGATATGCCTTTTGAATATACAAATACTTTGGTGTCGAGGGACCAAATGGTACGCAGAAAAAGAAAATCGTTTAAAGGAAAAAAAAATCAGCACTTCAATGGGAAGAAAAAGAGCGTAAAAGCACGATGGATAAACTACATTGTGTGAAGGTAAAATTTAGTTTAGTTTAGTTTACAATTTCAGAAATATAGCTACAGGTGTTTCTGATCATATTTCACCACGGTTTTACGGTTTTGAAGAAAGGCTTTTAACGCCATTTTAATGTGAAATTTGAGCTAGGAGAAATGACAGTTAATGGTATTTTAACGACGTGGTTATAACAAAGACAGTCTCTAAAGGTTTTCGATTTTCTCACAATTCTGAAAAGATGCCTTTCTGAGTTTTAACAATACAGCAGTCACAGGTATTTTCATATAGATTGCCATTATTAATCTTATTAAGATCAGATAACAAAGACCACTTGGATTTCACTTTGTGTCATGTTGTATTATGAATAGACATATGAGACGATACCATGCTGATGTTTAATCTAAAAAATTAAATAAACTTTATACTTGGCTGGTTAAAAATTGAAAGGTTGACCAATCAAAAATATTCATAAAGAAACCTTTTCTCGCGAAGAAGAAATAAATATATATATAACGAAACACTGGAAGATGACAACCAAATCAGTAACTAGTCAATATGAGTAACAAAAGCAGCGATAATGGGTATAGTGAAAGTAGTGATGAGGAATTACGGGAACAGAGAAAAAGAAAGAAGCGAATTGAAAGAAGATTGCTTAAATGCATTATTTGTTCTCAACAATACAAAAATATTAGAACGTGGAAACAGCATTTACAGAGCCATATAAGAAAAAGAAAGTGTAAATTTTGTGACAAATCATTTACGCGATCTGGTTATTTAAGCATCCATCAAGCAAAGGTACACGGAATACAAAAAGAAAAGAAAAGAAAAATAACTTCGTTTATTTGCAAAATTTGTAAGAAAGCTTTCGACAGAAAGTATAATCTTACGCGACACACTGATCGCGTTCATCAACGGAAAATTGCGCAACAAAGTAAGACTCAATTTTCCTGCAGGCATTGCGACTGCGAGTTTAACAATTATGATGGGTTGTTTGATCACGTTAAACGAAATCACCCCTTACATCAGCAAGGTGGAAGAAGGGCCACAATTCCGCCTACGATAAATGACGGAGAGCGACAACTTGTCAACGGATCGGCTGACACTGCAGTTGAAACTCAAAATAGAAGCACTCCTTCTACTGCTGCTGCCGACATAATTGAGAATGACAAGAGTGATGGGTATCATGAACAACAGACAGTCTCTGACGAATCTGCTTTGAGAAATGGAGTAGTGAATAGATATATACATCCGAAGAGAGGCGAAAGATATGATATGATGACTTTTTTCAGTAATATCAGAGATCGTGTATTTGAATTTTTACAGTCTCGTGCTCGTAGATTAGGCGGGGTAAAGTGGAATTTATGTGTACAAGTAGAGATGCAACGCGATGACGTCAATGAAATTGTTGTGACGTCGCCTTACTTCAGAAGTCAAACTTATATAACACTGCAGGCGGATGGACTAAATGCACATGATATAAATGAGGCTATGCAAAAAATGTACGCGAGTCTTGAGAAATTTATGCGCGAAGGTTCGGGTTGGTACTTAAAAAAAGTGCTAAAGCTCGAAATCCATACAGTGATATACAAACCCTTGAGTGGCTCTACATATTTACCCTTACCTAAGTCGCTAGCATTAGGTCAAAGCATATTAAACATTCATAACAAGGATGATAAGTGTATGCTTTACTGCTTGATTGCATCTCTACATCCAATGGCAACAGAGCCGGAACTTCCAGAACATTACTATCCATATATTGACGAAGTGAATATGTCTGGTATCATTTATCCGGTAACTCTTCAGCAAATAAATAAGGTGGAAAACCAAAACGACTCCATTTCAATAAATGTGTTCACTTACGATGAGAAAACAATTGTTCCCTTGAGAATTACTGAGAAATCACAGCGAATGCACCACGTGAATTTACTATGGTTGACATACGAAGGTAAATCGCATTATTGTTTAATTAAAAATCTTAACCGGTTCTTATCGAGAACAAATAAGCACGGTCATCAGATGTATTTTTGTCCCTACTGCCTCCACGGTTTTGTAAAAGAAATCTCTATGCAGGAACATAAATCATACTGCAGCAGACACGGTGCACAAAGAATAGAACTTCCCATTAGGGATAAGAATGACGTTCTCCAATTTAACGATTATGAGAAAACCTTGAAAGTACCTTTCGTTATCTATGCCGATACGGAGACTATAGTACAAAAAGTAGACACGTGCCAACCCAATCCAGATAGATCAGCAAGCACGCCTACAACCAAACTAGAGGTATGTGGGTTTGGCTATAAAGTAGTGTGTGAGGATAAGAGATACACCAAGCCTACTGTAATTTACAGAGGAAAAGACGCGGGTAAAAAGTTGATTGAAAATTTGTTGCAGGAAGAAAAGGAAATTAGGGACATTCTTTCCAGTATTGTACCAATGGCTATCACTGAGGAAGACCAGGACCTCATCAAAAATGCAAATGAGTGCTGCCTTTGTAAAAAGGCGTTTACCAAGTATGACAAGACATACGGTAAGATAGTCA
Source organism: Lucinisca nassula (assembly GCA_963580285.1). NCBI lineage: Eukaryota > Metazoa > Mollusca > Bivalvia > Lucinida > Lucinidae > Lucinisca > Lucinisca nassula. The sequence continues at coordinate 119,490,549 of OY757014.1, forward strand.
GACACCACAACCATCTCACGGGAAAAGTAATCGGAGCCGCTTGTAATAGTTGTAATCTAAAGTGCCGCCAGGTGACATTTATTCCTGTCCTGTTTCACAACCTAAAACACTTTGATGGTCACATCATATGCCAAAATGTCAGTGCCTTCAAGCATCGTAAATTAAAATGTATTGCTCAAAACACTGAGAATTATGTAAGTTTTTCTGTCGGGAACCTGCGTTTTATTGACAGCTTTCAGTTCCTCCCATCATCGCTTGAATCTTTGATAGATAATTTGGCACAAGATGGATTACAAGCCTTTGAGCACTTAAGAAGTGAAATGAACAGTAAAGAGGAAGCAGAACTTCTTCTCCGCAAAGGTGTCTACCCATATGAATACATGGACGCATTTGAGAAGTTTGATCAGCAACAGCTACCTCCCAAGGAACAATTCTATTCCTCCATCAAAAAAGAGCACATTTCTGATGAAGATTATGAACACGCTCAGACTGTGTTTAAGACATTTGATTTGTCTTCGCTAGGGGATTATCACGATCTATACCTAAAACAGGACGTTGTATTGTTGACAGACGTTTTCGAGGGATTCAGAAATCTATGTCTAAAACAATACGAATTAGATCCTTGCCATTTTTACACTTCACCCGGCCTCTCTTGGTCTGCTTGTCTCAAAATGACGGGGGTGCAACTGGAGTTACTGACTGATATCGATATGCTATTGATGGTGGAATCCGGCATTCGTGGAGGTATATCCCAGATATCTAACCGCTACGAAAAAGCAAACAATCCATACCTTGAAGACTATGACCCATCAAAAGAAACAAAGTATTTATTGGACCTAGACGCCAATAATCTATATGGTTGGGCCATGGTTCACCCACTACCCGTGCGTGACTTTGTTTTCATGAACAAAAAAGAAATAGAAAGCTTTGACGTCATGTCTGTACCGGAAAACGGAGATACGGGGTATATTATAGAAGCGTCGGTTATATATCCTAAGCATCTTCACAACAGACATAATTCGCTACCTCTTGCCCCTGTGAAACGGATCATAACTGACGAGGAGTTATCTCCCTATGCGCAGCAACTTCTGAGAAAGCTTCACGGAGTATCGAAAGACGATCCGTTACCAAATCGGGGGAAAGTGGAGAAGCTTTTGACAACATTGGAGGACAAGGACTTTTACGTCGTTGATTTTAGGACCTTGAAATTATACCTCAGCCTTGGTTTGGAAATTAAAGGCATTCATAGAATTCTGAAGTTCACACAAGAAGCCTGGATGAAGCGGTATATTGACCAAAACACCAGATCGAGACAGCTAGCCACGTCTACCTTCCAGAAGAATTTCTATAAGCTCATGAACGTCTCAGTATTTGGAAAGGTAAGATATTCTATTTATCAGTGTCTTATTTGCTGTGAATCTGTATTTTTTTTTTTATTATTTCCCTTGTGATGTTGTGGGTGTGGTATGAAATGTGATTATTTCAGTTACAAACGTTTTGCTTTTCATTTTTGTTATCCATTGTCAAATTAAAAATAAGATTATATAAGCGATACATATAATAAGAAGTGAAATTCAAATAAATGGGTTTAAAGCAATTTTATGCAGCTGCAATACTCAAGACCAACGTGATACTCAAAACTGGTCTGCTGGTAATATTTTTCAGACTATGGAGAACGTGAGACTGCACAGAAATATTGAATTGGTACATACTGATACGAGGCTGAGAAAAGTAGCTGCCAAACCTACCTATAAAACTACTACTGTCTTCAACGAAGACCTGGTGGCGGTTGAGTTGTACAAAACCAAGGTCAAATTATTCAAGCCAATCTACTGCGGCATGTCAATATTAGGTATGTATGTCATTTTTTGTCCACTTAATTTGACAATGAAATGACAGGTGGTTAACTATATTTGAACTAGATTTTAAAGAATATATCTACTTTGTCTTTAGAGTATAACATAGTTTTTACCGCTCCTCTATATATTTCAGACCTCAGCAAATACTTGATGTATGACTTTTGGTACAATTATGTCAAAAAGAAGTACAACGACAAAGCGCAATTGCAGATGAGTGACACGGACAGCCTGCTCTTTTCATGTGAGACAGACGACATCTACCGCGATATGCAGTCTTCGATGGACTATTTCGATACATCAGACTATCCTAAGGAGCATTTTCTCCACAGTGACTCAAATAAAAAGGTGTTAGGAAAAATGAAAGACGAAATGGCTGGAAAGCCTATAGCAGAATTTGTAGGTCTCAGATCTAAGATGTATAGCTTTGTATGCGATAGAAACAAGGAAGAGAAACGAGCAAAAGGCATTGCCAAAGTGACAGTGAAAAAAGAACTCAAACACCATTGTTATAAGACAGTTCTTTTCGGTGAAAGGAGTATGATCTGTTCAATGCCTTCGCTTAGGAGTCATAGACACGAACTATTTGGAGAAACCATAAGAAAAACGGGCTTGTCTCCCTTCTGTGACAAGAGATATCTGTTAGATGCTGTTAGAAGTTACTCGTACGGACACTATAAAATTGCTGAAGATAAACATTCTAGTGACAGTGATAATCATGATGATCAATCTTTGACAATAATACCTGTTGATAAAACTTTAACGCAGTTTAGAAAACTGGAAGATAAATCGTTCATAATCAATGACTTTAAAATAACGCCATGCGTTAAAATGTAAATTTTGTTTCAGGTGAACACCGCATTAGGTAAACTTGTCAATGCGAAATAATATCGTCTAACATCCTGTTAGAAATAACATATTTAAGGGCTAAAATTCTAATATCTTGCTTATTATTGCTCAAAAACATAGATTGAGGGTACTCGATAGAACCGCCGCAACCAGGTAATTCTATCGAGTACCCGCATTCTATGTTTGTGGGCAGTAGTAAGAAAGATAATGTGCACCCCCTTAAACTCCAGTTTTACTATATGAAAGTGGGGTTTAAGGGGGTCAATATCACATAGGCGTGTGATGAGTGTGTGATGAGTGTGTATCATTTTATAGTTCTTTCTACAACAATAAATTCCATTAATTAATAGTTTTTGTTTATATTGTTTCATTACGAAAACACGCCTGTGCAAATACATTGCCATTTTCGGTCAAAGTGGAAATTTTAAGATGCAATTTTCTTGGTTCTTATTTCTGCTCAAAACATAGATTTCGGGAAGTGGATGGAACCACGAGGGAAATCTATGTGTTCAGCAGATGTAACACAGATAATATTTAAACCTGTAAACTATATAAAAGTGAGGTTTAAGAGGGCCAAATTTATACAGGCGTGTTTTCGTGATATACCTGGTGAGCAAATTGACAACAAACAAGTTATACATTAACTATTTTATTGGATATCTACAATTTTACAACAAAAACTACATTCAGAGCTATGGAAAACACTTAATCAAAGAAGTACATGTCTGATTATGGTCGAGTTCATTTCCAACACACTCGGCATAAGCGTTCAACATGGTATCAGCGACAAAACTATCATTTGCCTTTAAATCTGATGAACTGAAAATATTCACAAAGTCCTGAAACGTACATCCCAATAGTCTCTGGCGAAGAAACAACACACAATATAGTCCGCACAATGCAGAAGAGTCGCTCTGGACTTGAAGGCGATTTTCCTGCATAGTGTTGGCATTTGTGTCTAACCAATGTCGGAAATAGGGGCTATTTTGTCTAGGTGTTCTGCCATACGTATCGAAAAAGTCAAACTGTCTTCCACACTGACTGTAAAATGCACACCAGTGTTGACCCGAACTGGTATGCACGTCAGTGTTTGCGATGAATCCAAAAGGAGACCGAGGTAGCTCAATAGGAAGTCTGTCAGCAGCAAAAACGCCCATGATAGCACGGTTTAAAACGTCGTCACATTCTATCATGCATTTTAGCTGAGAAGTATCCATTACGAGATAATGATGTCTCTCTCTTTGTTGATTTCGAAATAGCCTGGTCCCTCGCTGTAAACAATACAGCTCATCGGTTCTGCAAAGAGAAACAATTAGTCAGATTATAGCAATCTTAGCGCATATACTCTGGGATAAATGTATAAAACAAAGAAAACATGTTAACGAGCAATATATTCGTTTGTTGGTTTGTTTGATTTGAGGTATAACGTCCCCGTCAACACTATTTAGGTCATTTTGGAGACGTTGCTTTCAATTTGGTGAGACTTTACCCGAAATTGAGATGAATATGTACAAAACAAGATGAAGAAAGGGTATCAACCTAGCATGCAAAACTTATAGCTGCGACAGACACAAACAAGAAATCCTTTCAAAAAAAAAAAAAAACAATAAATAGATAAATAGGTACCTGTTAGTGGTTTATTAAAAACGACATCTAACCGCACGTTGCCAGTCTTCACTAAAGACAGATATTCCCCGTGCTGAGAAAAGTCAGGCTCCAGCTGAAACACGAACAAGGTTGAACCGCTTAGAAAGTGTTTCCTGTCTAGCAGATTTCCTTCATCCTGCCTCCATCTGCCACTGGATAGAAACAAATTAGTGTATGCGCGCATAATGGCTGTGCCTCCAGTTGGATCGAAATCTAACTTCAGCGGATTTCCACCGACAGGCAGTCCATCGCAATACACGGCAATTTGTTGGATAGCACATGTCTCGAAGTTATATGGATTGGTCTTATAATCACCATTTAAGGCTCTACTCTTCACAAATCCTATAATGAGCTTGTTAGGTCGTCTTCCTTGAAACATGTTATCCCACGTGTAGTTGGTAGAGCCCGTTGAGATGCTCACAGATTTAACATCCACTTTATTGAAGGGATACAGGGCATTCTGTTTCTCTAAAATCTTTGAGTGTCCGTAGATAACGGCGGGATTCACTCTGATCTTCTTGACCAGAATGTAGATATCCTCGATATTCAAGCGATAGTCGTTACCATCTCCAGCCAATAAACAGAAGCTGGTAGCGCTTCTGTACATCTTAATTTTTACATCCACCTGATTGATGAGGTATCTGGACATGGAGAACAGATCGTGAAATATAGGCCCCTGTAAATCGACACGTTGAGACGTACTTATCAGCTTAGCTCTCTCAAACAACCCGTTGTTAGTTCCTGTTGGATCTGTGACACCGGGACTGTCGGCGTCGTCCATGTAGAAGAGCTGAGTGTCAAGCTGACTTGCTACAGCATCGGATCCATAGTTCAGGACAGTGGGAATGTAAGCTCTGTATGGATTGTAGTTACAAGTAATAGATGCTTTGTTTTGCAAAGTAACTTCCGTAGCAGTAAACAGAGCCTGAAGAAACATATTAGCTGGGCCCACCTTTTCGGTTGTCAATGCAGTGCCATCAGCCTTTGTCACTCAACTTCACGTAGATTTGAGAATTTTTCAAGTCCAGATAGTCCATCGAATTTTGACCACTTATTTTGAACTCAAACGGGCTTTCGTCAGACACTTGTGACAATGGACGGATTTCGTCATAGTACACATCAATGACGCTTGTCTGTGTACTTGGAAGATCGAACAAAGCCAGTTCTGACACTAGACCTTCTTTAAAGTTCTCTTCGTTCAACACAGACATCTCGAGTTTTTTTTTTTTTTGTTTTTTTTTCTTAATTGATTTCAAAAATGTCCTTTCTTCGACTCACTGGCAATTTTTTACGTCCTTTCCTAGATACTTTTCTCCTTCTATGACTTTTTTCTTGCCTCCACCCCGTTGTCGCTTTACTCCTCTTCTAGACTTTTTGTTAATCCTCTTGCGTTTAAAAACACGGCGTCGCTTTCCAGTTGAAGAATGAACCATATCGACAACTTTGGCAGGATTTATATCCCGTCTCTCTAGCTCGGATTTAGCTTGTGCTGTAGTTTGTTCCGCAGGTAATACTGCTTTTATAGGATACACCTTGTCCGTACCTGAGTTTAAATCGTCTACAGATATGACAGAAGGTCTTCTTCCACCTCCGGATTGGTTAAGACTGGTTCTTCCACTGCTTACCCTGTCGAAGAAATCTACCCACTTTTGTGGATTAGGAACGTATAATTTCATCGAGAAATTTTATCTAATTTAAATCACATAAAAGGATATTGTTTCAAGTGAACCGTTAGGTACAATGGATCCTTCAAATCTGAAACGTATATACCATCCGCGGATTTTATATAGATCTGGAATTCTCTCAACTCTTTCTTTTTAACGGGTAAATAGTAAGGGCTTTCCAACATATAATCCCACCTTTTAGATTTGTTCTTAGTCAGTCGTCTTAACAGTGGCTGTTCTACGCCGTGTACGATGCTTTCTTTACAAAGGTCGCTGTAAATGTACAGAGCATCCACTGTTTTGGTTCTAGATTTAGAATCGTCAATAGCGCGAAACTCGGTAAGTGCCACTTTCCAGTTACCATTTAAACACAACGGTAAGCTCAAATGAACCTTAAACCGATATGGCTTATTATCGGCAAAATAGGTATTACTTTCGTCGCTTTTTATGTATAAGTATCTCTCCATTGTTAAAATAAAACAATCTAAGATAGGTCTTTAATATCATCGGCATCTATCCAACTGTTAAATGCTTTCGGGAACCCTTGCCATTCGACAAAATACTGCAATTTCCCTTGTCTTTTTCTTTTCTTCAAAATACGCTGGATGAACCACAAGCTATTCTCGTCTTTGTTGACCTTCTGGAGCTCTGCAGTGTAGAATAAACCGTGAATGCGTTCACCTTTTAGATCGTTCAGCTTGTACATGGGAATGGCTTGTTTGATAATTCTCCCCGCAACTTTAAACACTTCTGTGGTGTACTGTTCTTGATACGCTCGTTGAAACGGCTGCTTGGTAAAACTAATGCGCACGAGATCTCCCTTCTGAAACTGAAAAGAGGGTTTGGGAATGACTTTGTGAGACTTCTTCAAGTACATTTGCGCCCATACATCGGCTTCGTTGTTTTTGTTGACATCGTTAGGTGCCATGCCACTTAAACCACGATGCGGCGTTTCATTGTAACTAGCAACGACGTTTTGGAGCTCGTCGATGTATCGGTAAGTTCTCTTGTGTCTCATCATCCTGTACAATCTTTCTTTCAGGGTCCTTTGAACTCTCTCCACAAAATTACTTTTCGGAGGGTTATTGGTAGTGAAAAAGTAGATGTTCATGGTTTTCATATATTTCTTAAAAAATTGGTTTGAGAACTCACTTCCTCTATCTGCTCGAATTTTTTTTATGTTCGTGGGAGAAATGTCACTGAGAATATTTTTCATAGCTCTCAACACTTCATTGGCCGTCTTGTTTTTCAGTGCTCTTACCCAAAGTTTTCTTGACAGTATATCAATGGCGCAAAGTAAGAACCGTACACCATCATTTTCAGCAGCTAAATTTACCATAGACAAGAGATCAATGTCCAGCTGCTCCCCTATCGCAGTTACGCGCACATTAGCCGTCTTAAAATGATGTCGTCTAGACTTCTGCAGAGAATAGGCGTCTTGATTACTGAGCCATTGCTTAATATAAGTAATAGTAAATTCTCCTGGATACTTATTTTCGAGAACTCTATGAAGTTTTTGTGCCCCTGAGTAAGCTGAAGGATTTCTACCCTTGAAATAATATCGCTGTAAAATCTCCTCCTTCTCTTTATTATCCATAATCTAATATAGCGCACAGACTAATCAAACGAGAAATGACGGATGAAAAGAAGAAAAATGTTTCCCGCTTTGTAGACTTGAACCACAGACCTCCTGGTTATCAGCCAGGCACTCTACTGACTGACCTAAAGCGGGTGACTGAATAAACGCTTATATAGGTAAGCCTTTTAATACACCACACAAACGATAAATTTGTTCATTTAGATGAGATAACGCACGTTAAAAAGGGATCAATCTTCGCTAATGGGCTTATTTTCCCTCGGGGCAAGTCTTCCCTTAGGGGCAAATCATCTCCAAAGGAGCAAATCATCAAAAGGAGCAAATCATCAAAAATGAGCAAATCATCAAATTTTAGATGATCGCTCCCACCTATTCACCACTACTTGTGAGGCGGACCGTCCATGGTAATAAACCCTATTGGTTTCATTGGGCGACAGGGCTTGAGATGTCATTTCATCTCAATGTCGGGTAAAAGTCCCACAAGATTGGAAGCAACGTCTCCAAAATGACCTTTACAGTGTGGACTGGGACGTTAAACCTCAAATCAAACAAACAAAAAATCTCCCGAGTCGTATTACTTTCGGTAAATATTGCATATTATTAGAAGACAGTTAGACCCCATTTGCTGCTCACAGTACCTAGGCAGTATCGGAACATGATTCATTACATGACGCCACGCTTGAGATTGTAATAACGTATTGAAGTAACTCGATAATCCACCAATGCAATAAATATGCAAATTAGTTGGAAACGTCATTGTATCATCAAACACACGGCGTCCTTAACGGCGTCGCGTTAACATATGGTTGAATATTGTATTTTTATGCCCCCGCCATTCGAAGAATGGTGGAAAGGGCATATAGCGTTGCCCCTGTCCGTCCATCCGTCCGTTCGTCCGTCCGTCCGTCCGAAACTTAAACGCAGTCAATAACTTCCTTATTTCTTGATGGATTTTAAAATTACTCGGCTGAAATGTTAACCATCATGAGACGTCGTGTCACGTGCAAAACCCAGTTCCGTACCACCAAGGTCAAGATCATACTTAGAGGTCAAAGGTAAAAAAAAGCGTCCGAAACATAAAAGTAGTCAATAACTTTCTTATTTTTGTATGGATTTTGAAATTATTTTGGAGAAATGTTAACCATCATGAGTCAATGTGTCACCTGCAAAACCAAGGTCAGTACCTTCAAGGTCAAGGTCATACTTAGATGTCAAAGGTCCAAAAAAAGGGTCCGAAACTTAAACGCAGTCAATAACTTTTTTATTTCTTGATGGATTTTTAAATTACTTTGTATAAATGTTAACCATCATCAGTCGTTGTGTCACATGCAAACCCCAGGTCCGTACCTCCAAGGTCAAGGTCATACTTGGAGGTCAAAGGTCAAAAAATGGGTCCGAAAATTAAACGCAGCCAATAACTTACTTATTTTTGGATGGATTTTGGAATAATTTTGAAGAAATGTTAACCATCATGAGACAATGTGTCACGTGCAAACCCCGATCCGTACCTCCAATGTCATACTTGGAGGTCAAATGTTAAAAAAAGGGTCCAAAACTGAAACACTGTCAATAACTTTCTATGGATGAATACGAACATAGACATATTTTCGGGCGGGGGCATCCGTGTCCTATGGACGCACTTCTAGTTTTAAACAAATCGTCTGTCTGTCATTTTTTTATCAACATTTTCCTGTCAGCTGTGTACATGGCAGATCCTTCAGAAACTTTATAAAACTGAGAAAAAAGACCCTGATACGAAGTGCAAAAGACACTAATCATAATTCATGCTTTATCACGTTCTGCAATGTTCGCCCTTTGAACAAGTGAAATAACGATTTTGAAATTAATTCTTGATTTTTCTCAATTGAAAATTGTGAGAGATGTTATCGTTAAACAGGTGATGCGCAGAATAAATATTGTTATTTTACTTTTGCATGGGCCTCCGTTAGCGCAATTAGAGGAGTCGAACTCTCTATCACCGTTACAATCAACAGATTTACTATTATCATATGACGTCTTTGGAAAACATTGTATAACGTCATGCTGTAAAAATCGTATGACCACTTGGGCGTGATTAAATAACGTGCACACTCCATAGTTTTCAGTTCCGTGTTGTATTCCTTGCTTCCTTTTAGGATCAGTGACTAGTAAAGTTCATATTAACTGATCACTCTCTAAGATCCTCTACTCAATTAGTTGTAGGTGTTGAAGAAGTTGAATCCATTGCTGATACAGATCATGAAGTTGCTGCTTGTATAGGTAAGTAACATATTGAAATCAAAGCACTGATAGTCCTGGGATGTCTATCGCATCTGAGTGTATGTTGGGGAAATAGTCCATGAACTGAGAATCAAACTGTTTTTGTTAATTTTAAGCAGACACAGTTGATTTGATCAGCCCATTGCGTTCATACTTCCTTGAAAAGCAGGATTAAAAAAAATCCTTATGAAATTCGTCTCATCGAAATGCACACTTGTGTAAGATCCTCCATTTATTCTTCTGAAATTCTCCAGCATTAAAATCATATTTAAAATCAGAGTATGAAAAACAGCATCTTACATGAGGGTTCATTTCACATGAAACATACGACACTTACAAAATAACTAATTTATACATTGCATATGAAATGATCACTCTTTGTTGGATCATCTAATTATATTACGTGTTTCACTAAACATATAGAGGATCTTACATGGAAGGTCATTTCATACAAAATTTATGAAACGAGCCTTTGGCGAGTTTCATAAATTTCATATAAAATGACCACGCGTGTAAGATTGCATTTACCATATGGCTACTTTAAACTGGATTTTATCGCCTTTTAATTTGAGACGTAAACTACAAAAAATGCATTGTCGACATGGACGTCATCACGACGTAAATTAATCCCGCCAAAGTGTTATTACCCGTGTGATCATACGATATTTATTACACGACGTTATCCACTGCTTTATCAAACAACGTCATATGATAAATGAGATTAACATATGGCATCGCGTCTGCGAGTGTAATAACGCCATGTAATATTTTCGATAATCCACTAGTGAATTAAATATGCAAATTCGCTTCATACGACTCTTAGCGTTCCATGTACGACGTCCTTAACGACGTCGCGTTTACTATAGACGGAATATTGACATTTTTGTGAAAAATTCGTGAATAAAATGCGTTTTACATGTCGTATGATAAATAGAATATTGCATTCGTGTTGATTTATTATTGAATTTATTAAACTCTTTGAGGAAAAAGGATAAAATGCTCGCCAAAGCCTCGCATTGTATTCCTTTTTCTCAACTCGTTTAATAAATTCATTAATACATTATCACTCATGTAAGGTCCTCTATTTAATTAATGTTGCCACATTAAATGTGCCTATTCTGCTTTATGCCCCACAGAAGATGCACCTACAACCAGCCAAACATTCAACCAAGCCATTCATTTTAAAGAGAAGGAGAAAGAAAGTGCACAAAAAGGTTTGAGACTAATAAGACATTTACACATTTCATATCATATTGAAATGTTCTTAAAGACTATTCTTGAATAGTTCAAGAACAGAAGTTCCTTAAAGAGTTCAAGAAGTGTTCTTGAATTGTATAAGAACTTCATTTGTGAACTGTTCAATAACATTTTTCATTACTTGTTCTTAAAAGTTGTCCAATTTAACATTTTTTTAAAGTTTCTTGAACTGATCATAAAATTTGGTATGTAGCTGTGGCGACTAAAGCGCATCATATTTTATTCAAATAAGGTCCTTCAGATGACTTCGATGATCTATGTATGGCAAATATCATATGCCTGGGCTTTCTGATCTCAGACAAAAATATTTTTCACTATATACGTGGGTTGATCAATAAATTCGAGAACTCTTGCTATAACTTTTTAATATACAACCAATTGCAATAAAAGTTATATGGTGGATAGAATAGCACGTTACGTACAACGTCATCAAGGTATTACGTTCGTGACGACACTAGTTTTTAACTGGCGTCATATTTATGACATCATACTTCACGTTCAACGTTCAGTAATGGCTGACGACGTTATTGCAGAACATGATTTTTTTCCTGACATGACCCGTATTTTATCTTTATCCTGATACGCAATTTGACCTGTTGACCTAGTTTGTGACCTAACATAACCCATATTCAATCTTGATCCTAATATCATAAAGGCAAGCATTGTGGTAAGTTATTGAAGATTAGAGCAAAAGTATGGCTTATAGTGGGTGAACAAGGTTTTAAAGAAATTTGACCTAGTGGCCTATTTTTGAATCTGGAATGACCCACATTTGAAGTTAAAATATATATCATGAAGACAAACATTATGGTATAATTTCACGATGATTTTAGCAAAGCAGTGGTCCATAAAGGGTGATAAAGGCTTTCAATAAATTTGACCTAGTGATCTCGTGTCTGATCCGACATGTCACATATTCGAACTTGACCCATATATCATCAATAGAAACATTCTGAAAAAGTTTCATGAAGATTGAAACAAAACTGCGACCTCTATAAAGTTAACAATGCAAGTGTTGACGACATACAACAGACGACACATCATACACTTCAAACGAATCATGATCACAATAGCTCAACTTGAGCATTGCCCAGGTGAGCTTAACTGACCGTTCAGGGTCTAGCGTCTATATGATAAAAAATTAAGATGTCTCAATTGTGTTTATAGTCATTGCACGTACTTTGTTAATGATATATCATTGATTTATTATCACATTTTTCTATATACTTAACAGGAAAGGCAACAAAGGCTTCCAGCAAAAGTCCTTCAGGTATTCACAATTGTTATGTGCATCACATACATGTTCTTTGTTATCTGTTTGTTGGTTAGGAATGATTGCTTGTAATCGATTATTTGATAAAGAGAGAATACCAGTCTCGATGCTTTTGCTATCAAGTTTATCAGGCAAGGCTTCGAGAACGCTTGTATAATCGCGAGTCTTGCTGAGCGATTTTACATGCGTTCTTAAAGGCGAGAATATCAAATGACATGAATCTGGTATTCTATTTATAAGTCTATCCTCTTAAATTAACAATTTAAGATAATTAATTGATGATCCGCAGTGCATCTCAGCATTCTGGTGGTCATTTTCTTTAGTATCACCTGACCATAATTTCCTATGATATTTTTAGATAATTTTTTCCACTTTTCACAGTCACAATAACATTTTTGTCATTTTTCCAATAGGCCGGTTTATTCGTAACAGTGTAATGTCAAGTTGACTTGATCAAGCTCTCTTATCCTGATATAGCATATCTTTATCAGGTCAGTGCGTTACAATGCAATATAGATTGGGGGTAACTGATATGTCCAATTTACTTCCAAAAGTTGTGTCTAGAACAGCTGGCTGAGTATCAAAAAGGGCAGAACCTGAAGAGACGCCGCAAACTGTGGCGTCTAATCTGGGTCAACACTTTTGGCTCATGCATGCTTATTCAAGTACATATAATGAAGTGCAATATATGGTAGGAGTCATGCTCATACAGAACGCCAGAATGATGAAATTATGACCAAAACATCAGTGATTACTAATCGATTTCCGATCACGATGACAGTAATGATAGTCGATTATCTTTTCATCTCCGATTAGCCAGCCATATCAGTGTTACTGCTTTCCAAACATTTTTATACAGTTCATCACACAACAATGTAAATCACAACATTCGACATCACGCGAATAACGGTCCATTTACCGACATCTATGTATTGAATAACAATATAACCAAATTCTGAAAACGACTAGGTGTGAAAATAAGTTAATATAGTTCACCAGTCTCAGGTCAATTTGTTCGCACTAAACACATCTTTGTATTTTTTCAGGAAAGAACAACGCCGACATGATGGAACTAATGGTTGAACAAACCATGATACAACGGGAAGTGTTGGCTATTAAAAAACAGAGGCTGGAATGCGAGAAAAAGAAAGTTGAGCAGTTGGAGAAAACGAACAGACTGCTGCAAGAGATAGTACAATTTCAACAATCAAATGCATCTTTTTGTAGTAATTCAACTTTCTATTCTACAGATGAGCTCGTTGTTTCACCTGTATTAAAAGGTTTACAACCCTCTCTGTAAGAACAGGAATTTGAATCAGTTCAATGTTTTTAATCAGTTTGTAAGTTTTGTCCAACTGCACTGTGTGTGTTTGTGTGTTTTGAGTTTTACAGCCTCACAGCAACTAACGTCATATTGAGACCGAACTTCAGAAAGTATAAAGATATCCATAATCATTTGCATTACAACATTTGTTTTGGAATTGGATTATCATAATAATCCTATCTTAATACTCCAAAGTTGTGGGACAGAAAGACTCTAGCAAACATTAGGAGCAATGTAGCAGTCTGATCAGGGTTTACATTAATTAGCTTCCGTCTGTGCCCGTTTGGAATTCTTGATGGAAAAATAAACAAATGTGTTAACATATAGGAGAAACACAGAAAGACCTCAAGGCGTCTCAATTTTATTGTTTGTTTGATTTGAGGTTGAACGTCCCCGTCAACACTGTAAAGGTCATTTTGGAGACGTTGCTTCCAATTCTGTGCGACTACCCGACATTGAGATGAAATTACATATCGAGCCCTGCCACCCAATGAAACCAAAAGGATTTATTAGCATGGACGGTCCGCCTCGCAACACGGTTACTGGACAGGCTTATATCCTCTAAGCGGTTCACCAGTACTATCGCTAACGTGAGTGTCAATGTCTCGAGTACATTATAATTTTGGCTCTGGTGGCCATTTTATTCGTCAGAGTGGAGCAATGTTAGCTTTTTGGGTAGGGTGTCATCTAGGCAACATTCTTCTTATTTTGTTAGGGTGCCACACATGCTCTTTTGTTGTTTGCATCAAATTGACCCAAGGATTTAGGAGGAATTCACATTTAAATCAATAAGTCCCGCACATCGGGGCTTGTAGAAATAGAGGGTTGCATGATGTTTCCACGCAGTGCTGAAACGGACACAAATACTGGTTAACCGCTTAGAGGATTTAAGCTTGCCCATACAATGCGGAGCTAGTCCATCCGTCCATGCTTATAAACCATATTTGTTTCGTTGGCTGGCAGGGCTTGAGATGTCATTTCATCTCAATGTCGGGTAAAAATCCCAAAAAATTGGAAGTAACGTCATCAGAATGACCTTTACAGTTTTGACGGGGACGTTAAACTTCAAATCAAAGAAACAAAAACATTTAAACCAAATTGCGTTCAAACAGCAGAAACCATGTTCAAATCATAACATCCGCCTGTGGTTTGAACATGGAGTTTCAGTTTTTGAAATCACAAGGGCTTGCTTTGTTTACGTTATGTTGAGTGACGTAACGCTATCCCCCTGAACGTAGCGTTTAAGGGTTCTTTTGTTTTGTTTGTTTGTTTGATTTGAGGTTTAACGTCCCCGTCAACACACTATAGGTCATTTTGGAGACGTTGCTTCCGATTTGGTGCGACTTTTACCCGACATTGAGATGAAATGACATCTCAAGCCCTGTCGCCGAATGAAACCAATAGGGTTTATAATCATGGACGGTCCGCCTCACACCACGGTTTCTGTACAGGCTCCGATGCTCTAAGCGGTGTACCAGTACTAGTGTGTGGACGGTTTCAGCTCTGCGTTGAAGCATCATGCAGCCCATCTATTTCTTCAATTTAAGGGTTCTATGATGTCGTCAGATGGTCACTGCTTAACAAAACATTCTGAACTGGCTGCCAAAGGGGCACTTATATTGATCACATTAATGCAGTCTGTAGTATTACCAAAAATATTTGGGTCTCCCCGGCCCAGTGGTTAAGAGCACTGACTCTTGATCATTAGGTATCTCACCGCTGTGGTTTGATCATCGCTCAGGTCACATGTTAGACGCCAAATTCTGCAAGGGAAGGTCACGTGGTTTTAATCCGGGTACTCCGGTTTTCGTCCACCTCTGATTAACGATCAACTCAATTTGAATGAAATAATCTTGAAAGGGCCATAAAACCAAAAATCTCAAGCAAACTTGTTGATGAGAACATTTCTGATGTGCTGTCCTGACAGATTTTCTTGTCCTTGAAAGACTGCATTATCAAAGTCCCCTCTATCAACATCAGTGACATCAGGCAAAGGCATGCCAAGATCAATACATTTATTATGGAGCCTCATGCAGGCTTCAATCACATGACAACTCTTTGCTGGAGAAAAGGGAAGGCAGCCACCTGTTTTATGCAAACATCTGGAAAAAACAAACAAAAAAAAACAAAACAACAATAATTAACACAACATATTACACATTATCATATGACTTCATTGATAAGCAGTGACTAAAGTTGTGTAATACATATAGTATGACCACACATGCAATATCATTTTGGGCATTTCATATGAAACATGTGGATAACGTTGTGTAATAAAATTCATATGAACACACTTTTAATGACACTTTGGTGGTTTTAAGTAATGACATGAGTACATCCATGTCAACTTTGCATTTTTTGGAGAAAAAAAAGTAACATTTTCAGTTTTGAAGTGGTCATATGCTAAACAAAAGCTTACACTATTGATCATTTCGTATGAAATTTACGAAACTCGCCAAAGGAATGTAAGGTCCTCTATTTCTTACATGCTCTTCAATTAAATGTAGAGATTTATCATTGAAATCGAAACAGATATTGTAACTATTTCAAACGGTGAAAATATTATATAGATGATCTTACACGAGTGGTGATTTCATATGAAATTTATGAATAGAGCTTTTGTTGCGTTTCATATATTTCATATGAAATGAACACGTGTGTAAGATTCTGTTTATCCTATGACCACTTTAAATTGGACTTTATCGTTTGAAAATGTGACATGGATGTTGTCATGACGTTACTAAATGTCACCAAAGTTTTATTACATGTGTGGTCATACGATTTTTATTTCACGAAATTATCAACTGCCTGTCAATGATCTCATATGGTAACTTTATTTTCACTACTTATACAATTTGATGTATCATGGAAAAATAGCATATATTCTCTTATTTTAGAATTTTCAATTAGCTATATGATATCACTGTGTGACATAAATTAGGTCATGCACGCTTTCACATCATTCCCTCGTTGAAGATGGCACGTTTTGAACATACGCAAAGTTATTACTGCACACGACGCCAGTCAAACTTCCCAACTGCGGGCATTATTTAAATGCTAATTTTATGTGAACCACTTGATGCCAGTTTTAGATGCAAACTTCCAGTATACGCACAATATTATACCCAGTTTAAACGCTGAACACCTATAATTACACGCCAAATGGCAGTGGAAATATTTTGTCCTCCATGATAATGGCTGACGATCTGGAATTGAGTTACAAATGTACATGGACAGGCTTAACGTTACTTCCTTAGTGTTGACTAGATAAGTTTCATTCTCTTACCTAAACCTGGACTTCAATACTCCAAAAGCACGCTCAACAACAATCCTGGTTTTGGAATGAGCTGTGTTGAAGTGTATCTCTGGCTCGGACTGCGGGTTAACTTTTGGGGTAATGAGGTAGCTTTTTAATGGGTAGCCTGAATCTCCCAAAAGCCATCCAACATTCGCACTGTCAAGATGAGCCTTGATCCTGCTGTTTTCAAATATTGTAGCATCATGTGATGAACCAGGCCATTTTGCTACAACATCTGTAAACCTGGAAATAGTGTAATGTTTGTAATTTTATAAGAATTGAATATCGTTATTCAGCCAGAGCATCACATCAGAATGATGTAATTATATTTAAAATATATGACATACATAGAGTATCTTTCAAGATTGGTCATGTCTTATTGCAATTATGAAACGAGCCTTTGGCGAGTTTCTTAAATTTCATATGAAATGATCACCAGTGTAAGATTCTGTTTATCAGATGACCACTTCAAATTGGATTTTATCGTCATTTTTCCCCGCAAAAAATGCACTGCTGACATGGACGCCATCATGACATTACTTAAGCCCGCCAATGTGTTATAACGTGTGGTCATACGATTTTTATTACATGTCGTTACACGTCATATGATAAATAGAGGATCTAATAACAGTCGTCATTTAATATATTTATGAAACGGGCCTTTGGCGAGTTTCATAAATTTCATATTAAATGACCATGAGTGTAAGATTTTGATTATCATATGACCACTATAATGGAATTTTATCGCCTTTAAATTTGACAATTTTTCAAAAAGAAAATGAATAGTTGACATGGAAGTCGTCATGACATTACTTAATCCCGCCAACGTGTTATTGCAAGTGTGGTCATATGATTTTTAATACACGACGTTATTCAATGCTTATTAGCGACGTCATATGATAAATAGAGGATCTTACACGAGTGGTCATGTCATATGATATTTATGAAACGAGCCTTTGGCGAGTTTAATAAATATCATATGAACAGACCACTAGTGTAAGATTCTCTTTATCATATGACTACTTTAAATTGGATTTTATCGCCTTTAAATTTTGACAATTTTTCTACGAAAAATGCATGGTTGACATGGACGTCGTCATGACGTTACTTAATCCCGCCAAAGTGTTATTACACGTGTGGTCATACGATTTTTATTACACGACGTTATCTGATAATATGTAGATAATATGTAGATTTATCATAATGCATCATTATTGTGTATTGTATGACGTCATGTAAAAAGTAATGTTTGTTTGTTTGTATTTATCAAAATGGACGGGCCGAATCGCACCGATTTGCCTGGGCAGGCTTACATCTTCTAAGCGATTAACCAGTAGGCATGTGCAATCGGTTTCAGCTCCGTGTAGAAGCATTATGCAGCCCCATATATTTCCTCAAGCACCGAGGGGCGGGGGCGACACAGTTTAGTATGAACATAATCTTACAATAATGGTAATTTGTTATAAAGTTTTGGAATTTGGCCAATTACTCATTTCATACATTCCAAATTAAATGACCACTAGTATAAGAGTGTATATTTATCATGTAACGTCGCAATTATTTTGGGCGATAAATTTATGTGATAAAATACATCACAAACCCCTTATAATACGGTTCTTTACAAGATCATTATAACAGGGTTTGGCTATGTAACGGAGTCAAGAGGGATACAAAAAAAATTATATTATATAGAAAACTGACCATAAATGGTCAGTTTTCCTATATAATCTACCAATTTTTGTCAGGTTATAATACGGACTCATTGTTGTATATTTGTTAAAATTTTAGGACACACACAACAAGTCATAAACGTGTTCAAATTTTAAGGATTTTGACGGTGAATGTATTAAAAACAGACCCAAGGAATTTTAATTTATGTATGAATATTTTCATCATAGGTTATAATATTACAGTTTGGAAATACCTGTTATACTGTAATGTAAAATGCTTACTGTTTTGTCAAAAATGAAAAGTTGTAAACATGTTTGGCTTTATAGTTGTTGATACCTTAAATCTGGACCCACAATAGCCTGCACATTCAATGCATGGTATCCTTTCCTACAGACATATGCTTGCTCATGTTCAGCAGGTGCCAGGATTGGCACAAGTGTTCCGTCTAGTGCACCAACAACGTTAGGAATTCCTGTAGGCAGAATTTACATGTATATTTAAGTATTCAGACAACGGTGGTAAATGTAGACAATAGTAAAATCTTGTGATATATTCAGTAATGAATCACAGGTCAGCAGAGCGTGATGGCATCTGCTGCTGTTATTGTTCGTCCGTCATTGTTACATTTACGTTAAATGGTGAAATGCCCTTTTATTGTTTTAGGAATTTAATGAAAAAAGATGTGTTTGTGAAACACGAACATGTCCCCGGGCATGGTCATTTTTTATTCAAAGTTACTCACAGTTCAAGATGTTTGTGTGGGAAGCCCTTGACACAAGAAACTCACATGCCAAATATTAAAGCTGTATCTTAAATGGTTCAAAAGCTATGAAGAGTAATATTTTTTCTTTAAAGTAGGTCAAGGTAACAGGTCAAAAAAATCTGCATGAATGTAAAATTCTGTTCACAATGAACTTACATGCCAAATATTAAGGCTCTATCTTAAACGGTTCAAAAGTTATGGACAATATTATTTTTTTCTTTTAAGTAGGTCATATGTCAAGGTCTTGGTCCAAACATTTTGCATAAATGAAAAACCTTTATCACAGGGAACCTACATGCCAAATATGAAAGCTCTATTCCGAATGATCCGAAAGTTATGACCAAAAATGTTTTTGTTTTTTTTAAGTAGGTAAAATGTCTAGGTCACAGGTAAAATTTTTTGCATGAATGTAAAGCTTTTGTCACAAGGAACCTACATGCTAAATATGAAGGCTGTATCTCAAACGGTTCAAAAGTTATGACCAATGTTAAATTTTTATTTTATGTAGGTCAAAGGTCAAGGTCACAGGACAAAATTTTTTGCATGAATGTAAAGCTTATGTCACAAGGAATATACATGCTAAATATGAAGGCTGTATCTCAAGTGGTTCAAAAGTTAGGAGCAATGTTATTTTTTTCTTTTAAGTCGGTCGAAGGTCACAGGTCAAATTTTTTTTGCATGAATGTGAAGGTCTTGTCACAAGGAACCTTCAGGCCAAATATGAAAGCTCTATCTCAAACGGTTCAAAACTTATGGCCAACGTTAAAGTTGTGCACGTACAAACCAACAAACAAAAAAACAGACAGGGCAAAAACAATATGTTCCCGCTGTAGTGCAGTGGTAAAGCATCGGATTTGAGATCGAGAGGTAGCAGGTTCGATCCCCGCAACCGGCACGTGTTGTTTCATTGAGCAAGAAACTTCATCTACATTGCTTAGTACTGGTACCTTCCCTGGAAAAGAGGGCCACATGGAGGATTAGTACTAGTACTAAATGTGTTACCCTGATTATTATTATTATCGCTACGGGGGCATAAAAATGTAATCTCATGATAAAATAAATTATATTGTCGGTATTTCTCTAAACAATGGATGAAGAAAGAGAGAATCAGTAGAAAATCAAAAAATATATTGTCGACTTAAAATGTCTCAGAATAAAATTAGTTCACCTATAGTATATTGATTTATGAAGTAATAAATGACTCCTTGTCAATCATTTGCATATAATTCATTAAAACGGGCCTCCGTGGCCTAGTGGATAAGAGCGCTGACTCTTAGTCATTAGGTCTCTCACCGCCGTAGGTTCGAGCCTCGCTCGGGCCACGTGTGAGAAGCCAAGTTCTGCAACGGAAGGTCAGGTGGTTTTTCTCCGGGTACTCCTGTTTTCGCCCACCTCTGATTAACGATCGGCTCGATATGAGTGAAATAATCTTGAAAGGGCCGTAAAACCCAAACCAAAAAAAAAAAAAAAATAATTCATTTAAGAAATGAAATTTATTTTTCTGCAGTTCATGGAAGAATGAACACAGTGGGTCGCGTGCAAAGTAAATGAACCCCGAATGCTTGTACGGCAAACTTTTAAAGCTGAAAAACATTTACACGCTGTTTTTCTACAAAGAGCGGAGCAGCGTTAACGTCATCAACACCCGTAGAGAACAATGGTTTAGAATGACGTCACTTAACGTCAATGAAAATCATGTGATTCGATGCGTTCATGGAAGTATGAACGCAATTGTTTTCTATAGGTTTACATTAGACTTAATACTGGAAATGTAAATATTTAAGAAATGAAATCTATTTTTCTGCACTTAATAGAAGTATGAACGCAGTGGGTCGCGTGCAAAGTAAATGAACCCCGCTGGGGTTCATGTAAACTGTCGTTCATACTTTCATGAAAAGCAGAGAAATTAAGTTTATTTTTTATATATACGTTATTTGCCCCTCATCACTGGGCCAAAAAATGCTTGTAGGGCAAACTTTTAAAGCTGAAAAACATTTTTTACGCTGTTTTCCTGCAAAGAACGGAGCAGCGTTGACATCATCAACGCCCGTAGAGAACAATGGTTTACAATGACGTCGCTTCACTTAAAATCATATGATTCGATGCGTTCATGGAAGTATGAACGCATTTGTTTTTTATAGGTTCATGTAAACTTTGTTAGCAATCCAATGTCGTTCATACTTTCATGAAAAGCAGAAAAATTAAGTTTATTTTTTATATTTACATTATTTGCCCCTCATCACCGAGCGAAAAAATGCTTGTAGGGCAAACTTTTAAAGCTGAAAAACATTTACACGCTGTTTTTCTACAAAGAGCGGAGCAGCGTTGTAGTCATAAACAACCGTAGAGAACAATGGTTTAGAATGACGTCACTTAACATCAATGAAAATCATGTGATTCGATGCGTTCATGGAAGTATGAACGCAATTGTTTTCTATAGATTTACATTAGACTTTACACTGGAAATGTAAATATATAAGAAATGAAATATATTTTTTCTGCACTTCATAGAAGTATGAACGCAGTGGGCCACGTGCAAAGTAAATGAACCCCGCTGGGGTTCATGTAAACTGTCGTTCATACTTTCTACAAGCGTTCTAGAAGTCTTGCCCAATAAACTTGACATCAAAAGACACTCACCTGGTATTCTGCATATATTTTACCACCAGGACAATGTGTAAACACTGCTACTTATTATCCCCATTTTAAATGTTTTAAAATTTTCCAAATGCTTATTGCATAAATGTGATATAGAACAGCCACTTGTGTAAGATACCACATTCTTTGTGCCATAATATTAAAAAATCATTACAGAGTGGTTAAGCTACTTGCCTTGCTAACCAGGGATCACAGGTTCGATCCAGAATTTCGGATGAGTATTTACACCAAGGTCAAGTCTCCGTATGACCTTAGCTGTTGGTGGGATGTAAAACTGACAAACTCACTCGTTAACATACTTACTGGTCTCTTGATCATGAAATTTAATATTCTAAAAGATTTACCTGCAATACTATGAAATTGCTGTTTGTAGATTCGGATAGCATCCTCTGTCTGTGGAAAGGAGACATTTTTCATGTTGCGATTTATAGCTGCAACAACCTCAGCAACGGCTCGGGATACTGAGCTCCTTGAGATGCCATGGATGTCACCAGTTTCAGAGAAAAAGTCACCCTTCGCCAGATATCTAAGGGTTACTAGGGTCTGAATAAAAAATATGCATATGATGTAGTCCATACAGAAATTTAGCCATAATTAGCAATCTAGACAGATCCAGAATCTGGCTAAATTAATAATTGGATTAGCTAGATTCAGGATCTAGCTAAACTCTGTTCAGTCTGAATAAGAATTCCTATTTGGCTAGGCAGATTCTGGATCTGGCTAAGCTGGTTAGGCCAAATAGGAATCTTGGTATAAATTTCATCATAAGACAACAAGTATGAGATTGTAAAAATGCAATGTAATAAATTACAAAATTCATGATTGGATTAAATATGCAAATCAGTTAGAAAGAATGTTGCATCTTATAATGTAAATAAGAATTTCGCATTTAATAAAGGACAGAATTATGAAATTTTTTTTTGTCCACAAATCATGAATAAAATGAAATAATAAAAGCATTGAATTCGGTTCTATTCCCACAGAAGTGAAATGTTGTTTTCTTTAGCAAGAGACTTTATCCACATTGCTTAGTACTGGTTCCTACCAAGGAAAATAGGGCCACATGGAAGATTAGTACTAAATGAGTTACCTTGTATAAATAGGGTTGATTATTATTAGCTAAAATTTATGCGTATCAGAATTATGTCTCATTTTTTGTTCAAGTCAATCTGACGTTGATGACGTCAATTTTGGCACCTAAACAACGTAAATAATTCAATGGACCAAGACAAAATATGCAAATCCATACAAAAATTGAAGGCAAATTTCAAGTGAATTAATTGTTAAGGTTGGTGTTTTCCAGGTGCAAACTTTCAGTTCACACCACAGATTATACCGAGTTTACATACATGCTGAATACCTCCAAGGCAATGTGAAATTAACATGGAAAAAAAAATTTCCCACGGGAATGGATTACACCATAAAATTGCTTTAAAACATTGATGTCTTAAGCATATAAAAAAAAAAGAAAGTTATAGTTTTTATTTTTTCAGGGTAAGATCCATTATTTATTTATCTCATGAACACCAAAATGAATAATTTTTTTTTTTGGTGTTCATTCAGTTAAATAATAATAACTCTTACACTCAGTAAATCAAATAATCTGTATATGTATCTAGTTGTTTTATCCGCTTTGTTACAGTGAAATTCGCCAAAGCAGGTTTCGATCCTGCGACCTCCCAAACAATGTAATATCTTTGTTTGGTTGCTCTATCCAGCTGAGCTATTTGGCTTTTCACTTGTGCAGCATTGCAGGAAATAATGAATTCCTATAAAACAAAAAAGAAGAATGATGTGGAAGGGAAAACTCTGGGCAATGCAACTGGGTCTTTCTTTCACTATACTGACTTTATTTGAAAAGTTAAATTTTATAAAATTGCAGATGGGGGGGGGGGGGGGGGGGGGGGTGGGGGTGGTTGGGGGAGGTTGTTTGATTTGAGGTTTAGCGTCCCAGTCAACACTGTAAAGGTCATTTTGGAGACGTTGCTTCCAATTTTGTTGGACTTTTTGATTGATTGATTGATATTTATTTGGTAAAATCAACACAACATATACACATAAAATCGACAAGAATGGAATAATTTAAATAATATTACACTAATTAAGATTCAGTTAAAGACTAAAGTGTAGTGAGAAAACATAATTCACTGAAGTAAAATTAATAAGATATGTATCATCTGAGTAGAAATATAAGTGGTAAATTTTAAAAATTATTAGAACAAAAATATGATGACTGTATCCATTTAAGAAATACTGAATTTATGTATCACAGGTCTTTGTATAAAATTGGAATGCATTTAACGTATCACAGTTTTTGCAGATGCTATCACAGTTAAATCACTAGACAGACGCGTGTTATGTTTACCTACTTGGGGACTTTATCCGACATTGAGATGAAATGACTTCTCAAGTCCTGTCGCCCAATGAAACCAATAGGGTTTATAAGCATGGACGGTCCGCCTTGCACCGCGGTTCCTGAAATCAGATAATATGTACATGTATCCAGTTGTTTTATCCTCTTTTTACAGTGAAATTCGCCAAAGCAGGTTTCGATCCTGCGACCTCCCAAACAATGTAATATCTTTGTTTGGTTGCTCTATCCAGCTGAGCTATTTGGCTTTTCACTTGTGCGGCATTGCAGGCAATAATGAATTCCTATAAAAAAAATAAAATAAAAAAAAATGATGCGGAAGGAGAAAATCTGGACAATACAACTTGATGTTTCTTTCACTATAATGACTTTATTTGAAAAGAATAAAGGGGGTGGGGGGGTGTTTTTGTTTGTTTTGAGGTTTTGCATCCCAGTCAACACTGTAAAGGTCATTTTGGAGACGTTGCTTCCAATTTTGTGGGACTTTTACTCGACATTGCGATGAAATGACTTCTCAAGTCCTGTCGCCCAATGAAACCAATAGGGTTTATAAGCATGGACGGTCTGCCTCGCCAGACCAGGGGTAATTGTATTCTGTATTCTTATTCGAATACTATTTGAATACATTTTTGAGTATTTGTGAAGTATTCTGTATTCGTGGATTTTTTAGAATAAAAGTATTTGTATTTGTATTCGAATACATTTCAAAAGTCATGTATTCATGAATAGTTTAACGAATACATTATGAATACTTTTGCTCTTTACAGGAAAAAAATATGAAACAATACATAAATGTTTTAATTGGTGCATTTAATTGAAGTGACTAAAGTCCTTGACTGCTCATGTAGGAACTTCTGAAATTACTATTAGATGGTTTAATAAAATACATAACAGAAATCCAAGAATATTAATTGATTTATTTGACTGCATTAGTCATGGCAAAAGATTTAATTCATTGAACTGACTTAACCCTTTACCACTCAGGGATTTTGTGAATTTTTCTGATTTTCACAGTGTTGCACCTGACAGCAACTTCAACTAGCCATTGTTTCATAATGGACGGTCTGTTTTACACCAAACTCGATATGAATGTTCATTGGGCAGTAGCCTTTCAAATGCAACCTTTCATGACTTGATCATTGTTGTCATGGTAAAGAGGGGGCATCTCAAAGTTGGCAAAAAGGGTGTTTTCACATGAATTTTTGACCACATTTTAATCTTCACACAGCTGTCAAGGCAACAATTAAGGTGTTTGGCACTGCCCATTTTCACTCTTTGCAGCATGTTTTATCAGCATCAATTTTCAGGCATTTTTGACCCCAGACACCGTCAGATATAAATTTTAGCGGCCGGTTGGGCGATACACCCAAAAGTTTTCGGGATGTGAGGGGGGCGTTGCCCCCCTTCAATCCCCCCAAGAATATTTTTAGTTGGAAGGTGCGCGAAAAAACAGGTCACTTTTTTGCCCAACAAATCCTTAAGCAAACATAACTATTCAGGGGTAGAAATGCAGATTTAAGGTGCTCCTGGGGCTTAAAATGGGGGGGGGGGGGGGGGGGTGCAGACATGTAAAAACACGTATCTGAGTGGTAAAGGGTTAATATCATAATGTGTATTTTATATCATGAAATTTATAAAGAAATGTGTTAAAAAGTCATCACAATAATCAAGCACAATTTTCAAAAGTGATACATTATCCTAATGAGGCGGTTCTAATGAGTACCCACAATCTGTATGTTTGAGCTGAAATAAAGAAAAATTGGGTTTACAGTAAACCCCAGTTTTACTGTATAAAAGTGGAGTTCAAGGGGTTCAGAATTATACAGGTGTTTATGTGATGTAATGTAATTTATCAATCATTACCTTTTGATTGATAAATGCTGCAGACACTACAAATGACCTGTGTCATACAAGATCCTGCACACCTTCATTGATTGTGTCTTAAATTGTTCTAGAGAAAATAAAGAGATGTGTATCTGTCTATGACCCAAACATTACTACAGTCACCAGGTGTTTTTGTTTTGTATAAGTCCTCCATTTTGATTGAAATGTATTCAAAAGTATTCTAAAAGTATTTGAATACATTTGCTAAGTATTTGTATTCTCATTCGAATACATTCATCAAAAATGTATTTTTATTTGTATTCTGTATTCGTGAAATGCAAAGTATTTGTATTTGTATTCAAATACTTTTGAAAGTATTCGACCCCAGGCCTGTGCCTCGCACCGAAGTTCCTGAAATCAAATAATCAGTATATGTATATAGTTGTTCTATCCTCTTTTTACAGTGAAATTCGCCAAAGCAGGTTTTGATCCTGCGACCTCCCAAACAATGTAATATCTTTGTTTGGTTGCTCTATCCAGCTGAGCTATTTGGCTTTTCACTTGTGCGGCATTGCAGGAAATAATTAATTCATTAAAAAAAAAATAAAAAAAAGGCTGTGGAAGGGGAAACTCAGGACAATGCAACTGGATGTTTCTTTCACTATAATGACATTATGTGAAAAGATAAAATGGGGGTGGGGGGGATTGTTTGATTTGAGGTTTAGCGTCACAGCCAACACTGTAAAGGTCATTTCGGAAATGTTGCTTACAATTTTGTTGGAAATTTTACCCGACATTGAGATGAAATGACATCTCAAGCAATGTCGACCAATGATACCAATAGGGTTTATAAGCATGGAGGGTCTGCCTCGCACCGCGGTTCATGGGCAGGCTTATACCCTCTAAGCGGTTTACCAGTATTAGTGTGCGGGCCGGATTCAGCTCTGCATGGAAGCATCATGCAGCCCATATATTTCTTCAAGCCCCTATGGGCGGCGGACGGGGGTGGGGTGTGTGTGTGGGGGGAATACTTTGGAACAGGTTTAGCAAATGTCAACTGCACTTGTCAAAAAATAAATACATTGTATTAAGTTATGAGTTCATGGAAGTGTGAAGTACATTGTATTCTTGAGGTTTACATTATTTAGACTTTACACTGGATATATGTAAATATTATCTGAGATTTCATGAAAGTAGGGTTATGATTTTTATGACAGAATTCCAAAAGAACGGGCCATGAATTTATTGGCAACTGATTATGTATCAATTCCTATAATATATACATGATTGAGTTCCAAGTTCACACATCATTATGAAAATCGAAACACCATATTGAATCTACATGTAGGTATGGATATGGGCAGGCTTAAATGGACAATCCAGACCAAGGTCATTAGGTTCATTCAGTCTGATAAGGGTATGATAAGGGTCTATAGTGTTTGCCAATCAGTTTGCACTTTTTGATTCAGTGCTGGATTTTGAAAAAAAAATTGTGTTAAAAATTAAGAAGAAATACATCATGTCCATCTGGCATCTGAATCTTTATGATTTTTACTGCAGTGATATTCGGAAATAAATAGTGATAGCTCTAATTTTTTATTAAAAGTATAGGCGAGTTTAATGATAGAGGATATTATAACATCCCCGTAAACACTGTAAAGATCAATATGGAGACATTGCTTCCAATTAAGTGGGACTTTTACCCAACATTGACATGAAATGACATCTCAAGCCCTGTCGCCGAATTAAACACATAGGGTTTATAACCATGGGCTGGCCGACTCACACCCCTTTGCATGGGCAGGCTTGGATCCTCTAAGGGGTGTACAAGTACTCATGGGAGTCGTCGGTTTCAGCTCTGCCTGAAAGCATCATGCAGCTCATACATTTATTCAAGCCACGATGGGCGGTTATTTTTTTTCTGAAGTTGATACAAAATATAATTCATCAATTGTGTTGACAACATACAAAATTTCAGAAGTGCGAAGCATGACATCTCAAGCCCTGTCGCCAAATTAAACCAACAGTGTTTGTACACATGCACGATCAGACTCGCACTGCACTTCCTGAGCAGGCTTAGATCATCTATGTGGTTTAGGAGTACTTGTGTGGGCTAGGTGTCAGCTCTGCATGGAAGCAACATGCAGCCAATTATATTTATTCAATTTTTGTTTGTTTGTTTGAGGTTCGACTAACAGAAACTCGGACTTGTGTTTGTTTGTTTGACTTTATAAATTTTAACATCCATGACAACACTATATAGGTTATTTTGGAGACGTTGTTTCGAATTTTTTGTGGATTAAACACTGCATTCAGATGAAATGACTTCTCAAGCCCTGTCGCCGAATGAAAAAAGGGTTTGTAAGCATGGACGGACCGGACCAACTGTGTCTGTGCAGGGTTAGATCCTCTTAGCGGTTAATCAGTTACATGTATGCGGGTCGGGTTCAGCTCTGCGTGTGGAAGTATCATGCAGCCAATCTATTTCTTCAAGCCCATATGTGGGGTGTCAAGCTACCAGATGTGGGGTGTCAAGCTACCATGCGTCCATGGCCCAGGGGCTACATGGACGTGTGTATGCTTGGGATTTTATAACAAGAGCTGAACAGCTTACATAGCTCATGCCGTTTGTTGTAATATGACCGACGGTAGCTAAACAATTTCAGTGTGTCCCAGCGACACCCCACCCAACACCAACGCATTACACGAGAGTCTACTGGCTGCATATTTTTGTTCCAGCAATGTGTTTATATTTTCAAACGCAGATACTTATCTATAATATAAACAGCCATAACCAGCTTGCATGAGAATCGGATTAAACTCCTCTATCAAGATAATTCCACACACAAAATTCTGATATTGACGATGCATTTTTAATGAGGTTTACGTCATGTTTTTACCTTTTTTTTTACCTGTTGTCGACACCAATATAAGTCTCTCCGACTTCTTGAGGCGCATTTCGATATTGTCCAAGCGCATTTCGATATTGTTGACAGCGGAAATGACGCTTGTGTGCATATTACAGTATATCGCTATTAGTATAGCTACAGTGTACAGCCATAAAATCGTTCTAATGAGAATCATATTTACCTTCGTGGTGGCGTCAACAGAGTGGCTTCTCGCACACAATGG
This sequence comes from Lucinisca nassula, assembly GCA_963580285.1. Taxonomy (NCBI): domain Eukaryota; kingdom Metazoa; phylum Mollusca; class Bivalvia; order Lucinida; family Lucinidae; genus Lucinisca; species Lucinisca nassula. The sequence continues at coordinate 119,519,995 of OY757014.1, forward strand.
TGAAATGTCATGTTCAATCTCTTGGATGATATCCTCCAAACCAACCCTAGGAAACCGGTACCGCTCTATCAACTCTACGTCAGAGAGAAACAGGAGAGGGTTGTTTCGCTCTCTAAAAACACGGGGCCGTCGATTTCTTCGATCATTTTGTTGCATATGGTAGAAAAACCCAAGAGCCGCCATGACACTTACGAAATTCGTAAAGTTAAGACAGGGGGTACCCTGTCGTAAAGTTACGCAAAAACTTAAGAAATTCTTAAGAAATTCTTAAGAAAAGAACGTTAATGAAACGCAAAATTTGAGTTACGATTTCGTAAGATCGAACTTAAGAAAATCTTAGACTTACGATGTTTAGTGAAACGGCCGCCAGGAATCGATACAATCAACCCACAGCTCCCATCAGTAAAAGCAATCCATGAGGATTGGAAAAATAAGAGCATTAAATGCATGTGCGGGGAGGCCTTTTACAGCCACCACACGGCACAAACAAAACAGCTCTGATATGCAAAATAGAAGTGAAGGCAATGATCAGGAATCGATATAATCAACCCAAAGCTCCCACCAGTAGCCTAAAATATATATTTCTGACAAGAAATAAGGAAGTTTATCCTCATGTATCTTTGTTAAGTCTTCTTATCGTTTCAGATACGATTATTTATTTCATTTCAAATAGATGCAAAGGTTATAGTTTAAAAGAAAATATTCCAATTTATTAAAATCTTCTTTATAATGTTCCTTCCTCATATTCAAGCATTACTGTATATTAGAAACAAACCCTAAATATTAAATTGTCAATTTGAACCAGTCATTATATTAATCTGGCCAAATCGTCCTACCCAATACTTTTGGCTGGCCAAATTTTCCTAGGCCGAATCATCCTAGGCTAAATTGTCCGGGCAAAATAGTCCACTGGCCAAATCGTCCTACATTCGGATAGTAGATATGTATGCTTTGTTAGGTATAGGTAGGCAGGCAGGAATGTAGGTAAGTAGGTATTACGTAGGTATATCGCATCACGTGAACAAGTCCGTGAAATAAACACCCCTTAAACCCCCCTTAAACCCCAGTTGGGTTTAAGGGGGTATGCCATATTTTTCTAATTTCTGCACCAAGACATAGGTTGTGGGTACTCGTTACGCGAAATAAAGACGAGTCTCCATCTTACGACATGAAAGCCGTAACAAAGAAAAGATGCATAGCCTGAATGGAGGCAATACGGTTCATAACACAACGTCAAAGCAGAAGTTAGAAGTAAGAAGTCAGCTTGCCCCCGCCCATCGTTTTTCCTATTTTTGCACAAAACATAGATTGTAACTGAAGGGGGGCAATGCGGTTCATAACACAACGTCAAAGCAGAAGTTAGAAGTAAGAAGTCAGCTTGCCCCCGCCGATCGGGGCGTGAAGAAATAGATGACTGCACGAGGCTTCCACACAGAGTTGAAACCGACCGCATACGAGTACTGGTAAACCGCTTAGAGGATCTAAGCCATCTCAACCTGACCAGGCAAAGCGGTGTGAGTCAGACCGTCTATGCTCAGAAACCCTATTGGTTTCATTGGGCCATAGGGCTTGAAATGTCATTTCATCTCAACGTCGGGCAAAATTGAAAGCAACGTCTCCAAAATGACCTTATACAGTGTTGACGGGGGCGTTAAACCTCAAATCAGACAAAACAAACAAGAAATGTTCCTACAGTTTTTCTTTTCTTTTTTTGTTATTTGATAACCACTATGAATACGGACCATTTCGACCATAAGTCCAGTCGCCCTGAGTGATCTCGGGTGTTGCAGTTTGGCTTTGGTAATCACTAGTAGCACAACTTCTAATTTCCTTAGATAGGCTTCTCCGGCATAAAATTAAAGTTTAATTAATGTGCCAGCATAATTTATCATTCAATATACTACCTCAGTCTTTTATAGAGTTATCGTATTACACTTCTCACGGCCGAATTCTCTCACACCCCTCCGTGAGGGATTTCAGCCGCTTCCGGTGCGACTGAAGAATCACACGGGATCAATAATCTCACGCTACACCGGGACGCTTCGAACCAAGAAGGATCGATATTGCCTCGAAACGACCCTCGATGCAATACCTCACCAACAAGGCCAGTAATGCCCGCCGCCCCCAGAGACACAATAAGGGACATGATCATCTGCCCGATATGCCCTTGCTGATCATAACTGATATCGTTCCCGCCTATGTGGAGAAGCACCACGTCAGGTTTTCACGCCATCATTCTGTCCCACAAGTCCACATCATATCTCGACACGCGCATACCACCTCGGCCGAAAAACCGCACCCAGCCTGGTACACCAATCAGCCCTCCATACTGCTCTTGTCGTTTAACAAAGAAATCTCTAATACAGCAAATTGCGCCATGACCGTAATTAAAACGGACGGTCAAGACGGCCACATATTTATACAGATAAGGGCAATTAAGTAGCTAATTAGGGCATGACTTAGCGCGACCCTGAAGGAAGGCATCAACACACAAACAAACAACATACAACCACCCATGCAATACACAAATAGGTAGATATAGCGATAGTTGTAGGGTAGGAATACCGTAGAGAGGATAGTATAGAAAAAGAGAGATTAAAAAACCTGGAAATAGAAGAAGAAGAGTTATTTTCCAAAAAGCGACTCCAAACATTTTAACTGCAAATATGAAACATTAAAAACAAGATCGCATAGGAGCGCACGACTGGCGGACGCTTGTATGGGACCTACATGATTATAACAATTTGTACTAACTACGTTGCTAACGAGGTCGGCACACGTTGTCTCGGGCCCCCATTCCTCCTATGGTGCCTTCCTTCACGTAGGATGCGATAATGGTATGCAAACATGGTGGCTCAAATTGACCCACTTACGGCATCCTACGTCGAGGAGGGGCACCACTTTTTCATAACTTAATGCAGAAAAGGGGATTGACCTATTTTTCACATCCTACGCGATAGAAGTCACCCACTAACTAAAACAAATACAAAATTGGGCTCGAGATGGCGGAGGCCGGCAGACTATGTTAAATGTTGTCTGTACAGAACAAACAAAAATTCACAAAATATTATCTACAAGCACAATCTTGCAGGTACGAAAACTGTCCTTCCCAGCAACTGTGAGCGAACGGACAACACCATCTTAAAAGCAGAAGAAAAACAAACACGACAGGTCCGTGGCGGGGCGAGCACATCCGCCCGTAATATGCTTAAAAATAGACCACTCAACAAGCTGGGGGAACAGGCCAAATAATGTAAAAATGTACATACGTTACAAAAATATGCAAAAATCAAATAAAAAAAAAATACCAATATCAAAATTGATACAAAAAGCGTAGACGACATCCATAGACAGGGTGCTGGCATGATGGTGTAGATGCGGCTGAAGCTACAAGCTAGAAGAAAGAAGAAAGAAATGGATGAACTCTACCATTTTGTGGCACCACAATTGGCTAAAAACTTTATGTCTCGAATCCCCTGATTGGATATAAGGTGCATAACACGTAACATGGAAACGTGTATAGCAATCTTTAGAAACGTCTTCCAAATCGCAATGAAACTTTCAAAACAACATTAACTGCTAAACGATCCCTTTAATGATAAGTTCAACCTCGGAGCCTACCCTGTTTCACAAAACAACCCCCACCCCTTTGCGGCAAACCGCAAAACAACAACAACAAAAAAAAAAACAAACAAACAAGGCACAGCACTGCTATAACTTAAACGCAGTGCAATCTCGGAGCCAAACCTTTAGAATGGAGTTCTAAATTATTACAACTAATCTGCGTTGCATCAAAACAAAGGCTCACATTGGAACTGTGCAACACATCCACAGCCCTTGAAAAGGAAGCACGCCTAGCCCAGAAACTCTAACAAATAAAGATGCCCTTTAGCGACAGGACACATGCACTCCTGAAGCAAACGGGAAGACAAAATATAAGCCCCACCGAGACCTGGAAAGGTCACGGCACCGTTTCACAAACCCCTCAGGACGGAGCTTGGCGAATGGCTACATGGCAAGGGGATGCCCGTTGGCTCGGAGACACCTGAGACGTGAGACGACAAACACGGACGGACGGGGTCGGAGCCGAGCGATGGTCTCCCTGTTCACCGGCAACCGGGAATAGGGGTACCACCGAACGGCTACGGTGAAGTGCCAGCATGGATTCGTTCCCTGGGACCCCACCAGCTGACGACCCGCGACACGGGGAAACTGGAAAACAACAACAACACCTCATTATCGTCACTTTTTCTAGATATCCAAAATAATTCATGTTCTTTCACTCACAGAAGCGGCCCATTTTTAATTAATAATTTTTTTTTTTTTTTTTTTTTTTTAATTTTCATTTATTTTGTTTAATTTACTCGGAGAATCAGGTTGTTTTTTCTTCGAAATTTATTTGGAAAACGCCTGAACCCTTTGCATATAATGTAGGCCCTGATTAGAGGCCACTTTCTGCTGCGTCTGATCTGGATCTGCGCTATTTTGCCATTTGGCGACAAATGGAATCTTCCACCTTGTTAATAGAACAAGTCCATTTCAGAATTAAAGAGAATCAGGTTGCGTTTTCGTGTATATTTTTTCAAACCAAGATCCTGATCAGACGCCTATTTCTGCTACGTCTGATCTGGATCTGCACATTTTGCCATTTTGCGTCAAATGGGATCTTCTACCTTGTAAATGGCACACGACCGTTTCAAAATTTACGAGTGCGAGGTTGTGTTGTCTTCAAACATTATTTTGAAAATGCCTGAAGCTGATAGAAACAATGTAGGCCCCGATCAGGCGCATATTTCTGTTGCGTATGATCTAGGTCTGCACAGTTCACTAATTGGAGCCACTCTGCATCAACAACATTTGTTTCTGAATCATAAATCAGACGGAGCTGTCTAGAAACTTAATCAAAGACATTAAGGCAACATTCAGATTCAGAATTGCTAAAGACATTTTGATCTTATTGACAGTTTGACCACCAAGGCAAAATGTAATATACGAGGGTAGGCTGAAAAGTTCTGAGCCTGACCAAGATCAAATGTATTGTCCATGCTGAAAGTGCCTTATTTTTCAACATACATGTAGTCTCCTTTCCTGTCCACACACTTCCTCCAGTGATGCTGGAGTCCTTGGATCCCAGTGGTATAGAAGGTCTCATCTTGGTCCCTGAAAAACTCCTCCACAGCAGCTATCACCTCCTCATCTGACCGATAATGCTGCCAAGCCAAGTGATTTTTCATGTTTAAAAACAGGAAATAATCTGATGGAGCTAGACCAGGTGAATACGGAGGGTGATCGACAAGTGTGAAGCCACATGATTTATGAGCAGACGCATTGTCCTGATGGAACAAGACCCCTTTTGTCAATTTTCCGGGTCGTTTAGCCTTAATTGATTTTCGCAATTGTTTAAGCAGATCTGCATAATACTCCCGATTAATTGTTCTGCCCTTTTGAAGGTAATCTATGAATATTATACCCTTGGCATCCCAGAACACTAATGCCATCACCTTCCCTGCAGAGGAGACGACCTTTGCCTTCTTTGGAGGGGGTGAGCCAGGGTGCTTCCATTGTATGGATTGTCTTTTGGTCTCTGGCTCAAAGTGATGAACCCAACACTCATCCTGAGTGACAAAACGGTCAAGAAAACCATCATGGTCTGCTTCAAAAATAGCCAAGTTGGCTTGTGACAGGTTAAGTCTGTTCAACTTTTGGTCAGGCGTCAAAAGCCGTGGCACCCATCTGGCGGAAACCTTCGACATTCCTAATTCACTGTGTAGAATGTTCTCTACTCGTTCACGGGAGATGCCAACAGTGTTAGCTAACTGATTCACAATTAAACGCCTGTCACCCATCACGGCCCTGTGCACTTGGCTGATGGTTTCCTCAGTTGTTGCCGTTGTGGATCGTCCACACCGGTCATCATCTTCAAGGCTGTCCTTGCCCATCTTAAAATTTGTTGCCCACCTTTTCACGGTTGCATACGAGGGAGCATCATCCCCTAATGTAGCAACCATATCGACATGAATGTCCTTAGGAGCTAACCCCTTTTTATGGAGGTACTTGATGACACCACGATGCCAGATTTTGTCCATTTTCTCAAAAACGTGCTAGTATAAATTTTCAAAGTCTAGAATTTCTACGTTAATGCAGGTAAACTTGAACTCATTTCAGTCAAATCAAGTAATATAGATTTGGTTTTAATGAATACAAAATTTCATGGCTGTTCGATGCCTGCTTCTTGGTCAGGCTCAGAATTTTTCAGCCTACTCTCGTATGATCAGCCTCATTCTGACCAACTGGGGTCTCTAATTTAGTTAAGTAATGTTTGTTTGTAGTGGAGTTAACGGCCCAGTCAACAAGATTCGGGTCATTTTTGAGCCGATCAGTTAACCTATCCACACGTTTCCTGAGCAGGCTTTTGAGTCAGCGGTTAAACCAGTACAGTGCAAATAGGTTCGCCAGAGACTGACGACTGGCTTTCTTCAATCACGGGAAGGGAAAGAATGACCGTACTAAAGATTTCATGATCATTCTTCACGAAATAATATTGCCGACCCCAGCAGGTATCAAACTCGCGACCACAAGTCAGACTGAGCTACCGGTGCCGGCAGTTAAGTAATGTAACTACAACTACATATATTTGTTTGTGGAAAAAGCTGCTAACTGAACTAGTCGCCCATTAAGATATGTGAGTCCCGCCAAGCGAACTTGGGACTCGAGCATTCCGTCATGACAAATGTTAACTGCGCATGCCCAGCCATACAGAGGGGTCAGGGATATGGCTTTCTGTCTGAAGGTTCCTCTTGATTCACTGCGTGTATGAGCGAGCAGCGAAGGTTCTGACGAGACTGCGCGGATGCGCAGGCTCGCCTGAACCTTCGCTGCTCGCATAGGCGATAAGTACCAAAATCGCTTGACGGGGCCCATGTTTTTGTCCGTCGTACCTTTAAATATTTTTGAAAGTATTTTGTTCTGATTCCATCACCTCCTTAAATATCTTCACTCACATATTAGAACTCTTAATTGAAATTAGAACTTTTATTGAGAATATACACAGTGAAATTCCGCTATGAAGACCACCTAAATTAAATTCTGCTTTGAAACCCTTATATAGTAGGTTGGTATTATTCCTTTGTGTTTTCTGCAGTGTCCTCTTGTCATAGACCACATTTGGAACTGTTCAAATGTGGTCTTAAAGACCACTTTTGAACTGCTCAAAAGGTGGTCTTAATATTTGGAATTTTACTGAATAATGATTGTTTTCTTTGTTCATTTTTATGTCATTACTGTGAAACATTGTAACAAAGTTCATATTGACAACTGTTTCGCAGGATATATATCAAATTCAAGAATCAAAGGATTATCGCACGGGACATGTGGGTCACCAAGTTTTGCAAGGGAAGGTCAAGAGTTTTCAACTTGTTAGCCGACATGGCTGCCAATTTATGATATCTTAAATCATGTCTTTAATATTTTTCTTCAAGACACTTCAGTGATAATGGTTGATTTGAACTCATTCTTGGGAACCTATAAAATTGTTCCCATAGCTCAAGATATCAATATGTTAAGGTTAATTTATGATGGTTTGTTTGATTTTTATTTGCCTTCACTGCAGCTGGTGTTGTGCCGTGTGGCGGCCGTAAAACGTCTCCCCGTACATCAACCATAGTGCAGTTTATATTTTACTTTTGGTCCTTTGAGATCAGCGTGAATATTCTGAGAAATCAGAAATAAATTTTTGGTTTAGACTCATATTCTAGACAGGTTTTTACTTATTTTGACCCCATTTAGATTTATATCAGTCTTTGAATCGACTGCCAATTCGAAATTCGCAAAATTGCAGTATGTTTCCTCTGGCTTTCTTTGCCGGATTATTACAGGGTCACTGATGAGGCTTTATTAGCCGAAACTACGTAGTATGACCCATCTTCTTTCTTATGAATGTTTTCATTGCTCTTAAAGGAACTCATTTTTGATTTTTATTGAAATGTATGTTGTGTATACTCATTGGAATTGCCTCATTGAGGCGATTTTTACGAGTACAGCGAACACACAACATACAATTATCTTTTAAAGGTCAAACATATATCCCAAGCTCATCCGCATGAATCCTCAGGGACTGGCACTATGAATAACTAGGGGAAGGTCGAACTTCCCCTAGCTCGATCAAAACCTCATGGCCCCGAATGTGTTCGTGTTATCGAAACTTGACTGCAGAATTATGACAGTGTGTTAATATGGGGTAAATCACGTAACCATCGTCCACACGCCAATCTGGTCTGAGAGAAGTATATTGGGCAGCATGGTGCTTCCGTGCAGAGCGGAAACCGACCAAACTTAAGTCTGGTAAACCGCATCGAAGATTTACGTTCACATCTTTAACCCTAGCAGTGTCTTTGGCTGGTTGTCCTTGAGGCGTTAAAATCCACCAGACTTGGAATCGACGTCTCGCAAAAAAGCCAAACAGTGTTGACGGGGACGTAGAACCTCAACACAAAGAACCACAATTAAACATTCTGGCACATTTATTTCCTGTGTGGATCACTCACTATGGGAACATGAGCTCTAGATGCAAATGTCTATTGTAGATTTGAAGAGAGAAGTCAGAGCATTAGAAATGGTGAATGCAGATTTGAGTGCAGAGCTACGCTGACTGCAGAGCTGTGCATTGAATTGTCAAGTTATTTGTTTGTTTGTATTGTGGTTTGACGGGCCAGTCAATACTATTTAGGTCATGTTTGAGCCAGTCAGGTTACCTATCCACACTTTACCATTAACCATTAACCAATACAACGCATATTCTTTCGCCAGAAACTGACAACGGCCCTTCTGGAATCAGCGGCAGGGAGAGAATTACCGTAGAAAAGATTTCATGATCAATCGTTATGAAAGAATGTTGCCGACCCCGGCAGGTATCGAACCCGTGTCCTCCTGATCACCAGTCAGAAGCGCATCCGACTGAGCTACCGAGGCCGGCAACTGTCGAGTTAAGAATCGAATAAAAACCTAGGCTGTTTGCCAAGCTCTGTATTTAAATGACTAATTAAATTAAATGCAAAGCTATGCTGATTGCAGCTTTCTGCATTCAAATTGCGATTTCAAAATTGGGTGCAGAGCTAAGCCGATTGAAGAGCTCTGCATTGAAATTGGGTGGAAACCTAAGCCGATTGCAGAGCTCTGCAATAAACTGGCGAATTGAAAGTTGTATACAGAGCTATGTCGAGCTATGTCGATCGCAAAGCACTGCATTGATGTTGTGATTTCAAAGTTAGATGCAGACCTAAGCCGATTGAAGGGCTCTGCACTAAACTGACAAATTGAAAGTTGTATTGCAGAGCTCTGCGTTGAAATGTCTTATTCATAGTTGATTGCAGTGCTTGGTTGTTTGTAGAGCTCTGCATTGAAATGTCTTATTCATAGTTGACTGCAGAGCTACGCTGATTGCAGAGCGGCGAATTCAAATTTGTACGCAGAGCTATGTCGAGCTCTGCATTAGACTGGCGAATTGAAAGTTGTATGCAGAGCTATGTAGAACTATGTCGAGCACAGAGCTGTGCATTGGTGTGGTGATTTCAAAGTTTATGCAGACCTAAGCCGATTGCAGAGGTCTGCACTAAACTGGCGAATTGAAAGTTGTATGTAGAGCTATGTCGAGCTATGTCGATGGCAGAGCTCTGCATTGATATTGTGATTTAAAGTTGGATGCAGACCTAAGGCGATTGCAGAGCTCTGCACTAAACTGGCGAATTGAAAGTTGTATGTGGAGCTATGTCGAGCTATGTCGATTGTAGATCTCTGCATTGATATGGTGATTTCAAAGATCGATGCAGACCTAAGGTGATTGCAGAGCTCTGCACTTAACTGGCGAATTGAAAGTTGTATGCAGAGCTACGTCGATTGCAGAGCTCTGCATTAGACTGGCGAATTCAAGTTTGTACGCACAGCTATGTCGAACTCTGCATAAAACTGGCGAATTGAAAGTTTTATGCAGAGTTATGTCGATTGCAGATCTCTGCATTGATATGGTGATTTCAAAGATGGATGCAGACATAAGGCGATTGCAGAGCTCTGCACTAAACTGGCGAATGAAAGTTGTATGCAGAGCTATGTGGATTACAGAGCTCTGCATTAGACTGGCGAATTCAAATCTGTACGCAGAGCTATGTCAAGCTATGTCGAGCTCTGTATTAGACTGGCGAATTGAAAGTTGTATACAGAGCTATGTCGAGCTTTGTCGATTGCAGAGCTCTGCACTGATATGGTTATTTCAAAGTTGGATGCAGACCTAAGGCGATTGCGGAGCTCTTCACTAAACTGGCGAATTAAAAGTTGTATGTAGAGCTATGTTGATTGCAGAGCTCTGCATTGAAATGACAAACTCATAGTTGATTGCAGTGCTATGTTGTTTGCAGAGCTCTGCATTGAAGTTGATTGCAGAGCTACGTTGGTTTGCAGAGCTCTGTATTCGACTGGCGAATTCACATTTGTATGCAGAGCTATGTCGAACTATGTCGAGCCCTGGGTTAGACTTAGCAGGAATCATGTTACATAAAGGGACTCATGCTAAGTCTTATGCAGAGCTGAATGCAGATGGGCGATCGCAGAGCCCACTTTACACAAGTTAGTATAATTCATTAAACATGATCAAATGCTGGAAATATTGTGAATCAAATAAAAATTTGAGGCATAGTGCCATTGAATCGGAGAATATTGGGCAGATTGAACCTACTACAAAATCTGCTGGTGTAGTGTATAATCAAACTTAATTTGCGTGTCCCGATGGTGACCACATTGAACTTCACATTTGACATTTGACCACATTGAACTTCACGTTCCAATAGGCTTCTCACTGTGCTAGTCGATCCCGGTCATCTTGTAAAATAAGTTATATGTTCCTATACATTGACTTTGATTGATTTGAGGTTTAACGTCCCCTTCAACACTGTAAAGGTCATTTTGGAGACGCTGCTTCCAATTTTTTGGGACTTTTCCCCCGACGTTGAGATGAAATGACATCTAAAGCCCTGTCGCCCATTGAAACCAATAGGGTTTAGGAGCATGGACGGTCCGCCTCTCGCACCGCTTTACCTGGGCAGGCTTAGATCCTCTAAGCGTTTAACCAGTACTCGTGTGCGGGTCGGTTCCAGCTCTGCGTAGAAGCATCATGCAGCCCATCTATTTCTTCAAGCCCCGATGATGTTCCTATACAGGACACAGTTATCAGCAAACAAACGCACATATGACCCGATATTATCAGGGAGGTCATTAATGAATACCAAGATAAGGACCGGTCCAATGAACGAATATTGGGGGACACCAGATAAAACGGGGACTGGATCAGACGCTTAGCCATCAAGTACAACGTGTTGTGAGCGCCCCGAGCGCCATGAGCTCATCCACCTACGTGTGAATGCTCTTATCCCATAGCAGTCAAATATATATAATAGCCTTCTGTGAGGTACCTTGTCAAAGGCCGCCCGACCCCGCCAATCGGGGCATGAAGAAATAGATTCGGCTGCATGATGCTTCCACGCGGAGCTGAAACCGACCGCACATAAGTACTGGTAAACCGCTTAAATGTTCAAAGCCTGCCCAGATAAAGTTGTGCGAGTCGGACCGTCCCTGCACATAAACCCTATTGATTTCATGGGGCGGCAGGGCTTGAGAAGTCATTTCATCTCAAGGTCGGGTAAAAGTCCCACGAAATTAGAAGCAACGTCTCCAAAATGACATATACAGTGTTGACGGGGACGTTAAATCTCAAGTCAACCAACCAACTTGTCAAAGGCCGTTGCGAAGTCCATGATGATCAAGTCAGTCTGTTTGTGGCCACGATTTATGGCGCTATCCAGATTGCTCACAATGTCATGCAAAAATTGAACTAATTGAGTTTCGCAGGACCTTTGACTTCGAAAACCATGTTGACAGTCAGCAAGAATGCTCTAAAAGACTAGGTGGTTATGCAGTCATCTGCTACGGTCCCTCTTAAAGTGAAGTAATGAAGACAAACTACGCTTAGAGCAGAAAAAAGAAAAAACAATGTGTACCCTTGTAAACCTCAGTTTTCTCGATATAAAGTGGGGTTTAGAGGAGTGTTTGTTTCACGGACTTGTTAACATGATGATATGTCTTCTGCACACTTGAGTTGGGTCTTGACTAGGCACCATGTATAAAGTGTGGTTTTGCTAGATTTGGGGTTTAAGGTCCCTGCCAACACTATCTAGGTCATTTCGGCCCCGCCCACGCGGGTTTGAAGAAATAACTTGATGGGCTGCATGATGCTTCCACGCAGTTGAATCCGCCCCGCACACTAGTACTGATAAACCGCTTAGAGGATATAAGCCTGCCCAGGCAAAGCGACGCGAGTCGGACCGTCCATACTTATAAACCTTATTGGTTAAGATTTAACTGTTTTAGTATTTTATACATTATCATTCTGACTTTTTGCTTTTAATATTTTCGTAATTTTCATACTGTTTGATCATTAACCGCTTGACGCTTATGACCCACAAAGCGTCGTTAATCATCAAACCATGTTGGTTTCGTTGGGCGTCATGGCTTGAGAAGTCATTTCTTCTCAATGCCGGGTAAAAGTACCACAAAATTGGCAAAATGACCTTTATAGTGTTAACGGGGACGTTAAACATCATATCAAATAAAACAAACTCTCCATGTCATTTTGGAGACGTTGCTTCCACTTTGGCCGGACTTATGAGATGAAATGACATCTCAAGCCCTGTCGCCCAAATAAAACCAAAAGTGTTATAGGCATGGACACTTTGCCTGGGTATGCTTGCACAACTGTGCCTGGGCAGGCGTAGACCTTCTAAGCGGTTTACAAGTACTCATGTGCACAGTTGATTTCAGCTCTGCGTGGAAGTACCGTGCAGCCCAATCTTTTTCTCCGGGGGGGGGGGGGTAGATAATGTGCGATTTACAATGATTCGTTACCGCCAAGAGTTACCTCCTTTTGTGTGTGTTTCCATTCGACTTAACCCATTCAGTACCAGAAACCTCTAAATGGCTTCCTTGGCAAAAGGACGCTGCGTCTGATCAGGGCCTCCACTGTTTGTTAAAAGTTCAGTCATTTTCCAAAATCATTTTGATAAAAATACAACCTGACACCCCTAAATTTCCAAATGAACTGAGGAAGATTCCATTTGGTATACAAAGGGTTAAATAGTCCTTGCATTGTCACAAGTGAACTGTTTGTTGATTGATCTTTTCATGACATTGGTCAATGACTGCATGATTTTTGGTGATACATGCGCACTTGTACATGTATTTTTTTTTTCAATGTTTAGGCACGATTTAGTACAGAAAGAAAGAAAAAATAAATGTATTAGTTTATGTAGAAGACAGAAGATTTTTCGAGAGATGAGGGTGGAGGTATGCCTTAGTAAGTTGGCTAGGTTGTTTTTTTTTATCATCGATCGAGCATGATATCTTTCTTTCCTTTCTTTCTACTGATACTGCGTCGGTCACATTTGACCATTACCGCAGGTGTACATTACATACACTCCAGCTTTTGCACAGTAATCATGTAATTATGGTAGGGATCTTTAACCTGCGCAGGGGATGGTTCTCCCTGCACAGGAGGCCTCGAGTTAACTTCCCGATCCGAAGGACGGTGCGCTTTATGACATTCATCCCTGCAAATGATGCCAATGGAGCGTGTTCGGACACCGCAATTTTATCGCCGCTGCCGGGGATCGAACTCGGGAATTCTAGCATCAGAGGCAAGTGCACTGACCACTGAGCAAAAGTGTGGTTACTGCACTTGCCTCTGATGCTAGAAGTGCCGGTTGGATCCCCGGCAGTTATGATAAAACTGTCTGAACATGCTCCTTTGGCATTATGCCACAAATGGAGCGTCGTTCGAATCGAGCTCCTGTGCAGAGAGAATCCCGAGGTTGATCCCTATCGTAATGTAAGCTTTCATACTGAAATGTATCTATCTTGGCCATATCTGAATCCGGGAAGGGACATGCAATTTCTTTTTATGCCCCCGGTAGCGATAGCGGGGACATATTGTTTTTGCCCTCTCTGTTTGTTTGTTGGTTTGGACAACTTTAACATTTGTTATAACTTTTGAACCGTTTGAGGTAGAGCATTCACATTTGGCATGTAGGTTCCTTGTGACAAGAGCTTCACATTCATGCAAACAATATTGATCTCAATGATCTGTGACATTGTCATTGATGTGTGACTAACTTTGGAAAAAGTCCTTGCCCGGGGACATGTTCGTGTTTCACAAACACATCTTTCTTGTTTTAATTAGTTGTGCGAACAAGATATTAAGTTGCCCGAAAAAGCTATACTCTTGTGCGCACAGGATAATACGTTGTGTGCACAAGAGATCGGACAACATAATGTCTTGTGCGCACAAGATATTATCTTGTGCAAGATATATTGTTGCACAACTTAATATCTTGTGCGCACAAGATATTATCTTGTGTGCACAGCGTAGATCTTGTGCGGACAACATAATATCTTAAGCGTCTGATCAACAAGAAAATATGTTGTGCGAACAAGATATTAAGTTGTCCGAACAAGATAATAGCTTGTGCGCAAAAGATAGTATTTTGTTTGCACAACATCTATCTTTTGCGCACAAGATATGTTGTGCGAGGAAGATATGGTGTTGTGCGAACAAGATAATAACTTGTGCACAAAAGATAATATCAGAATCAGAATCAGAATTGTTACTGGTGACACGTCAATTGACATTAATACACCAGATAATATCTTGTGCGAATAAGATAATAAGTTGTGCGCACAAGATATGTTGCCCGCATAAGATCGATGTTGTGCAAACAAGATATCTTATGCGCCGAAGCTCCGGGGGAGCTTATAGTATAGACAGGGGCCCACTGGTTCTACACAGGCTTGTATGGGGAAAACCTTTAAAAATCTTCTTGTCCGTAACCAGAAGACCCAGGTCTTTGATATTTGGTATGAAGCTTCATCTTGTTCGACATGGAGTTTAACCCCTCCAAGTGTCAAGTGGTGAGGGTGACAGCCTCCAGCAGACCAATCAATACCTTGTATCACTTGCATGGCCAGGTCCTGGAGGCTGTGAGTTGTGCTAGGTACCTGGGGGTTGATATTTCATCGTCCCTATCTTGGAATTCCCACATAGACAGAATTACAGGGAACGCAAATCGCACATTGGGTTTCTTGAAACGAAACATTAAGATCAAACTTCCAAAAGTGAGAGAGACTGCATACAACACGCTGGTCCGCCCCAAACTCGAATACGCTTCTCAGATATGGGATCCCCACACTAAAGACAAAAATAGCTCAAATCGAAAAAATACAGCGCCGAGCCGCTAGATGGACCACTAACAATTATGATTCCAGGTCCAGTGTTACAACGATGCTTGAAGGCCTAGGCTGGCGGACCCTCCAACAAAGAAGGTCAGACGCTCGCCTATGTCTATTCTACCAGATTGTCTATGGGCTAGTGGCAATACCCATGCCAGATTACATACAGCGTAAAACTTCGATTTAAAAAAAATGCCACTTAATGACCTTCCGCCAGGTCCACACTTACAAGAATTTTTACAAATACTCTTTCTTCCCCCTGGCTATTGTCCAATGGAATGCTCTCCCAGAATCAGTTGTATGTTTGCCAACCCTTGAGACTTTCAAGGGTGAAGTTGGCAAACTGCACCACTCCCGCCCCTAGTTCCCGAAAGTGATGTTTTTAATTTTGATTTTAACTTCTCTACCTCACCAACTGTTTTTAACCCCTATCATCTTTTATCCTCTCACTATCCCCTCTTAACTTTTGTCTGTATTTCCTTCTTATTTCGGCACGACAGCGCACACCTGCCTAGAATGCCCGCGAGGGCGTGAGGCAGTATATAGAGATAGATATATAGACAGTCGACCTCTACCAACATTGTACAAATTATTGCTCTGGGGCCAAAATAGCCCCGCCCCGGTGCCAACTGATTTTACATAGGTTTATATAGGGAAAAACTTTAAAAATCTTCTTCTCTGGAACCAGAAGGCCCAGGTCTTTGATATTTGGTATGAAGCTTCATTTAGTGCACCTCTATAAAGATTGTTCATATTTTTGCCCTAGAACCAAAAACTGGCCCCGCCCCGAGGCCCAGGTCTTTGATATTTGTTATGAAGCTACATCTGGTGGACCACTAGCAAGATTGTTCAGATTATTGCCCTGGGGCCAAAAATGACCCCGCCCGGGGCCCACTGGTTTTATAGGAAAAACCTTTAAAATCTTCTTGTCTGGAACCAGAAGGCCCAGGTCATTGATATTTGGTATGAAGCTTCATCTAGTGGACCTTTACCAAGATTGTTCAAATTAAAGCCCTTGGGCCAAAAATGGCCCCGCCCCAGTGCCCACTGGTTTTACACAGGCTTACATAGGGAAAACCTTTAAAAATCCTCTTGTCTAAAACCAGAAGACCCAGGTCTTTGATATTTGGTATGAGGCTTTATCTAGTGGACCTCTACCAAGATTGTTCTAATCATTGGCCCGGGGCCCACTTGTTTTACATAGGCTTATATAGGGAAAACCTTTAAAAATCTTCTTGTCTAAAACCAGAAGGCCCAGGTCTTTGATATTTGGTATGAAGCTTCATCTAGTGGTCCTCTACCAAGATTGTTCAAATTATTGCTGGCGCCGCCCCGGGACCCACTTGTTTTACATAGGCTTAAACAGGGAAAACCTTTAAAAATCTTCTTGTCTGGAACCAGAAAGCCCAGGTCTTTGATATTTGGTAAGAAGCTTTTTCTAGTTGACCTCTACCAAGATTATTCAAATTATTGGCCCGGGACCCACTGGTTTTACATAGGCTTATATAGAGAAAACCTTTAAAAATCTTCCTGTCTGAAACCAGAAGGCCCAGGTCTTTGATATTTGGTATGAAGCTTCATCTAGTGGTCCTCTACCAAGATTGGTCAAATTATTGCCCTGGGGCCAAAAATGGCCCCGCCCCGGGGCCCACTGGTTTTACATAGGCGTATATAGGGAAAACCTTTAAAAATCTTCTTGTCTGGAACCAGAAGGCCCAGGTCTTTGATATTTGGTATGAAGTTCATCTAGTGGACCTCTACCAAGATTGTTCAAATTATTGGGTCGGGGCCCACTGGTTTTACATAGGCTTATATAGGGAAAACTTTTAAAAATCTTCTTGTCTGAAACCAGAAGGCCCAGGTCTTTGATATTTGGTATGAAGCTTCATCTAGTGGTCCTCTACATAGATTGTTCAAATTATTGCCCTGGGGCCAAAAATGGCCCCGCCCCGGGGCCCACTGGTTTTACATAGGCGTATATAGGGAAAACCATTAAAACTCTTCTTGTCTGGAACCTGAAGGCCCAGGTCTTTGATATTTGGTATGAAGCTTTATCTAGTGGACCTCTACCAAGATGGTTAAAGTTATTGCCCTGAGGCCAAAAATGGCCCCGCCACAGGGCCCCCTGCTTTTACATAGGCATATATGAGGAAAACCTTTAAAAATCTTCTTGTCTGAAACCAGAAGGCCCATGTCTTTGATATTTGGTATGAGGCTTCATTTAGTGGACCTCTACCAAGATTGTTCAAATTATAGCCCCGGGCCAAAAATGCCCCCGCACCAGGGCCCCCTGGTTTTACAAAGAAATATTTGGGAAAAACCTTTAAAAACCTGTTTGTTTGAAACCAGAATACCCAGGTCTTTGATGTTTGGTATGAAGCTTCATCTAGTGGACCTCTATAAAGATTGTTCAAATTATAAGCCCCCAGGGCCAACAATGTCCCAGCACAAGGGCACCCTGGTTTTACAAAGGCATTATAGGGAAACCTTTAAAAACTTCTTGTCTGAAACCAGAAGGCCCATGTCTTTGATATTTGGTATGAAGCTTCATTTTGTGCGAACAACATAGTATATAAGATAAGATAAAAGTTAGGAAAGGGCTAATAACTGGCAATAGCGGTATTACCTTTAAATGTCTATTGCCAGTTTGCCTGTTAACTGGCAATAGCAAATGTACGTTAAAATCGCTATTCAGAATATTATTCCATTCTGGTTATTTTTCCTTCATACTTTCAAATGGGTCTTCAAACCGAGGTCCCGTCTCCGTATGACCTTAACTGTTGGTGAGATGTAAAACTCAAACACTCAAAAACCAAGCAATTCCATATTTTGTGATATGTTATGTATTGTTGACTTAACCCTTATCTTGATGTTCAGGACAACTCCTATCTTTGCAAACAGTGTAGATCCAGATCAGATAGCCATCTGATCAGGATCAACACTGTTTGACATTCAGTTTATGAATTTGTAGCAATACATTACATCAAGTAATTTAATTGGTTTATAGATAGAAATGGGTGTGGCTGAAATGAATATTCAGCAAGGTAAGGGTTAATCACCTGTTTCTGCCACGGACAGCATCAATTTTCTATTTCTATTTTGCATGGGAATAAAGATTGCTCAGGCTGATAAAGTTGTTGTTAAATATCTAAGTAAATGAGGACCACCTAGGCTTGTTACAGTGTAATGTAGTAGAACTGGGGTTTACAGGAGCATACATTATTTTTCTTATTTCTGCTCAAAAACATAGATAGTTATACCCGCTTTTTCGAAGAAAAATCGGGTATATTGTTTTCGTACCACAGTTGAGTCCGGCGTCAGTCCGTCCGTCCGTCCGTCACGTTTCTTGTAAATGGATCTCCTCTGCAACCACTGAAGTTACACTTTTGAAACTTTGCATGTGAATAGTACATGGAATGTAGATGGCAGAGGGCAACTTGTGTGTGACTTTGACCTCAACATGACCCCAAGGTCAAAGGTCAAAAATTATGATTTGCCATATCTCCTAAACTATTGGAATGACACTTCTGAAACTTTGATTATTGGATTGTCCTTGGAATATAGAATATGTCGGGTTACTTTTGGTGTGACCTTGACCCAAGGTCAAAGTTCAAAAAGTATGATTTTGCCATATCTTCTAAACTATTAGAGTTACACTTCTAAAACTTTGGTTATTGGATGGCCCTTGGAATATAGAATGAATTTGGATACTTTTGGTGTGACCTTGACCTCAACATGACCCCAAGGTCAAAGGTAAAATTTTTTGATTTGCCACATCTCCTAAACTATTGGAGTTACACTTCTGAAACTTTGGTTATTGGATGGTCCTTGTAATATAGAATGTGTTGGGCTACTTTTGCTGTGACCTCGACCCCCAAGGTCAAAGGTCAAAAAGTATGACTTTGCCATATCTTCTAAACTATTGGAGTTACACTGATCAGACTACACATTCTGCAGCATCATGTGCAAATACAAACGGTAAAGTTTGCATGGTGAAAGTCTTGTTCAGACAGGAGGACAAAACTGTAAAAGTAAAAATATACAATAACCTCAATATAACACGGTTCATTATAACACAGTTTTGAATAGAACACGGCTTCAAGATGGATCCCAAAAATGTAAAGATTATATAGAAAAATGATCTATACATTTTTTTTTGGTTTAACTTACACGGGTTCTGCTTTGGACCCCATTAATAGTGTTATAAAGAGATTGTGGTGTATGACGTAATCTTCAGTGATTACTATTTGATTATCGAACACAATGATAGGACTGATAATCAGCTATCTTTCAGCCATGATAAGCCAACCCTTGTTTAGTTTAGTTTAATCATATTTTATTGCTACAACAAAGCAAATGGGTCGGGCCACAAGTTATCACAACATTAGTTACGGCCCTCCCCATACAAGGTTGACACTAATACATGTAGAACATATGAACGTTGCTATTTTGTAATTATCATATATGAACAAGTAGGACACATACAAGCAAACTACATAAAACGCAGATTTATATCAGATAGATAAATCAACAACTAAAATAAATAAATTGCTAATTGTATGTCATCAAGAAACCCCAGGGGTTGAGGCATATAGATGAGTTTAGGCTGATTAACTTCCTTGGTTACGCTGCGCATGCGCAGTCTTGTGTGGCAAAAAGTATTCAATTGGGCCCGTGTGTGTACAGTAAACTAAGGAAAAATAAGATTTTTTAAGTATAGTGACAACCTTCATAGCCTTTTTACACTGCAGTTCAGCGGCCCCCGCCCATCGGGGCTTGAAGAGGTCCGGGACGAATCTCATTAGGCAGGGGGAAATGTAAAAGGTCGAAGGTAGTTTTTGTACGGTATAGGAGAGGCCCTGGGTTCGCAGAGCTAAAGCTGACCGCACATGAGTACTGGTAAACCACTATAAACCACATCTTTTTTTATTTGGCGGCAAAGCTTGAGATGTTATTTAATCTCAATGTGGATATAGGAAGCAACGTCTCAAAAATGACCTAAATTGTGTTAACGGGGACGCTGATGTGTTTGTTTGTTTGTTTTGAGATTTAACGTCCCCTCAACACTGTATAGGTCATTTTGGAGACGTTGCTACCAATTCTGTGGGACTTTTACCCGATATTGAGATGAAATGACATATCAAGCCCTGTCGCCCAATGAAACCAACAGGGTTTATAAGCATGGGCGGTCCGATTCGCACCGTTTTGCCTGGGCTGGCTTACATCTTCTAATTGGTTTACCAGTACTCGTGTGCGTTGGTTTCAGCTCTGCGTGGAAGCATCATGCAGCCCATCTGTTTCTTCAAGCCTCGGTGGGCGGGGGTCGCGGGGACGGTGAATTTCAATATTCAAACAACCCTGTTACTGGTTGTAAACGATTGATTGTTATCACCCACATGTTGAATCCGATGCACGATACACCACTAGGCAAATAGCAGTGTGGTTGGCATCTCATTAGGAGCAGCTGAATCTGTTAGGTTGGTAATCCTTCGATTCATCTTCACTGTCTCGCCCCCGCCCTTCGGGGCTTGGAGAAATAGGTTGGGCTGCATGGTGCTTCCACGCAGAGCTGAAACTGACCACACATGAGTACTGGTAAACCGCTTAGATGGACTAAGATTGCCCAGGTAAAGTAATGTGAGTCAGACGTTAAATTCATACAAGCCTTTTGATTCCACAAAACTGGAAACAACGTCTCCAAAATTCCTTAAATAGTGTTGACGGGGACAAAAAAAACACAATTCAACCAACCAACCAATCATCTTCACTGTCGTATCATTTGTCTTACGATTAGCGCAACCTGACGCGGCCATTGTCAGTTAATTATTCGATTATTAATTGTTTTGGGTTTAACGACACGTAAACCCATGTGGGTAAATTTCGCCTCATCTCCCAGAGAAAGGGAGAAAAAATGTAGAAGATATCGTAGGTTAAAGTAAAGGACAGACGAGAAAGAGGAAAATGAATGGAAGTGAAGAAACAGAAGGAATACGAACACTCCTCTCTACCCTTACCTGCTGCAAGGATAGCAGGTCTTACCCAATTGTCAGCCAATATCAGTTGGACGCCACAGTGACGCAAGACCTACGTCACCTTTACCTTACGTTATATTTAAAATTGTCAAATTCAAAGAAATTAATAACTGCTATCGGATCAGTCTGAACAACGGTTATTTTTGCCACACATAACTGCGCATGCGCAAAAATACGGAATCGTGGGATAGCATTTCCTTAGCGACCGGTGGCGTCCTAAACTCATCTATAGAAATGTTACAATATGAGGTTAGTTAAATTAAGCTTTTTGGCTAAATCTCCCAGTACGGGCCTCCGTGGCTTAGAGGATTAGAGCGCTGACTCTTAACCATCAGGTCTCTCACCGCTGTGGGTTCGTTTCTCGCTCGGGTCACATGTGGGACGCCAAGTTCTGCAACGGAAGGTAAGGTGGTTTTTCTCCGGGTACTCCGGTTTTCGCCCACCTCTGATTAACGATCGGCTCGATATGAGTGAATTAATCTTGAAAGGGCCCTAAAATCAAAATAAATAAATAAACAAATAAATCTCCCACTGTTTTAATATACGTTTGCACGGCATTAAAAAGAATACCATTACCTTGAGCTGATAATGTATCATCACCAAACAGAACCTTATTTAAACTGGGTGGATGAAATGTCCGTGTCGAATGAAAGAAAGTAATTCGTTCTCTTGTAAAATTGGAACAAGCGAAGAAGAAATGCTCAGCATCCTCGCTCAATTCTGAGCAGTTGCAGTTAGGACTTTGAGCCAAGTGATTTGTATACAGTTCGTTTTTCAGATTACTACAATTATTTCTTATTCTGGCGTGCAGTACTGAAATGTACCGTTCGCCTTCAATGAATTAGGTTTGAAAAATAAAAATTCTTAACTTGGTATTTCAAAGAATTTGGATTAGGTGCTTGACGAAGGTAATTGTCAAGGGACAGAAGATGGGATGCACGATCGTCGAGAAATTTCAATCCGAGTATGGGGAACCGTTTTGTTATTACCATTTCTTAGTGGATAATGTGTCGTTTCTTTTACCAAAGGAGGAATTATCTCTGAAATATATGATGGTTGCATTTTCATGAACGACAGTATACATAAATGATAGCTTATGTTTGTGCCTTCTTTGCTTAAGAGTAAACCTGTCGAATTCTGTATAAAGTTTATCTAGGGATACCGACCTAGTAAGACCGGTTACAATGCGTGCTGCTTCGTGCTGCAGTTTTTCCAAAGACTGTCAGTCTTGGGCTGTACATGCATCCCAAACAATGCAAGAATACTCAATAATGGGAAGTACATATGATAAATATGCAGCCCTGTGAAATGTATATTTAAGTTTACGCATTATCTCAGTTACTTATGCTGCGCTTGAGATAATGTTTTCAATTTTTTTTTCCATTGACCATAACAACTTAATGTTAGACCTAAATGCTTATGTTCCGGGACAAATTTTATTGGGGTTCCGTCGAAAACTATATCTGGAAACTTCTCACAAGGTTTTAAAGTAAAAAGAACTGCTTCTGTCTTTAGTGAATGAAAAGTAACAAGCCATTGTTTTGTCCATGCCGATAAAATACGGAGATCATGATTTATTATTCCAATGATGAAGCTGCATAGAGTAAAGAGCTATCATCAGTAAAAAGTCTGGTTTAGCTTGATAGGGAATCTGCAATATCGTTTACATAAACTAAGAACAATAGGGACCAAAGAACAGAAGGCCCAGCATTAGTTTTCCTTTATTTTTTTCTTTCTTTCTCTTTCTACTGATACTGCGTCGGTCACAGTTGACCGCAGGTGTACATTACATACACTCCAGGTTTGCAGAATGAAAGCCTGAACATTAATCATGTAATTACGGTAGGGATATTTAACCTGCACAGCGGATGATTCGCCCTGCACAGGGGGCCTCGAGTTAACGTCCCGATCCGAAGGACGGTGCACTTTATGACATTCATCCCTGCAAATGATGCCAATAGAGCGTTTTCGGACACCGAAATTTTATTGCCGCTGCCGGGGATCGAGCACGGGACCTCTAGCATTAGAGGCAAGTGCACTAACCACTGAGCTATCACGCTCCCTTCCTAGCCGTGGAAGTAGAGGATTTAATTATTACTTTCTGGGATCTATTACGAAGGTAATCTCTAACCCAGTTAAGTAACTGACCATTTATGTCATGCTGTGTTTCAGTTTGAAAATTAGGCCTTCATGCCAAACCCTGTCGAATGCCTTAGACACTTCACAAAATATTATACACGAAAATTGATTATTATCGAAGGTTTGACAGATATGCTGATATATATCTACTAGTTGATAAGATGTGGAGTGATTCGGTCGAAAGCCAGATTGGTATTTGTATAAAAAGATTATTATCATGTAGAAAGTTGTAAATGCTTTTTTGTACTTTATTTTCTTGTGATATACCTATTCCGCTAAGTAGTGCACCGGTCTGAAGTTTGTTACTTTTGTTAAGTCCCCCCTTTTTAAGCAAAGGCAAGACATGAGACCCTTTCCATATATCTCCAAACACCCCCACTCTAAACCACCTATTAAACAGGATTTCCAACGGAACTGAAATCTCGTTGGCTTCAGTCTTCAACATTCTGTTACTAATTAGATCAGGGTCAGTCGCTTTATTATTATTTAATAAGTCAATTAAATTTGAAATTTCTAGAGCTGAACATGTTATATCACTAAACGAGTTTCTAGTTTTAGATTCAAAAATAGGCATCTGAAGTCAAGTGTCATTAATTGTTGATATCAACGAAAAATAATCTTTCAGGCATTCCGCCTTTTCTTCATCTGTATGGCAAAATGACTTTCGCCTGACATGTCAAGCAAATTATCTTTTAAAATATATCAGTTTGTTTGATATTATAAGTGTTTAGTTTCAATTTCAGGATACGTGCTCGCTGATTGAATGCAAACCTATGAAGACTACATGGAATGGTTGACCAGAACTATGGTGTTTGTGTTGACTAACTTATTTTCAAGGTAATGACAAATTTTAGGATGTCTTTCGAAAGCGTAACATTACCATAACACATCCGTGTGAAATAGTACATTTTTCAAGTCTCAAAAAAGGCAATTTTTTTTTCTGATGAAAATTTGTGATATTTTTCTTACTTATACTCAGAACACAGGTTTTGGGTGCTCGTAAGAACCGCCTCATTCTAACTAATACCCACAACCCATCTCTTGGAGCCGGAATAAGGAAAATAATGTTTACCCCCTTAAAACCCCAGTTTTTCCTATTTTAAGTGGGGCGTCACGTGATGAACAACGGCCTCGACGGAATGATTATTCAACAAGAATCTGCCATCTTTTAAAGAAACCCAAGCGAAAAATAAATAAATAAATAAATAAATAAATAAAACAAATAAAAAAAAAAAAAAAGTTAAGTATTTAACCACTATTTTTAAAGTGCCAAAGGGCCAGTTTTATACCATAAGTGTAATTAAGTTCAGTGCCAGAGGGCCAGTTCTGGACCAATACTTTTTTTAACCCTTTTTGTACCAAATGGAATCTACCTCCTTATAAATAACATGAGTCCATTTCAAAATTTAGGGGTAGTCAGGTTCCAATTTTGGCAAGTCATAATATCACAGGCTTAAAGATACAGTTTAAAAACAAAACAAACTTTCTAATTGATTTTGATTAAAATCTTCTTTAAAATGTTCCTTCCACAAGCATTACTGAAAACAAACCCAAAACAATAAATTGTCAATTTGAACTGGACATTATATTAACCTTGTCTAATTGTCCCACCCAATAGTTTTTGCTGGCCAAATTGTCCTAGGTCCATTCGTCCCGGCCGCATCGTCCTAGATTCATAGTCGGGTGTAGAGTGGGGTATTATATTGCTAGAACCAGATAAATGCATATGCAAAGACAAGTCACACAAACTTTGAACGTTTCCGAAAGGTCACAACAGGTGCTTTAAACTATGTACGACTAATTATTAATATCGGAAAACCTAATCTGAGATGGAAATTTACTAGTGCTACGACCATACTACCATTTTCCCCGGAAAATTGAGTGTCTTATCATATGCGTTGCACATATTTCCTTGCCCGTGGGTGTTGTATTGAAAATGGAACTAGGATTTCTCACTGTGGGTCTTCCAATTTCCAATTTTCCTTAAATCGTATTTGCAACACTCCGATTTATCATGTGTATGTCTACAACAAACAAAAAAGTACACGTCATCTTCCCAGAAGAGCTTTTCATGTAAAATAATGAGATTTCGTGGTTGAGTAGCTCCACTGTTAGACTAGCTACTAGTCTGATAATAAAAGTCTGGTCATTTTTTTTTTTTTTTTGGTATTTTTATTGGTTTAAAAAATTATTACCTTCATAGTAATGGCAAGTCTATTTGGTAGAGTCTCAAATCTTGGATTATCAAAATTGAGCCAGAGAAACTAGACTAGCTAAACTTTTAGACACTGTTCATTTTAGTGCAAAAGATAATTTTAATTCCATATTATTCATTTAAAGCCTCGTGTCTTGGTTACTCCACTGTGTTCTTTATGTGAACGTGGATTAAGTTCATATTTGGTATTGTGATAGATACTGGGTTATAGTTTTTATCTGCAGTATCAGCACCCATGACCGTGACCTAGACTTAGAATTTTAATGTTAATGTTTTTGTGTTAAAGTTTTTAGAAGCTCATTACTTCTTGATCTTTGGATGGGTTTAGTTTATACTTGGTATGGTTATAGATAGTTGTCTCAAATTTTTAGCAGCAGCATCAGCGCTCATGACCATAACCTTGGGGTCAAGGTCACTGACATAGAATTCTTATGTTAAAGATTTTTGTGTGAAAGTTTTTAGAAGCGCATTTATTTACTTATTTACCTTGAGATAGATTTAGTTCATACTTGGGCGGGTAATAGGTACTAGTCAAAAGTTTTTATCAGCAGCATCATCATACATGACCATGACCTTTGGGTCAAGGTCACAGACTAAGGACTTTGATGTTTTTGCACTGAAGATTTAAGATCATTAGTTGGTTGCCTACAGACGAATTTACTTGAGACTTGGAATGGTGATAGATATTGCTTTCAATTTCTCGAGTGAGTACGACGTTCAGGGCCATGGCCACAAGGTCAAGGTCAATGTGACTATCTTAAGAAAAACATTGTCATCGCTCAAGCGCCTACATTTATTGACATATTTTAATATAACTTCACACAAATGTTGCTTATGATAATATCTCCAGTAAGTTTGTCTTTCAATGTCATGACCTCAAGGTCAAGGTCACTATGGCTATTTTAGAAAAAAATTGTCATCGATCCAGGACCTACATTTATTGACGGATTTTTATATAAATTCACACAAATGTTGCATATGATAATATCTCAAGCGAGTTCAACTTTCAAGGTCATGACCTCAAAGACATGGTCATTATGGCTGTTTTTAGAAAAAAAACTTTGTCATCACTCTAGCACCTATATTTATTGATATATATTTTAATATGACTTCACACAAATGTTGGGTATGATCTTATCTTGAGCAAGTTTGTCTTTCAGGGTGCTGAGGTAGAGGTCACAGTCACTGGCTATTTTCAGAATAACCTTGTCATGGCGGTACGGGTTACATTTATTGATGAAGTTTGCCATAACTTTACACAATTATTTCTTATGACAATATCTCGAGCGAGTTCGACTTTCAAGGTCATGACCTCAAGGTTATGGACACAGTGTGGCTATTTTTAGAAAAACTTTTTCATCGCTCTATAACTTCATACAAATGTTGGGTATGATGTTTGACTTCAGGTTTCTCAGGTCAAAGACAAGGACACTGTGGCTATTTTTAGAAAAACTTTATCTTTGCTCTAGGGGCTATATTTATTAAAAGATTTTAATATAACTATATTGATATAGCACTGGATTCTTTCTTTGTTGTTGTTATGGGTCAGAAAAATTGCCTTTGCGCAACTGTGTCAAAGCGCAACTTCCGGAGAGCTATCCTGTCCGGCGACAGGTCTTATTCTTCTCCGGGTGTTCTGTTTTTATGCCCCGGCCAAAAGCATGGAGGGGCATACAGTTGTCCGTACGTACGTAAGTCTGTACGACAAATATTGTACTTGTGTTGAATTTCTTGTCCCCGCAACTTCTCCTACAGTATTTGATCTATTGCAACGCAGTTTATACAGACACTCATTGCAGAATAATGCCCCCTTGGACGTCTAATTTAAACATTTGGCCATATGTGTAGCACATGAGGTTAAATAGTACTGTACTGTTCGTGTCTCTGCAACTCCTTCTACAGTATTTGATACAGGGCATTGTTACTTCCAACACAGTTCAGACATGCATATGATATGTGCATTAAGGAAACAGAATTCTGATACAATCCCTTATTGCTGAATAATGTCCCCGTGAACGACTTAAACATAAACATTTCTAGTATATGGGGTTAAACAGTACTGCTCGTGTCTCCACAACTCCTTCTACAGTATTTGATGCAGGACATTGAATCGGCCAAGCCGTTGAGACATGGATTGAATATGTGCCTAAAGGAACAAGATTCTGATCCAGCCCCTTATTACAGATGTATGTCCCCCTTGGGACGATTTAAACCATTTTGGCCATATGAGTGGCATAGGAGGTTACATAATAGGAGAGTGTCGTAGATCCCATTTATATAGATTTTGTTTTGCAAATGTATCAAATATTGGATAAAACTTACTAGAATGAACACAGAAAGATATCCACATAAATGTTATAAAATGTTGAGGAAATTAGACGACACGGGTCGTATTACATAGGCTTTTAAAGTAAGAGAACTGTTTTTACGGCGTAGCCGTTATGGTTTTGCTTTTGTCCTACATTTTTCGTTATTCCATTGGTCAATAAAACCACATGTCCAAGGAGATGACCATTTCATTGGTCAATGATTTGCATAAATAAATCTACTCAAAAGTACGACAGTTTACTGAAGTTTTAACCTGGGAAATGTTTCGTTTTTTATGTGAGACATGAATGAAAAATATATACAGTTTCGGCTTGCTCACCATCTTGTCCTTTGATGACCATACGTCATATGTATAATTGTGTTTCTAGTGAATTCTGTAACTGCTGCGGTGAATAGCTATTTTGACTTAATTTCACGTGGTTGGTCTATATAGCGAAAGAAACCATTTCGCGAAAGGAATTAAGGTTCCTTTCGCGAAAGGAAGAATTTTCTGCGAAAGGAATTGTTTGTTTGATTTGAGGTTTAACGTCCCCATCAACACTGTGTAGGTCATTTTGGAGACGTTGCTTCCAAGTTTGTGGGACGTTTACCCGACATTGAGATGAAATGACACCCAAGCCCTGTTGCCCAATGAAACCAATAAAGAGATATAGCATGACAAAAACATGTAATAATCGCATTATTAATTGACAGATGTTTAATTTACAATATATGCTAAATAAAAGTTGCAGTGTATCATTTGTCTTCAGCATACTTTATGTCTTCCATTTTAACACAAAATGGACATTTTCGAATATCATTAATGTTATATAAATTCTGAAAAGGAATAAGTGTAATTTGAGTTTTAATTAGGTGCACATAAGATCAAGTTTCCGTCCGTTTGTCTGCTCGTCCGTTTGTTCGTCCGCCTATGCGTTTACGTTCACCATAGCGACAACCCGAAATGTTAACCCTAGAATTTGTGTTCAAAAACAGTAAATGATAACGTTTTCTTATTTGTTGTGCATATACTTGAGATCATATGCTCTTGAAATGAGGTCATGTTTTTAACCTTGACCTTTTACATTGACCTAAGCTCAAACAGGCGGGACACCGCCCTCTGCAAAGCTATTTTTCCTCGCGTGACATCTGAATTGTTTGAATACAGTAAACCAGTTCATAGCTAGACAATTGTTGCTGTCACTATTGTAGCTCATATTGCATGACCCGCAGAAAAAGCGACCGACTGAAGTCGGTTGATTTTCTAAGAGTGCCCTGAAATCACCGTGTCATTCTGTCAGTCTGTCTGTCCGTCCGTAACCCGTTTGTGGAAATTGGTGATAGTGACTTAACCGCTTGGAATATTTAAACAATTTTTGGCATACTGATAGATATCAATGAGATCTAACAAATGAACTTACGAAATATTATATTCCATTTAGTATAGGCTCGCCGAGGCGAAAAAATGTGAAAATTTTCGAACTGCTTCTCCTCGGAAACCGTTGGGCCGATTGAAGTCAAATTTCATATGGAGCCTCTATGGGATGGGGGAAACCAAAATTTGCTCATGGGGTACAGGTCACATGACCCAAATGGCCGCCAAGCCATATATGGTCTGTCTGTCTGTCCGTCCGTAACCCGTTTGTGAAAATTGGTGAAGTGACTTAACCGCTTGTAATATTTAAACAATTTTTGGCATACTGATAGTATCAATGAGGTCTAAACAATGAACTTGCGAAATATTACATTCCATTTAGTATAGCCTCGCCGAGTCGAAAAATGTGAAAATTTTCGAACTGCTTCTCCTCGGAAACCGTTGGGCCGATTAAGGTCAAATTTCATATGGAGCCTCTATGGGATTGAGGAAACCAAAATTTGCTCATGGGGTCCAGGTCACATGACCCAAATGGCCGCCAAGCCATATATGGTAAAAACCCTTCAAAATAGTCTTCTCCAGAACCACTTGGCAGATTTCCACGAAACTTGATAAATAACATCTGGGACGTAGGCCCATCATAAATTGCTAAAATGGTGACCCTGGGTTGACCTTGACCTTCTTTGTGCCTAGGTCAAACTTTGACACATATGCTTTTGTATTGGAAAAGTGAGAATTCATTTTATCCTGCAAACGATTCAGAATACAGTACTAAAGTGTTAGATATATTTTTGCTCCTTACGATAAGGCGCATTTATTGGGGGAACCGTTTGAGGTCCAGGTCACATGACCAAAATGGCCGCCATACCCATATATGGTAACACTCATCAAGCTAAAAGCATCCGGCGGGTCGTGCACTTCAGCTGAAGCACTGGTTTCTAAACAACCTTCCAATTAAATCTACGCCGCATATCTTTTTTAAAGATATTTCTTGTTTAGATATGGATTTGGTTACGTTTGGCAGGCAGAAAATGTAGGGGGTTTAAATCATTTTATGAGGACATGTAAACAAAGGTTGAATGATTGCAGCAGACAAAACTGGTGTTCAATAATTGCAGAGTCTGGTAAGGGGCGATATTATAGATACATTTCCTCATCATTGAAAGTTGCTAAATATTTAAATTTTAATTTAATGCTCTGTTCATACGTTGACTGTTGAAACTGGTCGTCATAATAACATTGAGTATAATCAAATGCTTTGCATATTATGTGAAGGCACGAAATCGAAGATGTGTTTCACTTTGTCATGGTTTGCCCCGGTATACCAAAACCTTCGCAATTATTGGCACTGATAATAATACTGTTGAATCATTCTACTCACTGTTCGTTGGCAACAGGGAGCAAGTATTAAATTTATCAAAATATATTTACCATGCATGTAGAACAAGGGAAGAGAAAATCAAAGAACTACAAGATTAATTATGACTTGGCTTGGTTTATTTTGGGGAATCTCATATTTGAGAATATAAATAGATCATATTTAAGAATATAACTTTCTGACACTGATTTGCACAGCAGGCGACATTTTTGTGCTTTAGTCCAGATTTTGTGTGTGTGTGTGTGTGTGGGGGGGGGGGGGGGGGGGGGGAGGGGCATTGTTAGAGTGACAAAAGAGCCAACACAATTGTGTTTCCATTTTGTCTACAGTAATCTGTGTATGCAGTGAGCCAAAAGATCAGAACATATTGTCTGTGGTATTATGACATACCTGGCTCAGCCTTAATAAAACATGATTACTCTTGGCCATTCAAGCAAGCTGTGCCATTCAGGTATGACAATCAGACTTTTCAAACTTTTTAAGTAGACTGCATCAGTTCAGAGAGTCAAGCGATAGAACCATCCATTTTACTTGCCATTCAACAATCTCTGTCATAATAAGCTTCAACAGGCTTTAGGATTACATTAAATGCAAAAACGCCTGTTAAGAAATGAAATATATTTTCAATAAAATCCGATTGAATTGTTAATGAGCGCTCAAAATGAATTTTTTTTTTTGGTGTTCCCCAGGGTACCATAACTGATACAAATGCTGATTAAATGAGCCCATACTACACAACCAAGGTTTAAACATACATATATTCATGTGTATATATATATATTGGTGAGTAATTTCTCGATTGAAAATGTTATACCATATCTACAAATGGATTGAAAAAAAAAATCTGACCACCACTATTCAATGTTCAAATGCAGTATGTTACCGGTCTCAGATTTTAAAGAAAGTAGAAGTAAAACAAAGAGCAAGAATCGATACAATTAACTTACTCCACCCATCAAAGACACCAAAGGGAAAGAAACACAAACATGAAGCGACCAAACCATAATGGAAACCTAAACAAAGGAAGGCCATAAGGACAGTTACTTTCCCACACAATGGCCATATGGCCATCCAAAAGAAAAAGACACAAGTGATACACACAGTAAGTAACAAACAACAACATAAATAAACCGCCACAGAAGACCCGCCTTGGAACGGTCAGTGGAAAGATTTCCACTGGGGGCTTAAATCGATTTTACGTGGCCACAATCCTCGCCCTTACTTCCGTCGCGATTTAGACAAATAATTAGTTCAGTCCGCATGAAGGCCTCCTAACTCATCAGTGCAACATCTCCGTGAACACAGATAATCAAAGAACCACAGAGGTGAGACAACGGTGAGGACTCGACAGCAAGAAACCACTGAAATGCTGGAGCAAAAGAAAACCAACAGTTAGACTCCGATGGGCCCGAACCAGAGACAGAGCATCAAGCACCAACCAACATTAGCTTGAAATAGATCTCTCTAATTCTCAATAAGCTTTTATGTTGGAACCCTCATATAATCTGAGGCCTGACCCACCGGCGTTTGACAAAATGTTCTTCATATACATGGACAGTTTTCATATTAAAATGATGGGGTGACAAGAACTGAAACAATGTGAAGTCAAACCATACTCCAAAAGATTTTATGGTTATGAAATCTGGGGTCTGCTCCATATGAAATTGATCATGGTCTATGGAACTTCAACTGAACAATAGCAAATGCACACTGGTCAATACATACGCACAGGCTGCGTAGCGGTCGCATAGGCTTCGTATTTTGGACGCATAGGCTTCGATGAAAAATGGCGGATGACAGTTCGTCAATGCAGGTAAGAAACTGTTTTTACGTTAATCTAACTGTTGTATTGCATTGCCCGATACTGACATCTGCCTTACGGACCACTTTATTAATGTGCGGCTTCGTCTGTTGCAAGAAAAAGTTTGAAAAACGGAATATAGAAAAATAGACCCCAAAAGAAATTTGGCAGTCAAAACAGATTCACCTGTATTTTCACTTTGGTCCGGTCGCCCTATGTAACTACACGTTTTTGGCTGGTGTTCTGGCCGATAAATTGTGAATAACGATAATG
Organism: Lucinisca nassula; assembly: GCA_963580285.1. NCBI lineage: Eukaryota > Metazoa > Mollusca > Bivalvia > Lucinida > Lucinidae > Lucinisca > Lucinisca nassula. The sequence continues at coordinate 119,552,836 of OY757014.1, forward strand.
AAATCGAAAAGCTAATATGCAGCATTCGTCATATCTTTTGCGAAAAATAAAAATCTTGATATTTCGATACAACGCGCGTAGCTTCGTTACCTATTACAACGCAGAGGCTGCGAACTAAATTTGAACGCCCTGTATTATGTAGAATAATAGCGAATGCTATTAAATTAATGTCGATGAATCAGTCAACCAGCGTTAGTTGGTGATGCTAAAGACATTCTGTATCATTTATACCGAAAACATTTTCAGTCTAAGCTATGCAAATACATGTACAGCATTTTGATTCGAATGCACAAAATCTGTTATTTTATAATTATTTACACCACCGTTCATAAACTCGGCAACTCCTCGTCAAATCTGTTAAATATTAAGCCAAATAATATTTGCACTGTATGAATTTCGGTCGTGTTTTTTTTACAAAGCACGTGGCTTTGCAGGTTACAGGTATGACGCATTACGAAAACACGCCTATTAAAATACCACTAAAAAGATAAAAAAAAAACACTTAAAGATTAAACATTCTGACAGTTTTAATATTTCTGCTCAAGGCATAGTGTATGGGAACTCGTTAAAACCGCACGGACCAGGCGGTTTTATCGCCTATCCACAATCTGTATTTCTCAGAAGAAATAAGGAAAACAATGTATATCCATTTAAAGCTCAGTTTTACTATATAAAAGGTGGATTTAAGGGGGTCAGAATAATATTGGCATGTTTTCGTGATTCTCCGACTTCTATTTAAATACTTGAATCGAATATCTGCAGCTGCTACATAACCTCAGCAAAGGTTCATTAATCGCGCCTGCACTGTCTGATCCCAGTCTTCGTTTACGATAAGAGAAGCATCTGCTCATTAAACAGTAAACATATAAGCTAATTCTAGCCTTTGTAGGATCAAAGAAGAAAAAAAAACTTTCTTTATCTCAGATCTATTTTCAATCTTTGTCCTTACATCTTAATTTTTGCTAACCAGACTGTCTTCTGCAACATAGCCTATCAGAATCTGAATTTCATAGTGACTTAGAATATAAATTCAGAGAACTACTTGCTGCAATGATTTCAGTAACCCATTTCGTGAAATCATTCTTCGATATAATAAGATAAGATAGAAAAAAAAATGTTTTTGCTTCACGGCCCTTTCATAACTCAATGACGGCTCCGGCCCAAAGGTCTACTTTTTTAAGAAAGTCTGTCGGCTGGATGCTTACTTATGGATTTAAACTGCTTTCTTTAACCCTTAAATTACAATTTAAAGCAAAAAGTGATTGCCCTGATAAGACGCTGCGTTTGACCCTTCAATTCATGTAATGTGAACAAACAGTGTAGCCCCTGATTAGACGCCGCGTTCTGCGGCATTAGATCTGGACATACAATGTTTGAAAAGCCCAATGCCTGATCTATGGATTGCCGTATAACGCAACCCGCTGACCTCTGTTCGATAAAAATAAACGCTGCTGTTTTCTATATACAAATTCCCTGAATTTCCAACAAATCAGTGATAATCACTGTAGAGCTACTTGCACTTTTTTACTTTGTGACGATTGATAAATAATCGACCCAAAAACTAGTATTTGCCATTTCAAAAAGTAAACGGGTCATTCCTATTTAGCAATTGCAAGTGTGCTTTATATGCAGCAGGGTTTGACATGTCATTTCGTCTCAATTTCGGGTAAAAGTCCCATAAATTCGGAAACAATGTCTCAAAAATGACCTGACTGATGATGTCGGAGACGTTAACATCAATACAAACAAAAAGGTTCCACTGAGTCATGGCTGTGACATGAGAGGATTCTCTACCAATAATGAATTGACATACAACCGTTCGTTAGGGATACCAACCTAGGCCGAATTCATCTGGAGCCAATGGCTAGCATTGGCTACTTTGGTTGCTGTTTCATTTTCCTATATCACGCCTACGGCAAGGGTCAAAGTTAGGCATATCCATAAACAACCAATCAAAAATGAAGACTGCTACCTATATTTTAAGAGTGCTCATGAGTGCGCATGCGTTGCAAACTGGACGAAGCAACCGTAAGAAATCCTGAATTGTAAAATAGCCCCTGTTTATATTGTTTGCTGCATCTTCTTAAACTTTTTTCTTTTTTTTTAAATACTATTTTCGCTTATAGGCAAACAGTGCGGACCAAGATCAGACTGGACCAGACTGCTCCTAGAGGAGTAGTCTTAGATTGGTTCAGGTGACATTTAAAGAAAGCAGCAGATGACTAAGCAAACGACAATTGTTGTGATTGACATGTGAGATAGCTGTCTTCAGAGCTGCTGCTTCCCTCACTAAATTCCTGATCACAAGTTTCCCTGGACTCAACATATAGGGCTGACAATCTAAATTGAAGTCCCCTCAAAGAGTGGCCAGTTCTTGCTTATTTTGCTCAATTTTAAGCTTCTGTTTTAAACTTCAACATTGCTACATCTGCCTATTCAGTACACACCAGACTTCTAGATTCCTCACGGATGACGTCAGGGCATATCTGTGGTTAATTGGATTTTTCAAAGTCAGTTCTTTAGCGGAGTAAATGGCTGGAGATTACACAGTGATAAAATCCTTATCAGACCGCTTAGAAACCTGCAGTATTCAGTAGAAGAAAGGGTTTATTGATGTTTACCTATTTATCGTAACATATTAGCGCTTTCCTGTCTCCTTTAACAGATTTGACGAAGACAGACTTAACAAGTTTATGAACGGTAGTGTACATTGACAGATTTTCTGCATTTATTATATTTCCTTTTTTTCTTCTCAGAAACACAGATTGTGGATACGCATTAGGACCGCCTGGCCCGGGCGAGCAGAAATATAAAAAAATATCAGGATGTTTTATCTGAATGTTTTTATCTTTTAGTGGTATTTTAATAGGCATGTTTTCGTAATGCGTCTTCCCATCTCTGTAGCCTGCGCGTCCTAAATTCCGAAGCCACGTGCGTTATAATAAAAACACGACAGAAATTCATACAGTACAAATATTATTTGGCTTAATACTTAACAGATTTGACGAAGACTTACCAAGTTTATGAACGGTAGTGTAAATAATTGTAACTTGACAGATTTTGGCATTCGAATCATAATGTTGTATTTGCATAGCTGAGAATGAAAATGTGTTTGGTATAAATGATACAAAATGTCTTTAGCATCATCAACTGACGCTGGTTGGCTGATTTCTCTACATTTATTTAATATCATTCGTTTTTATTCTACATTATTCATGGCTTTCAAATTTAGTTCGCAGCCTCTGCGTTGTAATAGGTAACGAAGCTACGTTCGTTGTATCAAAATATCAAGATTTTTCTTTTTCGCAAAAGATATGACGAAAGTTGCATATTAGCTTTTCGATTTCATTATCATAATTCACAATTTATCGGCCAGAACACCAGCCAAAAACGTGTAGTTACATAGGGCGACCGGGCCAAAGTGAAAATACAGGTGAATCTGTGTTGAATGCCAAATTTCTTTTGGGGTCTATTTTTCTATATTCCGTTTTACAAACCTTTTCTTGCAACAGACGAAACCGCACGTTAATAAAGTGGTCCGTAAGGCAGATGTCAGTATTGGGCAACGCTATACAACTTTTAGATTAACGTAAAACAGTTTCTTACCTGCATTGACGAACTGTCATCCGCCATTTTTCATCGAAGCCTATGCGTCCAAAATACGAAGCCTATGCGACCGCTACGCAGCCTGTGCGTATGTATTGACCAGTGTGAAATGTGATACAAAAATAATCACAAATGACTACAAAGATGCCTGAGAACAAAATAACTCCAAAACATAAGAAGCTGTTATGTATATACACACTTGTTTGAGGGTACCCCTATTTTCGGAAGTGGAAATAAATAAAACATTGTAGATATATAATGAAAACAGATATGAGTGTAATAGCTAAGTAATGAACAATCATTTACCAGGCATTAATTATGCACAATATCATGGAAATTTGTGCGTGGGCAGAACCCTATGGAAATTTACTATAGGCTGGAACTCCCCTTTATAACGTTTAAGACCCATGTTAAGGTACACGTATTTGTACCAGGTAGAAATTGAGCTCATATTTTTCAAACCATACAATACATTTGGTTTATATTTAGTATGATGATAGATATAGGTCCAAAGTTTTATTCAGCAACACCCCCACCCATACCCATGACCTCAAGGTCAAGGCCACAGACATAGAAATTTATAGCGTTTAAGACACGGGTTAAGGTATTTGTACCAGGTAGAACTTGGGCTCATATTTTCCAAACCGTGCAATGAATTTGGTTCATATTCGGTATGATGACACATATAGGTCCAAAGGTTTATTCAGCAATACCCCCACCCAAGGTCAAGGTTACAGACTTACAAAAAATTTAAACGTTAAGTCTCGGGTTAAGGTATTTTTACCACGTTGAACTTGAAATTTTATGATTCATTTGTTTCATATTTGGTTTGATGATAGATACAGGTCCAAAGTTTTATTCTGCAATACCCCCACCCATGCATATGGCTTCAAGGTTAAGGTCACATAGAAATTTTTAAATTAAAGTATGTTAATAGCTTATATTTTTCAAACTTTATAATGGATTTGCTTCATATTTGGTATGGCAATAGTTGCAGGTCCAAAGTTTCATTGGGCCATACCTCCACCCCTGACCTCAAGGTCAAAGTCTCAGACATAGAAATTTTTATATTATGACTTTGAGAGTTCATATTTCCTGAACCATTTGATGGATTTGCTTCATATTTCCATTCAATAGGGAGTATTGACTGGAGTTTTATTCGATTCCAGCTCTGATAACGTCGGAGGACAGTTATCTATGAAATCGTTTACTTGTCTGTTTCCTTTTAACTCTGTTTCAAACTCTGAATCCACTGCCTTTTCAGGTAGATGTTTAGGCCATGTCTCTTCATCTTGTATAAGCCATCTGGGACCTTCCCACCATAACATGTTTTCAACAAGAGAATCAAGAGAACAACCCCTATTTGCTATATCTGCTGGCATTTCCTTTGATGCTATATATTCAAACTTGATGTGTCTATGTATTTTAATTTCATTTAGACGATTCCCGGCCCCCGCCCAGCGGGGCTTGAAGAAATAGATGGGCTGCATGATGCTTCCACGCAGAGCTGAAATCTGACGGCACACGAGTACCAGTAAACCGCTTAGAAGATCTAAGCCTGCCCAGGCAAATAGGTGCGAGTCGGAGCGTCCGTGCTTATAAACCCTATTGGTTTCATTGGGCGACAGGACAGGGCTTGAGATGTCATTTCATCTCAATGTCGGGTAAGAGTCCATCAAAATTGGAAACAACGTCTCCAAAATGACCTATAAAGTGTTGACGGGGACGTTAAACCTCAAATCAAACAATTTAGACGATTCCGCACGAAAACTGACAAGTCCTTGTCTGTATTTATCCAACTCAGAGCACACTGGGAGTAAGACCACAAATGCACCTGATCTATTAGAATGTTAGTTGATTTTTCACGAAATCTATACTTCGGAATCTTAATAGAATACCACATAAGTCGGAAAACATTATGGGACCTCTATAGAGACAGTCGTTTTAAACTTTCTTGACCGGGTCTTGCTTTGGCAGAGGCATCATAGACCACACGCAGCTTCGTTGTTGTGTTTGTTAGATTAATAATGCCGTCTGCACTGTTCGCGTCAACCCTTTCAATGATACCTTTATAAACTGTTCTTGAATAACCCCATCATACTTCATCATTAATTCAGGTTTATGTTTCAGTTTTGGGACAAAAGATTTTATGCGACCAATAGCAAGTTCTCTATTTTGTGGTAAATCTGCATTTTCAGTTTTCCATGGCCAAGTTACTTGATATATATTATCCACGAATGGCAAAGTGTCTTTAAAGTTTTCCATTGCAACCTTATCGTCTTCTGCCTCTGGATTATCTGTCACTCCTATAGACTCCATTTTCCAAAAGTCTTCTAGGTCTGGTTTAAGGCTGGCACGATTAATCGGATACTCGATTATTCAGTCGGTAAATTCCACAAAAATGATTATGATTACTGATTTGCTTGCAATCGATTATTTGATAAGTTTAATGTAATACCCAAAGTTATGCCTAAAATAGCTGGATCAGTGGCAAACAGTGCAGACCCTGATGAGACGCCGCATTTTGTGGCGTCTCATCTGAGTCTACACTGTTTGCTCAGGCCTGTCTGTTCAAATATACTTAAGGTAAAGTACAACATATGCTGAGAGTCAGGCTCAGACAAAGCCAGACAGGTAATATAATGATTACTAATCGATTTTCGATTACAATGTCAGGACTGATAATCTTTTCAGCTCCTATTAGCCAGCCCTAGTCTGGTTTTGATATAATGGCTTCGTCAACACTTGTGAAAACATTTGTTCTATTTAAATTCGTACCATACGTAAGAATTAACACACTAGTGTCGTCTTCATTACACTCAGACTCACCAGTTCGACCCGTAAGAATCCATCCCAATTTAGAACTGAGAAAATATAAATCATCTTGGATTGCTATTCTCTGGGGAAGACAAATGTCTACGTTGTAGCCGTTTCCGAACAATAATTCTACAGTAGTAGGTTCATGTTCATATGGTGATGCATCGGCCAAGTCCAAACTTTTCATCAAGTAGTTGATGTTTTCCAAAGAATTCAGAAGTAAGGGTTTTCTGTATATTGTCTCTGTTATATTTGACACAATGTTTGCAGTAATATGTAAAACTTGACGGTCTTTCAATTTTATGTCTAATTTAGTAGACGGTATTTTGATAACTTTTGGAGTTGTACTTCCAAATGTGATCACTATTATTATTGTTTCTTCTTCACACTTAAGGTTTAATTCTGTTGCTAATCTTTTGGAAATATAAGTCCTCTGAGATCCTCTATCAAAAAGCATTCTAACTTTCTGACACACATTTCTGTGCGGGGTTTGAATTTCAGCTATGGCGGTCTGCATAAGAACTGATTCACTTGATGAAATAAGCACATTCTCCTCTTGAAAATCACGTTTTGTTATGTTTATCTCTTCTATAACATGTACACTTTCTGTGTTAACTTTGAGTGGGTATTCTTTGGGCACAAACTTCTGTGATGCTCATTATATGCTTAACAATGTACACACACTTTGCTTCTTAAACAATCGCTGGCCGATAAAAAAGAGCAAAAGCATCACCAGAAAGTACCACAAAGACATAGTAATGAAGAAAGTGAAAAAGTTTTATCAGAAACGACGCCCTGCCACTGGTTTAAAACATGTCCGTCTTCTACATGACAATACAACCGCTCATACCTCCGCAATAGTGGGGCGTTTTGAAGAAAGGAAAAACTGTTTTGCCTCACCCTCCCCCACCCCCGTATTCCCAAGACCTTGACCCATATGATTTCTTTTTGTTTCCGATATTGAAATCATTCCTTACTGGATTGAAATACCAGTCCCGGCAGGCACTTGGATCTGCCATTCATTAGTACCTTATTACTGTGCTCAAATAAGCGCACCATGACGCCTTCATGAAGTGGATATATCGGCTGAAACTTTACATTTCTAGCCATGGGGAGTACTTCGAGGGCATTAAATGAGCACTTTTTGGCTAATCTGAAATTTGAAGTCTCAAGATAGAAATAAGCAATTCTTTTCGAAAATCCATCGCATTGGTCCAATTATTGTCACTGACTAATACAGATAACCCTGCATTACATTATTGTCACTGACCAATAAAGATAACATACCCTTACTGTATTGCCCATAGGGGTTTGAAGAAATATATGGTCTGCATGATGCTTCCACACAGAGCTGAATCCGACCCGCACACTAGTACCGGTAAACCGCTTAGAGGATCTAAGCCTGTCCAGGAACCGCGGTGCGAGGCGGACCGTCCATGCTAATAAACCCTATTGGTTTCATTGGGCGGCAGGGCTTGAGTTGTCATTTCATTTCAATGTCGGGTAAAAGTCCCACAAAATTGGAAGCAACGTCTCCAAAATGACCTTTACAGTGTTGACGGGGACGTTAAACCTCAAATCATACAAACAAACCTGTATTGATATAGGTATCATTATTGTCACCGATCAAGATAGATAGCACACCTATACTGAATTGATATTGTTCACATGACTGTCACTGACCAATAAAGATAACATACTTTTACTGTATTGATATCATTTAACAATAAAGATAACACACCAAATATGTATTGAATTTTGTCTCATGACTGTCACTGACTAATGAAGATAACACACACTTACTGAATTGATAATGGTCTCATTAATGTCACTGACCAGTAAAGATAACACTCTTACTCTATTGATATTGGTCTCATTATTGTCACTGATTAAAGAAGATAACACACTCTTTCTGTATTGAAATTGGTCCAATTATTGCCACTGACCAATAAAATAACATTTACTGTTACGATATTGATCTCATGACTGCCACTGACCAACAGAGATAACACACACTGACATGATTTTGGTCTCATTATTGTTACTGACCAATAAAGATTAACACACCCTTACTGTATTGATATTGGTCTCATTATTGTCACTGGTCAATAAAGATAACACATTTTTACTGTATTGATTTGGGTCTCATTAGTGTCACTGACCAATTAAGATAATATCGGTCTCATAATTGTCACTGACCAATAAAGATAACACACCCTAACTGTGTCGATATAGGTCTCATTATGGTTACCGACCAAGAAAGTTAACACTCTCTTACTGTATTGATATTGGTCAAATGACTGTCGCTGACAAATGAAGATAACACTCCTTTACTATTTTGATATTAGTCTCATGTCTGTGACTGACCGATAAAGATTACAAACTCTTACTGTGTTGATATTGGTCTCATTACTGTCACTGACTAATAAAGATTTCACATCCTTTATATATAATACGGTTTCAGTATTTGTCTCATTATTGTCCGTGAACAACAAAGATGACACACAGTTACTGTATTGATATTGATCGCTTATTTTATACTTAGCAGTGAAATCAATGCATATCTGAAACAAATCAAAATGATATCAACCACAAGTGAAATGATATCGTATCATTCCACTTGTGACTGATACCATTTATATCATTTCACTGTAGCGTGCCGGAACTATTTTTTTGTTTAGGTTCTGGTCGAAAAAAGGTTAATTTTCCTTTTATTTACTAAGAATAATAATTCCTTATGCCGGTAGAATATATTTTGAAGTGTGGCATTAAAATTGAATGAACAGGCGTCATATCTGACAACAACAGCGCTGTGATTTTGAGCATCTTTCTTTTGCCGCCACACAAATCTCGGGCATATTTTAAATGCTCCCTCAGAGATTTAGGCTTAGCTGTCTTTATTACAAATGGACTTCAAGACGTACCAGTTCACTGAATTTGTGCGAGGAAATCTGTGCTCAAATTAGCGTGTTGTGTGTGTGTGTGTGTGTGCGTGTGTGTGTATATATATATGTGTGTGTGTGTGTGTGTGTGTGTGTGTTAGTGTGTGTGTGTTTTCAATGTGAAAAACCGACCGCGATCGACTGCTACACAAGGAATCGATTATTCAGTGGCTGGATGCATGTCACTCAGAGCCTTCAAAAATTAAATGGACTTCAAATAAGCCCAACGCATTCTGTAACATACCTTGACAAAGCATTCTTTTAACTAAAATGCTGAATCCAAAATTATGATTTGTTTATGCTTTGAAACTGACAGTTGTGACGTCATGTAGCCAGATCAAAATCGTGACATCACCGTCTCGGGTCGATCAATTACCGTAAGTGTGCTAATAAATTATAAAAGAAAAAGAAAATTAACTTTTTTTTTCGGCGGATACCAAAAGTATTTCATCTCGTGTGTTGAAAACACTCGTGAAAATTATGATGTTTTCAACGCACTCGATGAAATATTTTTGGTATCCACCTCAAACAAGTAAATATCCTCTATATATCTGTCACTGAACAACGAACACTCTTACTCTATTTATACTGGTCTCATTATTGTCAGTGACCAATAAAGATAACACTCTCTTACAGTATCTATATTAATCTCATTATTGACACTGATAACTCACCCTTACTGTATTGATATTGGCCCCCGCCCAACGGGGCTTGAAGAAATAGATGGGCTGCATGATGCTTCAACGCAGAACTGAGACCGACCGCACTAGAGTACTGGTAAACTGCTTGGAGCATCTAAGCCTGCCCATGCAAAGCGGTGCGAGTCGGTCCGTCCATGCTTATAAAGCCGATTGGTTTCATTGGGCGACAGGGCTTGAGATGTCATTTAATCTCAATGTCGGGTAAAAGTCCAACAAAATTGGAAGCAACGTCTCCAAAATGACATATACAGTGTTGACGGGGACGATAAACCTCAAACAAACAAACAAACAAACAATCAAACAAAACTGTATTGATATTGGTTTCATGTATGTAACTAACCAGTGATATAACACACCCTTACTGTGCCATGAGTGTAAGACTTTTTTCATTAATTCCCCCTTCGGTAAGTCAGATTGGGAATGATAGAAGTGCCCGTTGCCTGTCAGTCTGTCTATAACACTTTCTTGTCTGCTGCGTTTCTCCTAGACCTTTTGTGGATTTTCATAAGAATTTGGTCAAATGTTCCCAAGCTGAGCTGGTGTGCGGAGCCCATGGAGTGGCTATGCTGACTCAAGCTCGGGTTCATAGTTGAGGGTCACTTGCTTGGGTTTTTGGGTTTTGTGTCCGTTCCATATCTCCTTTGCCCTTGAGGGATTTTGATTAAACTTCGGACAGATGTTGGCCTAATTGAATTGATGTGCGGTACTGGGCTCGGCTTCAAGGTGAAGACCTTAACTGAGAATTGAGGGTCAGGAGTTCGATCCTTGAATTTCCTGTAACTATATCTCTTATTCCACTAACCGGCCCCGATAGCTCATTTGGTAGAGGTTCGATCCCGGGCCGCGACATACCAAAGTCGTTAAAAATTGTACTAGCTGCTCCTCGCTTGGCACTCAGATTTACGGGGTAGAGCTAGGACTGGTCGACCCAGTGTCAGGATAATGTGACTGGGTGTGGTATCATGTAATGTGTCTGGGACATGATACTTCAGTGAGGCAGCACTATAAAAGTGAGCATTGAGCTCCCTGTCGCAACCAGACACCGTAGAGATATGACTGAAAAATTGCTGAAAGCGACGTTAAACCCGAATTCACTATCTTCCACTTGAGGAGTTTTCATTGAGCTTTGGCCAAATATTGCCTCGATACACTGGTGTAAAGGTCCCTAATCGCACCGTGGCGGCTCGGGGTGGTGGTCCTGGTTGGGGGTCTCGAGTTTGGACGTTGGGTTTCATGTCGGCGCTGTCTCATTTGCCCCTTGGTGGGTTTTCGTTTGACTTTGGTCGAACGTTTGCCTTATTGGGATGGTGTGCAGGGCCTGTGACTTGGCCGTGTTAGAACTTGGTCATGGTCACGGCTAGGTGTTAAGAGTTTGGGACTCAAGATTTATTTCCCCGCTATATCTTCTTGCCATTGGAAGGATTTCCATTGGGCTTTGGTCTAGTGTTGGACAGAGAGGGATGATATGCTGAACCCAAAGCTCAGTCATGTATTCTCTGGATGATTGCAGATGGGGATCATACAGTTGAGCCTTGGGGTTTCCTGTCAGTTCTATATCCCTTTTGCCCGTGGAGGGATTTTATATGAACTTTGTTCAAATTATGGCCTAGGTGGGATGATGAGTGGAACCTATGGCTTGGGCATTCTGGGTTGTGATGTGGCAGGGCAATTTGGCTGTCCTTTGGATTGCTTTCTTGTTCAATTTTTGAGAACTTTGTGAACTTGTAGAATGACTGTTTTGTTGACTTCTTAACATTAAAGTAAATAAAAAAAATAGTATAAAAAATAAATAATGAATAAACAAATAAGAAATAAATTAATAAATAAGTATAAAATAAATAAGTAAAAAATATGTAAATGAATAAATATAAAAACTAGTTATCAAGTAAAAAATCAATAGCTTAGTAAATAAATAAATAGTTATTAAATGATTAAAATAGGTAAAGATAAATTCTGTTAGGAAGTGGGCAGGATAGTCATGCTACAAGTTACTTTTGAATCATTTCAACTCATTTATTTAATGATCTAAAATATATTCTATTGATATGCTGCTAGAGTGAACTCATTCAATTAGCTAATTTGATGTTTGTCATTGAAAAGTGACTAAGTACCTACTGACTAGTGCAACAAATATTTTTTTTAAGATTTCGAAACAATGTGTTTGGCACAGTTACAAAATTGAACAGGAGGGGTTGAGGGACAGTTATATCCCCCGACGCAGTTTGGCCCTGGGTGTTTGAGTTGCAGGTTCTGCTCATCATCTTTTTAGGCCCTCATTTGATCTAGGTTTGGTGAGAATCTTTCCAGGGGTGGGGGGCGGGGGATGTGGAGCAGACAGGAAATTCACGGCTGGAGCTTGTGACCTTCATTTGTGACCTTCACCTGGAGTCTGCATGGTTAAGCTGTGGGTTCAGCATATCATCATATTCAGATCTTCATTGGACCAAAGTTGTGTGAGAGTCCTTCTGAGTAGATTACAAATAGGCGGACTTCAGTAGATTTCTACCCCCCATGGAGCCTTTGTCATTCCTTTGTTCTACAGATCTACCACCCGCTGACATTCTTTCCACATCGGTAATCTCATTAGCATTCCTTTGTTCTACAGATCTACCACCCGCTGACATTCTTTCCACATCAGTAATCTCATTAGCATTCCTTTGTTCTACCGATCTACCGCCCGCTGACATTCTTTCCACATCAGTAATCTCATTAGCATATCGTTAAATCTTTGATCGCCCACCCGCTGAGAAAATTTCCGCATCAAAAGTTCTTTTGTCCAATACCTTATCTCATTAGCATATTTGTAAATCTATGAATTCACCACCCATTGCGCAAACCATCAGTAACATTTATTTTACGTAAACGCTAGGAAAAATGTATCGAATATATTCGATTTATGTTTTTACAATGGGTTTTCTTGGCTTCGAATATGAGCTTTTTCTACCTTTCCAATCTAGACTATTGCCTCCTATTGACATGGTAAGCGTGCAGAAAACATAAAAGCGGTACGGTATTTCCCGGTGTGATTTCCGGGGCAAATCCCGGTTCACAATCGGCCAGGGGTGCCGTATTTCGACTAGTTATGATGCCTTTTCCGATATTATTTTATTAACATATAGTACTATTGTATGGCGCTAATTATTAATTACATTAAATTGCTAAAGCAAAAATTTGAGGCATTCATGTGTAAAAGCAATGCCAGCTGGACGTATAGCTCAGAAGCTGTGAATATTTTTACCCCACTGACTGTGGTATTTATATATAAAAATCGCCATTTGAAGACTGACTCTCCTGCTGGTTATATTGGAATCATTTCTTTTGTGTTACATACCATAAACAGCTTGATATATAGCTATGCTGCTGTGAATAGTTCTGTGCCAGTAAGCATGGTATCTTATGAATAGCGGAGAACAGCATGACGTCTGGTCGTCCTGCTGATAATATTAAAAGATATTAGTATACTTGTTTCCTAGCCTACCGAAGACAGTGGGATGTTCAGCCATGCTGTAGTGAATAGTTCTAAGCCAATGAGCATGATATTTTATGAATAGCAAAGAAGAATTGATGTCTCATTATCCTGCTGATATTATTGAAGGAGATGTCGTGCGCACATTCGAAATATAGCTGGAATGCAGCCACGGGGCTATAAAATGTTATGTTGACAGTTTTGCCTTATCTTTCAATCAGAATTTTGAAATCCTTTGCAGCACTTCATACGTGTCACTTCGAAAGGAAAAAAAATATGGAAATGTTTGAGGAAATCAGAAATAGCAATGATGTGCTCTACAAACTGAAAGGAAAGTTATCAGAACATAAGGAGGCCAACAGAACGGTGGTGCCCAAAACTAAACTGGTTTATATGCACATTAATTACATGAGCAAAGCTTAAAAAAAATGGTGGATTTGACAAAGCTGCGAGTAAATTTGTTTCCTTGAATATGGCAGAGACTCTGAAACTACGTAGTCTTATGTCGACAATGGATGCAGAAGTTACTGAACTCGTAAATTACGTATAACTCTGTCTCGGGAGAGGAAGTTTTATGTGGTATTCAAAAGATGAATTTGACATTACCAACGTTTGGCACCGGGGTTTCCTGGAAGTCTGCGAGGGTGCCAAAGACAGTCGCAGACCGGTGCAATGTAGTCGGGAGGGTCTCTAGAGGTCGGAACAAGCCTTAAGTCGTTTGGCACCGGGGTTTCCTGGAAGTCTGCGAGGGTGCCAAAGACAGTCGCAGACCGTTGCAATGTACTCGGGAGGGTCTCTAGAGGTCGAAACAAGCCTTAAGTCGTTTGGCACCGGGGGTTCTTTTTAGACAGTCACAGAGCGGTCGGGAGGGGCCGGGTCGCGCGAACCGCAACCTCTGGCTTCTCTCTCACATGCGCGGCCGGGTGGTACAACTTGTAGAGGTTAGGCTTTAGCATGAAAACTATCACAATATATTTAGGTGAAAGATGGCAAGCAAACTATTTTTTTTATTAAAATCATTTGCTGTGACATTTAATTACATCTGCCCAACAGGATACTGATAAATATATGTAAATTCAAGGTAGATTTATAAAGACTGAATTTTCAATTATACATTTCAAAAGGTATATTTGTAAAGAAGAAATTTTTCAATTATATTTTGAAGCGAAAGATTGCATATTAGAATAGTGACAGTTTCAAAAACTGTTTCAGTTGGATTTTATGCGTGCTAGTATAGGAAAGTGGTACAGGAATGTTATCATATTAAAGCGCGGAATTTGTGTATTTGTATGGAATTATTCTATGGGATAACTTATTTGGATAAATAAAAGTCCAGCACAGGTAACTTTTGAATATATCAGCCATGTATTCTGTTTTGCAAATACTTTCAAACCAATGTCATAATGATGTGAGATGCTTATTCCATACATTCATTCTATAAAACAATCCGATGGTAATGTCAAATTCATCTTTTGAATACCACATAAAACTTCCTCTCCCGAGACAGAGTTATACGTAATTTACGAGTTCAGTAACTTCTGCATCCATTGTCGACATAAGACTACGTAGTTTCAGAGTCTCTGCCATATTCAAGGAAACAAATTTACTCGCAGCTTTGTCAAATCCACCATTTTTTTTAAGCTTTGCTCATGTAATTAATGTGCATATAAACCAGTTTAGTTTTGGGCACCACCGTTCTGTTGGCCTCCTTATGTTCTGATAACTTTCCTTTCAGTTTGTAGAGCACATCATTGCTATTTCTGATTTCCTCAAACATTTCCATATTTTTTTTCCTTTCGAAGTGACACGTATGAAGTGCTGCAAAGGATTTCAAAATTCTGATTGAAAGATAAGGCAAAACTGTCAACATAACATTTTATAGCCCCGTGGCTGCATTCCAGCTATATTTCGAATGTGCGCACGACATCTCCTTCAATAATATCAGCAGGATAATGAGACATCAATTCTTCTTTGCTATTCATAAAATATCATGCTCATTGGCTTAGAACTATTCACTACAGCATGGCTGAACATCCCACTGTCTTCGGTAGGCTAGGAAACAAGTATACTAATATCTTTTAATATTATCAGCAGGACGACCAGACGTCATGCTGTTCTCCGCTATTCATAAGATACCATGCTTACTGGCACAGAACTATTCACAGCAGCATAGCTATATATCAAGCTGTTTATGGTATGTAACACAAAAGAAATGATTCCAATATAACCAGCAGGAGAGTCAGTCTTCAAATGGCGATTTTTATATATAAATACCACAGTCAGTGGGGTAAAAATATTCACAGCTTCTGAGCTATACGTCCAGCTGGCATTGCTTTTACACATGAATGCCTCAAATTTTTGCTTTAGCAATTTAATGTAATTAATAATTAGCGCCATACAATAGTACTATATGTTAATAAAATAATATCGGAAAAGGCATCATAACTAGTCGAAATACGGCACCCCTGGCCGATTGTGAACCGGGATTTGCCCCGGAAATCACACCGGGAAATACCGTACCGCTTTTATGTTTTCTGCACGCTTACCATGTCAATAGGAGGCAATAGTCTAGATTGGAAAGGTAGAAAAAGCTCATATTCGAAGCCAAGAAAACCCATTGTAAAAACATAAATCGAATATATTCGATACATTTTTCCTAGCGTTTACGTAAAATAAATGTTACTGATGGTTTGCGCAATGGGTGGTGAATTCATAGATTTACAAATATGCTAATGAGATAAGGTATTGGACAAAAGAACTTTTGATGCGGAAATTTTCTCAGCGGGTGGGCGATCAAAGATTTAACGATATGCTAATGAGATTACTGATGTGGAAAGAATGTCAGCGGGCGGTAGATCGGTAGAACAAAGGAATGCTAATGAGATTACTGATGTGGAAAGAATGTCAGCGGGTGGTAGATCTGTAGAACAAAGGAATGCTAATGAGATTACCGATGTGGAAAGAATGTCAGCGGGTGGTAGATCTGTAGAACAAAGGAATGACAAAGGCTCCATGGGGGGTAGAAATCTACTGAAGTCCGCCTATTTGTAATCTACTGTAGTAGATTACAAATAGGCGGACTTCAGTAGATTTCTACCCCCCATGGAGCCTTTGTCATTCCTTTGTTCTACAGATCTACCACCCGCTGACATTCTTTCCACATCGGTAATCTCATTAGCATTCCTTTGTTCTACAGATCTACCACCCGCTGACATTCTTTCCACATCAGTAATCTCATTAGCATTCCTTTGTTCTACCGATCTACCGCCCGCTGACATTCTTTCCACATCAGTAATCTCATTAGCATATCGTTAAATCTTTGATCGCCCACCCGCTGAGAAAATTTCCGCATCAAAAGTTCTTTTGTCCAATACCTTATCTCATTAGCATATTTGTAAATCTATGAATTCACCACCCATTGCGCAAACCATCAGTAACATTTATTTTACGTAAACGCTAGGAAAAATGTATCGAATATATTCGATTTATGTTTTTACAATGGGTTTTCTTGGCTTCGAATATGAGCTTTTTCTACCTTTCCAATCTAGACTATTGCCTCCTATTGACATGGTAAGCGTGCAGAAAACATAAAAGCGGTACGGTATTTCCCGGTGTGATTTCCGGGGCAAATCCCGGTTCACAATCGGCCAGGGGTGCCGTATTTCGACTAGTTATGATGCCTTTTCCGATATTATTTTATTAACATATAGTACTATTGTATGGCGCTAATTATTAATTACATTAAATTGCTAAAGCAAAAATTTGAGGCATTCATGTGTAAAAGCAATGCCAGCTGGACGTATAGCTCAGAAGCTGTGAATATTTTTACCCCACTGACTGTGGTATTTATATATAAAAATCGCCATTTGAAGACTGACTCTCCTGCTGGTTATATTGGAATCATTTCTTTTGTGTTACATACCATAAACAGCTTGATATATAGCTATGCTGCTGTGAATAGTTCTGTGCCAGTAAGCATGGTATCTTATGAATAGCGGAGAACAGCATGACGTCTGGTCGTCCTGCTGATAATATTAAAAGATATTAGTATACTTGTTTCCTAGCCTACCGAAGACAGTGGGATGTTCAGCCATGCTGTAGTGAATAGTTCTAAGCCAATGAGCATGATATTTTATGAATAGCAAAGAAGAATTGATGTCTCATTATCCTGCTGATATTATTGAAGGAGATGTCGTGCGCACATTCGAAATATAGCTGGAATGCAGCCACGGGGCTATAAAATGTTATGTTGACAGTTTTGCCTTATCTTTCAATCAGAATTTTGAAATCCTTTGCAGCACTTCATACGTGTCACTTCGAAAGGAAAAAAAATATGGAAATGTTTGAGGAAATCAGAAATAGCAATGATGTGCTCTACAAACTGAAAGGAAAGTTATCAGAACATAAGGAGGCCAACAGAACGGTGGTGCCCAAAACTAAACTGGTTTATATGCACATTAATTACATGAGCAAAGCTTAAAAAAAATGGTGGATTTGACAAAGCTGCGAGTAAATTTGTTTCCTTGAATATGGCAGAGACTCTGAAACTACGTAGTCTTATGTCGACAATGGATGCAGAAGTTACTGAACTCGTAAATTACGTATAACACTGTCTCGGGAGAGGAAGTTTTATGTGGTATTCAAAAGATGAATTTGACATTACCATCGGATTGTTTTATAGAATGAATGTATGGAATAAGCATCTCACATCATTATGACATTGGTTTGAAAGTATTTGCAAAACAGAATACATGGCTGGTATATTCAAAAGTTACCTGTGCTGGACTTTTATTTATCCAAATAAGTTATCCCATAGAATAATTCCATACAAATACACAAATTCCGCGCTTTAATATGATAACATTCCTGTACCACTTTCCTATACTAGCACGCATAAAATCCAACTGAAACAGTTTTTGAAACTGTCACTATTCTAATATGCAATCTTTCGCTTCAAAATATAATTGAAAAATTTCTTCTTTACAAATATACCTTTTGAAATGTATAATTGAAAATTCAGTCTTTATAAATCTACCTTGAATTTACATATATTTATCAGTATCCTGTTGGGCAGATGTAATTAAATGTCACAGCAAATGATTTTAATAAAAAAAATAGTTTGCTTGCCATCTTTCACCTAAATATATTGTGATAGTTTTCATGCTAAAGCCTAACCTCTACAAGTTGTACCACCCGGCCGCGCATGTGAGAGAGAAGCCAGAGGTTGCGGTTCGCGCGACCCGGCCCCTCCCGACCGCTCTGTGACTGTCTAAAAAGAACCCCCGGTGCCAAACGACTTAAGGCTTGTTTCGACCTCTAGAGACCCTCCCGAGTACATTGCAACGGTCTGCGACTGTCTTTGGCACCCTCGCAGACTTCCAGGAAACCCCGGTGCCAAACGACTTAAGGCTTGTTCCGACCTCTAGAGACCCTCCCGACTACATTGCACCGGTCTGCGACTGTCTTTGGCACCCTCGCAGACTTCCAGGAAACCCCGGTGCCAAACGACTTAAGGCTTGTTTCGACCTCTAGAGACCCTCCCGACTACATTGCACCGGTCTGCGACTGTCTTTGGCACCCTCGCAGACTTCCAGGAAACCCCGGTGCCAAACGACTTAAGGCTTGTTTCGACCTCTAGAGACCCTCCCGAGTACATTGCAGCGGTCTGCGACTGTCTTTGGCACCCTCGCAGACTTCCAGGAAACCCCGGTGCCAAACGACTTAAGGCTTGTTTCGACCTCTAGAGACCCTCCCGAGTACATTGCAGCGGTCTGCGACTGTCTTTGGCACCCTCGCAGACTTCCAGGAAACCCCGGTGCCAAACGACTTAAGGCTTGTTTCGACCTCTAGAGACCCTCCCGAGTACATTGCACCGGTCTGCGACTGTCTTTGGCACCCTCGCAGACTTCCAGGAAACCCCGGTGCCAAACGACTTAAGGCTTGTTTCGACCTCTAGAGACCCTCCCGAGTACATTGCAGCGGTCTGGGACTGTCTTTGGCACCCTCGCAGACTTCCAGGAAACCCCGGTGCCAAACGACTTAAGGCTTGTTTCGATCCTAGAGACCCTCCCGACTACATTGCACCGGTCTGCGACTGTCTTTGGCACCCTCGCAGACTTCCAGGAACCCCCGGTGCCAAACGACTTAAGGCTTGTTTCGACCTCTAGAGACCCTCCCGACTACATTGCAGCGGTCTGCGACTGTCTTTGGTACCCTCGCAGACTTCTAGGAAACCCCGGTGCCAAACGACTTAAGGCTTGTATCGACTTGGGCAGTGCTAGGACCTTCTGTGTAAATAAACGGTACTTGGTGATGCTTCCCGGCCCAGCGAGCGTGTTTGTTTTTTAGTGGAGAAAGAACAAACATGACGTCGGTTCTCTCGCTGTTAGTATTGAAAGCCATTGGTATTCAGACAGTAATGCTTCCAAATAGTTTTTATTTGCAACATACCGAAAACATTTCGATATTCAGTTATACCGTAGCGAATATTTCCACGCCAGTGAAAATGGTATTTTATGATTAGAGAAAAACAGCATGACGTACAGTCGTCTCCTGATAATATTGAAAAATGCATTAGTTTACTAAGATAGTCAAAATGTTTCACATACCGAAAACAGTTCAGTGTTTAGCTATACTGCGGCGAATATTTCTACGTCAGTGAGCGCGGTATGTTTATGGATAGAGAAGATCAACCCGACATCATATCATCCCGCTGCTAATATTGAAAAGGCATTAGTAGGTTAAGGTTAGTCGGAATATTTCACATACCGAAAACAGTTGGGTGTTTAGCTATATTGTGGCGAATATTTCTACGCCAGCGAACATGGTATTTTATGAATAGAGAAGAACAACGTGATGTCCTATCACCCCGCTGCTAATTTTGAAAAGGCATAGACGTATACTAAGTATACTAACAATAGTCGGAATGTTTCGCATACCTAAATCAGCTGGGTGTTTAGCTATACTGTGGTGAATATTTCTACCTCAGTGAGCGTTTTATGAATAGGCCAGATGACATTCGTGTCCCGTTATCCCGCTGTAATTATTGAAAAGGAACACATTCCAAATATAGATGGAATGTATCCACTGAGACTATATAAAATGGAAAGTGTTAACCCATCTTTCAATCGCAATTTTGAACTTCATCGAAACACATCGTAAGGAAGAAAAATGGAATCGTTTGAAGAAATCAGAAACAACAACAATGTTCTCTATAAACTAAGAGGGAAATTATCCGAACATAAGGAGGCGAACATAACGGTGGTGCCTAAAACGAAACTGCTTTATATGCACATCAACGACAACAGCAAAGCTTATAAAAATGGCATATTCGACAAAGCTGCGAGTAAATTTGTTTCTTTGAGCATGGCGGAGACTCTGAAACTGCGAGATCTAATGTCGACTATGGACCCGAAAGTGACTGAACTCGTAAATTCCGTTCAGCCGGTGCAATCAGGCAAGAAACGGAAACACGGCACTGATGAGTACTCACTCGAGGCAGCGACTAATCTACTCGAAGAATTCAACGGTTATCAGCAACCGCCTGCTTATCAACAGCAACCTCGCAGCGTTTATCAACAGCCGCCTAATCATCAGTTTTGGTCGCAATATGGAGGACAACAGCAACAACCAATTGCTACTATCACCAGCAACCAGCAGCAACCATCTGCAAATGGACAGTCTGTACCACCGCCGCCATCATATGGAGACAGCAGCTATTATCATCAACAACAACAAGGAGGCTATTCTGCAACATATGCTGACCCTACTGCTACTAGCAGTTATTTCCGGCAGTTTAATTACAACGCTTTGCCTCAGTATTACTCTAGCGGACCACAGGCGCCACCACCGCAGCAAGGGAATGAATGGGTCAACTAACTGCAACAACTAACGGATAAAACCGCTCTTTTGTTTCCTATTATATAGACTAAACACTGTAAATATTATGTGCTGGTATATAAAACGCTGGGATAATTACTATCAGAGAAAACATGGAATAAGATATTATTGTGTTAGAGCTTGTTTGTGTGTGTGTTAAAGGATTATTAATAAAACAAATATACCATTTATACCATGCGTCTGTGTCTTTCTTTAATATGCTAGGTAAGTGTTGTATATTTTTTTCTCACGCATTCGTAATTCTAACAATTCTAGTATTATATTATCATATTGCACAACTTAGCAGGCATGGAACAGAAAAATCCTGGTCAGTGTCACGTATAAAATGAGGAAAGGCTAGATATTTAATTAATCTAGAACGTGTACCGCTAATGTTAGCAGCTGTTTAACTTCACATCTATATATGTTTGAAACAAAACCCTCCTCAAAACATGGAAAGAAGTTTAAAACTTGATCAGTACCATAAACTCTTTTATGCTGATGCACTTTAATCAGTCAGCAAAGATGTTATCCAAGAACAGAATCCGGGCTGCACGATTTGTCATCCGTACAAGAAACATCACGAATGCGTCGTCAAATCACTCTTAAACAAAAATGAAAAAGATATAAGACGGGAGTGTATGACTTCAGATGACAGTAAAATAATGCATTTTGATACACTTATTTACGTATACTTTGATTATTTTCTGGAAAAGACTGATCAGCGTAAAATACTTGATGACTGATATAAAAGAATGAGAAGATCGTATTGGCCATTAAAGTCGATAAAAGATTATAAGCAGGCCTTTACCTCAAACAAAGAGATAACAGCCGACTGGAGAAACCAAGTTATGGAAATAATGAATATTTTGCATCAATTAGATGAAAAAATAATTTATGCACAGACACCCGAGTTTTGCTTATGTCATAGTTTCAACCGCATATTTATCTCAGCAGCTAAGCATATTATTCGGAGATCATTGTTTGGCAGTAGCGTAAAATTGTCAAGTATTGTACAATTAGCTAAGGCATGAGTGGACTTGTTCAACGCCGGTCAGTTGATCATATAAAATGACGAAATGCCTTCAGATTATTTTTATTTTGTAAAGATATGCCGATGTTGCTAGCAGTCGTTTTACTTCACGAGTATATTTTGAAAACCTTTCTGCCTCGATACAAACTAAAGGCCGAAGCTATTGAAGCAGCCAATCACTTTGTCGAAAGCTGTTTTCATGTGATGGCACAAGAAGAACTCAACAGAAATGACATGGTGTCTTTGATCTGGGATACAGCGAATGACAATATTAAATGTGAAATCAGTGCTTTTGGCACTATAAAGCTCGAGAGGAGAAGGGGCGGCCAAATCTTCCTGTGCCTTCAAGACGGAAACTCTCGTGTTCGCATACACAAGGACACCTTCGATAAGCTGTATCAATATAAGGAAAGCATTCAGTTCTTGATATCATTTCTAGAAGCTAACCCGTTTGGTGGGCAGCGGCATGGACAGGGTTTGGCTGAGCAGTAATCTACCGAGACCACGTTCCGTTCCTCATATGGTGTATTACCGTGACAGAGTGTCAACTTTTGAAACGTGGCCAGTTCAATTACGACAGGACAAACACACATTAGCGTCTGCTGGCTTTTATTACACGAATAAAAGTGATCTAGTGAAATGTTTCTCCTGTGGCCTACGCCTCGGAGAATGGCATAAAGAAGACAATGTCTGGAAAGAACATCAGAAATGGTCTCCGCGTTGCCACTATATTAATATGGTTGGTTTTTTGAGAGAGTCAGACAAGTATCTGGATACTGAAGTGTAGACAGCAAAATCGACTACAATGCCAAATTCAGATAAAACGGCAATATTGGAAAAGTATTATTATACAGCTTCTAATCCTGCAGCTTTTAGCAGTCCTGGGCGACTGTATAAGGTTTTGAACAAAAAATATCCAGGAACATTTTCTAAACATTTTATTCAAAAATGGCTGGATGGAGTAGATTCTTATTCGGTACAAAAACAAGCAAGACATCGGTTCAAAACCCTTCAAGTCAGGGTAAATTCTATTGACGCTCAGTTTGAGGCGGATCTGACCTATGTTGGAAATTTGGCAAAAGAAAATGACAACATCAATTACCTACTGTTTGTGATCGACGTTTTTTCTCGATTCTTGTGGATTGAACCATTACAGGACAAAACGGCTAAATCGGTCCTGAATGGTCTGGAAAAGGTGATTTCGAAGAGAAAACCAGTGCGATTACGTGTAGACAAAGGTTCTGAGTTCTTGAATCGATGGGTCAAGCAGTATCTTAAAGATCAAAATATCCGTCTCTTTACGACACAAAATCCTCCAAAAGCTAATTACGTAGAACGTGTGCAACGCACGTTTAAAGTGCTTTTATGGAGGTTTTTAAGACATAAAAGGAGTTTTCGATACATCGACGATTTACAGGGTCTTGTGGATAACTACAATGCCACACCGCATAGGAGTTTGGATTACACAGCGCCTAAGGATGTGACGAAGGAAAACGAGGCCGACCTGTGGGCCTATATGTACCTGAAGAAACCTCCGACAGGCAGGCTTAAAAGACGCACTTCTTTTAAATTTAAAGTCGGTGATCTGGTGCGGATATCATACCTTAAACATCCTTTCAGAAGAGCTTATCAGCAACAATATACTGGTGAAGTGTTTAAAATTGCAAAACGCTTTCGGAGACAAGGCGTACCGTTGTACAAGTTGAACGATTGGAATGACCAGCCTATTGTTGGACAATTTTATGGCGCAGAATTGAACAAAGTTTCCAAGGACTCTGAATCGTTATTCATCATTGAGAAAGTAGTCAAACGGAGAAAACGTCAAGGAAAAACAGAATTGCTCGTAAAGTGGCTAGATTATCCTTCTTCCATGAATTCGTGGGTTTGGCAAGATAGTGTACAGACGCTTGAAAATTAGACAAAATGGACCATATCGTATACATAAGAAGCGATGAGTGTGATAACTACTTTAGAGATAATAAACCTTACAAATTCAAAGTTCATCTGAAGAATCCCTTAATTCTGAAAGGATTTTGGACGGTGGCCCTGCAGGAATTTTATTGCACAATTCCATCAAAAGCTAAAAATGATGAAGTATTACATCTGTTTTGCAATATTTGCAAGGAAAGTATCATAGATGGCGTACTTAAGCCCATCTTACGCCGTATACCTTCGACAAAGAAAAGTCAGTGGTTGCACACGTTCAACACTGCCTATCACCTTCCCGTCCTGAAACAGGAAATTTATGAAATTGAGTTTTATATTGAGACTGTGAACGGACAGCTGGCTTCATTCTTAAGCGAACCTTTGATGATAACACTTCGTTTTAGAAGTTATCCATTCTATATCGACAATGAACCATTCTAAGTTGTATGTTCCGGATCCGAATGTATGGATACATTTTTTTAAAAGAACATCGGAGAAGAACAAAATCAACCAGAAAGGCGGCAATAGTATATCTTCTGCTGAACAATCAAGAGAACCACTGAATGTCGAGTTGGTTTCTCCAGTAGAAGCAGCCGATGAGAGAACGCAGAGCACCATCAAACGTCTGAGAAAGAAAACTGGATCGAGACGGCAGACAAAATCGAAAAGTATAAATAGGAAACAGAAGTCAAAGCCTTCCAGAGGCAAGAAAGCCGCTAAGAGCATCAGACGTGTGACAGATAAACGAAAGACGTCAACCAGGAAAACGAAAACGGGTGTAAAGTCTGTTCCGGACATTTTCAGTAAATAAAGAAAATATGTCTGTACTAAATGGCAAAAGTTTTCACGAAGGTATTCCATCGCAACTGGAGTTGTTTGATTTGCCGCCTACTCAGACCGCTGTGCAAGATGCGTACTTTGCCGAAATCAGACCTTTGTCACAAATATCAAACGATGCGCCTCTTGAGTTTCGGATAGCTGCCTCAAATACTTTGGATTACCTTGACTTGCATGGATCGCAACTGTATGTGAAACTTAAATTGCTTAAATCAGACAACACGAGCTTAGACGGTTCTTCGAAAGTGGGACCCTCGAATTTATTCATGCAATCACTTTTCTCCACGGTGGAGGTCACACTTCAGAACAAGGTAACCTTGACCTGTACCAGCAATCCATACCGAGCCATGATACAGACACTACTCAACTATGGGCTAGATGCAGAAAACAGTCAACTGACAACGATGCTCTTTATCAAAGATTCTAATGAGGCAATGGCCGATTGCGATACTACTGGCAGTAACGACGGTCTGGTGGAAAGGGCGGCATATGTAGCGTTGTCTAAATTCGTGGATCTACAAGGGGGCTTATATCATGACTTCTTCCAGATGAAACGTTTCTTGCTAAATCAGGTCGACGTAAAGGTGAAATTGTATCGAAATACACCGGCATTTTGTTTGCTGAGCGAAATGCCAGGGGCTGATTTTAAGATAGACATTACCGATGTCTGCCTTCTGGCTCGGAAAGTACGAGTCAATCCAGCAGTGATTTTTGCCCATTCAGAAATGCTGAACACTAAAAATGCCTTATATCCATTCGTACGAACAGACTGTCGCCAACAGAGTATCCCGCAGGGAAGTTCTTCATTCCACTGGGATAACCTATTTCAAGGTCAAAAACCAGACAGAGTAGTCGTGTGCTTCGTAGATTCGGCCGCGGCGTCTGGCCAGTTTGGAAAAAATCCTTTCAACTTCGAAAACTGCGGCATAAAGAACATAACATTATTCGCCGATGGAATGCCTACAAACGGAGCACCCAGTAAACTGACATTCAACCCAACGAAAGGATCCACATTCGTCAGAGCGTACACTGACATGTTTCAGAATTACGGAAAGTGGAAGAATGACAGCGGAAACAATATAAGCAGGGAAGATTTCGAAAACGGTTATTGTCTGTTTACCTTTCAACTGCAGCCATATTTCGGAAACAGCACAGACGACTATCTCTTTCTTGTGAAAACGGCCAACATCAGACTTGACGTAGAGTTCAATCAGGCACTGAGTAAGACTATGACTTGCATAGTCTATTCAGAGAATTCGGCTATATTCGAAATCAACAAAGAACGCGATATTATAGCAGACTAATGAATACATCTCAGTTGTTGTGCACCATACACGACGATCCAGTCCTTCGAATGTCTACGCTGGGAGTTTATGCAGCTGATCAGATACCTAAAACAATTCATCGTGGTGGGTTCATTGCCAATACAGATTCAAGTTCAAAGCCTGGAAAACACTGGTGTGCATTTTTCTTTGACGGTGCCGGACAGTCTGATTTTTTCGATAGTTATGGAAAATCGCCAGACTATTACCACAATTCATTCGCAGCATGTTTACTGAAAAATTCAAGTGTTCAGTTGTATAACTGTAAAAAATTGCAAAGCGATTATTCAAACGTGTGTGGACAGTACTGTCTATATTTCCTCATAAATCGCACACGTGGACGACAATTGACGGATATTGTGGAAACATTGCAAAATACCAAACAGACAGATCAATATGTCTATGATTACATTTCAAGAAGTTTTCCTTATTGTTCGCCTAAAGTTAGTACAAATTATAATCAAACATGTTTTTGTCTGAATAAAACAATTTGAAAACTATATGAATTGTTGTTATTTTTCCCCATTATTTATTATCTAATTTATCAAATCCACCCGACAAAGGAGTCATGTCGTTTCACGAGGAAGCAGTGTTGAAAATCCCAAGCCCCAGTACTCTGATATTTTCGGGAGTTTCAGGCTCAGGAAAAAGCACGCTGGTGTTTGAAATCTTGAAACATGCCAAAGGGATGTTTGAACAAATGCCTGTTCAAATAATATACAGTTACAATATTTATCAAAACAATCTTTTCGATCGCATGAAGGAAGAAATAGCGAATTTGCACTTTTTCCAAGGAATTCCTAAAAAAGAAGACTTGGAGCGTTTCGCAGACCATGGACAACATTCTGTGCTAATTATTGACGATTTAATGTCACAGTGCTCGATATCGCAGGACATATGCGATTTATTCACCATTTTCAGTCATCACATGAATTTTACCGTTTTCCTTTTGGTCCAGAATCTATTTGCACATGGCAAACTATTTCGCACAATTTCCTTGAATGCTCACCAATTCGCACTTTTTAAGAACCAACGCGATATGCTTCAAATCAAGACGTTTGCCAAACAGTGCTTCCCAGATCAGACAAAGTACTTTATGGATAGCTATATAAAAGCTACATCTTCGAAAAAATACGGTTATCTTTTCGTAGACTTATCTCCGCGCCTGTCCGGTGAAGAGACCCTATATCGCCTTAGAACGAACATATTGCCAGGCGAAACTACTTTAGTATATTTACCATGCGACCAAAACTACTGAAAGAAGTCTTCTTCGTTGGACTTCTCCTTAACGCGGACAAGAAACAAAGACGTGCTTTGTTACAAACTATTTCTGCAAGTCAGCTCGAAGCAGTTATAGAAATTATACTTAATGTGCTGCATGGCTACGGAAGTTTACCAGACAAGGATAAAAAGCGTTTACGGAGATATCAGGCTATCATTCGGAGGTTTGTGAACCAACGTACGTCTAACGCTCGACGAAAGCAAATGCTTCAGAAATATATCAACGTTTTCTATCCTATGATAAAGGTCGTTCAAAAATACATTCTCATAAAGTGGTTAGATCAATAGGAATGGCGAAAGAGCTTGTGTTAATACCCAAAGCGGATTATGAAAAACTTTTATCTCAAAGTGTAAATATGCGCAATAATCTTCGGAATGCAAGTTGTACAGAGAAACCGCATACCAGTGACGATTCGATATGTTTGAATGACAATGAGTCTGCGAGAGATGTTTTCAAACATACTTTAAATTCACATCACAATGATAAATGTAATTTGACTCATTCACCAGTGATTTCAAAAGAAATATCAAAATCATCGATTCGCATTGATGATCAAGATAAAATGAACAGTGGGGATGAGAACAAAAAGATGAAACCAGTCTCTGGAAAAATTAACAGCATGACCTCTGTCAGAGGCAAATCTGGTGAAGACCACCCGCTGCAGAAAAGTATCAATAATGTAGATGGTATGAATAGTAATGGTGAGAACAAAATGATGAAACCAGTCATTGGAAAAGTTAACAGCAGGATAGCTGTCAGAGGCAAATCTGGTGAAGACCACCTGTTGGGGAATCGTATCCATAATTTACATGGTATGAATAGTAACGGTGAGAACAAAAGGATGAAACCAGTCACTGGAAAAGTTAACAGCTTGATATCTGTCAGAGGCAAATCTGGTGAAGAACACCTGTTGCGTGATCAATTTGGTGGACAAAAGAAGAGTCGGAAATATGTGAAACAAACATTTACGGAATTTTTGAAGAACAAAAGACGCCCGAGGTGGATACCATATAAAAGATGAGCTCAAGCTCATATGTATACAGTCATGCCAAAATGTATCGGTGCAGCGTTTGTGGTCGGGAGTTTCAAACTAAATGTGGATATATTAAACACGAGTTGGCTCATAAAACAACGTTTAAATGTGATACTTGCGGAAAGCAGTTTTTGGGAAAAGAGTCAGTGTACAAACATAAAAAGTCGTCGATGTGTACTTCAGTGAGGAAGTTTACTTGTTCGTCTTGTAGTCAGTCGTTTTCTACACCGAGAGAGCTGATACGTCACAACGAATCTCATCGCCCGCAGACGGGCGGGCAAATCCGAACTGCCGTCAACGGTGCCATCGAAGTTCGCACATTACGGCCAGTTGGAATTGACAGATTCGACTTAGTAAAATTCCTGGCGAGTGTTAGACCGGTGATCGAGAAACACCTTTTGTCAAAAGTTCGACAAAAGGCTATCAAATGGTACGTCGTGGCTCAAGTGGAACTCGTACGAGAAGATCGGGATGAAGAAGTCCACACCGTGGAACCATTTTTTAGAAGCGTGACATATACGCTTTTAAGCGAGGAAACGTTTGAAAGCCACGATTTAAATCAAGCGCTTCAGAAACTAGTTGTGGGCTTGGAGAAGTATATTCACGAGTCATCCGGATGGATATTACGACGGGTGAAGCACCTCGACATACACACCGTTTTGTATAAGCCTTTAGGCGGTTCTTCGTACCTGGAGTTACCAAAATCGTTAAAACATTCTTGCTCTTTGTTAAATATCAAGAACAAAGATGACAAATGTTTCGTATGGTCTATATTGGCAGATATTCATAAAGTGAACGAGAGGGCGGATGAGGTCCATCATTACAAGCCATACGACCACGAATTGAATATGAAAGGTATTGATTTTCCCGTATCATTGTCTAAGCTTAACCAGTTTGAGAAGCAAAACGAAACGTTTTCCATAAACGTGTTCGGGTATGAAAGTAACGAGATATTCCCTCTGAGAATAACGAGGCAAACGGGACGTAAACATCATGTCAATTTGCTCTATCTTCAAAAAGGTGATTTGTCTCACTATTGTCTCATACGAAATTTGAATAGGTTTTTATATAGAACAAAAAATCAACACAATGTCACCAACTTTTGCCCTTATTGCTTGCAGGGATTTATACGAGAGGACCTGATGATCAAACACAAGGAATTTTGTGCCGTGAACGGGGAACAAAAAATTGTCCTCCCACAGAAAGGGGTGGATGATATTTTGAAATTTAAAGACTTTAGAAAAAAAATGAAATGCCCGTTCGTTATTTTTTGCGACTTCGAGACTGTTAATCGGAATGTGGCGACGTGTGAACAGGATCCTAATAAGTCCAGCACTACAGTCACAAAGCGCCTGGACGTCTGTAGCTTCGGATATAAACGAGTATGCACAGATCCACGGTATACGAAAGAGAGCGTGATTTATCGAGGACTCGACGCGTCTCATCGATTCATAGAGTGCTTGTTGAAAGAAGAAGAAGAAATCAAAGCGATACTCAGTCATATAGAGCCGCTTAAGGCGATGAGTGAGGAAGAGGAGATGGCCTTCGCCGACGCGACCCACTGTTTCATATGCGAAGAACCTTTCGGGGAAATTGACAAGGTCATTGATCACGATCACGTGACTGGCTATTATCGGGGCGCTGCGTGCAATTCTTGTAACTTAGGATTCCAGATCTGCAATTTCATTCCGGTGATATTTCACGGCCTCCGTAATTTTGACGCCCATATCATTTGCCAGTCTATCGGCGAGTTCGAGGCTCAAACGAAAGGCATACAATGCATTCCACAAAATATGGAACGGTACATTAGTTTCAGTCTGGGCGATCTACGTTTTCTCGACAGCTACCAGTTTTTAAGCTCTTCCTTGGACGCCCTTACGGAGAATCTGAAATGTACTGGAGGCCTCAATAATTTCAAGCATTTTGCGAGCGAATTTACGGACTCAAAAGTGGCCAATTTACTATTGCGAAAGAATGTGTACCCGTACGACTATATGGACGACGAGAGTAGGTTTCAGGAGACTAGTCTTCCACCGAAAGAGGATTTCTATTCCGAAATAAAAAAGTCGCATATATCGGACGAAGATTACAGTCACGCCTGCAACGTCTTTCAACGTCTCAAAATATCAAATTTAGGTGAATACAGCGATTTGTATTTGAAAACGGACGTTCTCCTTCTCACGGATATTTTTGAAAATTTTCGACATATTTCGCTACGGGACTATCAGTTGGATCCATGCCATTTTTATTCTGCGCCAGGCCTGTCTTGGACGGCTATGCTGCTGATGACCAAAGTAAGTTTAGAACTAATTACTGACATGGACGACCTTCTACTTTGGGAAAGAGCTTGCAGAGGCGGTGTCAGTCAGATTTCGCATCGATATGCTCAAGCCAATAACCCGTACCTGGGCGATTACGACCCCAGTCTTGGGCACGCGTGGATCATGTTTATCGATGCGAACAACCTCTACGGATGGGCGTGCCAACAACCGTTGCCGGTCGGAGGATTTCGACGCTTGTCGGAAGAAGAAATGGCGACGTTCGACGTGCTCGGAGTGCCCGATGACTCCGAAAAAGGTTACCTGATCGAAGTTAGCCTGAGTTACCCTTCCTACTTGCACGACGACCATAACTGTTTTCCGTTGGCCCCGGAAAAGCGCAGCGTCACGGATGACGAACTTTCTCCATTTGCGAAGACAGCCTGGGCGGAATTACGGGGATCCGTTAAACGACCGAAGTCGGAAAAATTGCTTTGTACGCTCGATGACAAGGACCGGTACGTTTTGCATTACAGAAATTTAAAGCTATACTTACAGCTCGGTTTACAAATAAAAACGATTCATAGCGTCTTGGAGTTCCACCAGAGGGCGTGGCTGAAACCGTACATCGATTTTAACACCATGAGGCGCGCAGAGGCCAAAACGGAATTCGAGAAAACGTTTTACAAAATACTTAACTGTAGTTGCTTTGGAAAACTCATGGAAGCACAAAGGAAGCACTTAAGCGTGACTTTGACAGGTCAAGAGAAAAAACTTACCAAACTGACGGCAAAGCCTACGTTCAAAGAATGTAGAATTTTCAACGACAGTCTAGTCGGCGTTCACTGCAAACGCTCTAAAATATTTATTTCTAAACCAGTGTACGCTGGACAGACCGTTTTGGATCTTAGTAAAGTACTGATGTATCAGTTTTGGTACTGCTACCTTAAACCCAAATACGGTCATCAGTGCCATTTATTGTGTACGGATACGGACTCTTTCTTGTTCTATGTAGAAACGCATGACGTATACGAGGACATGTGGAGAGACAGACACCTTTTTGATTTTTCTGACTATCCGAAATCTAGTGAATTACATTCTTTAGACAATAAAAAGGTCCCGGGAAAATTCAAAGACGAGTTAAACGGTAAAGTGATACGGAAATTCTGTGGTCTGAGGTCAAAGATGTATGCCATTCTCCACCAAGAGGATGGCTCGGATGTAGAAACAAAGAAAGCCAAAGGCGTAGCCAAAACTACGATCGAAAAAGAACTCACTTTCGACCTTTACGAGAAAACGCTGTTTGAACAGTCTGAACTGTTATCGTCAATGGACCTCATCCGCTCTCGTTCACATAACATTCATTGTGAGAAGGTGAGAAAAAAGACTTTGAGTTGTTACGATGATAAGCGCTGGCTTCAGCAAGATGGCATAGCTTCATTAGCATACGGTCATTATTGTATATAAATCTGATTGTATATATTGTTAATAAAATTGAAACAAATATCATGATAAAAATGATTTGCGTTTGTTATTCTTTGCCCTAATGCTTCAGAGAAAGATATTTATGAAATATGACACAAAATCGCTTAACCGTGATGAGACTGAATATGTCTATGAAATATGACACAAAATTGCTTAACTGTGATGAGATGGCAGGTGACGAGCATTTGATAAGTGTTGACCAACGGTTCAATGATGTGAGAGGCGGGTGGGCAATAGATCGATTTAACAATATGCTAATGAGATTACTGATGTGGAAAGAATGTCAGCGGGTGGTAGATCTGTAGAACAAAGGAATGCTAATGAGATTACCGATGTGGAAAGAATGTCAGCGGGTGGTAGATCTGTAGAACAAAGGAATGACAAAGGCTCCATGGGGGGTAGAAATCTACTGAAGTCCGCCTATTTGTAATCTACTCTTCTGTGGGTAGGAGGATATGGAGGGGAGGCAAAGTTTGAGGATCTGGCGCTTGACCTTTAATTGTGACCATGATCGTGTGTCCCCATGACTGAGTTGCAGTTTCTGCACATCTTCTCACTGGGGAAAGTGTTTGGCCGGAGTTGAATGAAAATCTTCCAGGGGGTGAAATGGATAAGGAGCAGACATGGGGTTCAATGCTCGGACTCATGGTCTTCATCTATGTCCTTCAACTCGTGTTGTCATGGTGTGGTTATGCGTTCTGCACATCTCACTGTGGTGGATGTTTGACCATGGCTGGTGGGAATAAGGGGTTAAAGAGAAAATAAAATGTATAGGAAACTCAATGCTCAAAATGATGACCTTAAGTTGTAGCTTCGCTTGGGTTGGCGGGGTTGAGTTAGGGCTTTTGCGTGTGTGTGTGTGTGATTGTGTGTGTGTGTGTGTGTGTGTGTGTGTGTATGTGTGTGTGTGTGTGTGTGTGTGTGTGTGAATTCGGGTTTAACGTCGCTTTCAACAATTTTTATGCCCCCGCATCGTATGATGCCGGGGGCATATAGTTTTTCGGTTTTCCGTACGTGCGTCCGTGGGTACGTGCGTACGTGCGTACGGTTTCCGAATGTACGAAAGTGTGTACGTACGTACGTACGTACGTAATCCTGTTAGACTCAGGTTAAGGTTTTTGTACAAGGTAGAACTTGAGCTCATATTTTCCAAACCATACAATAGATTTGGTTTATATTTAGTATGATGATAGATATAGGTCCAAAGTTTTATTCAGCAATACCCCCACCCATACCCTAGACCTCAAGGTCAAGGTCGTGGACTTTGAAATTTTTAACGTTTAAGACCCAGGTTAAGGTATTTGTACCAGGTAGAACTTGAGCTCATATTTTCCAAACCTTGTAATGAATTTGGTTCATATTCGGTATGATGATAGATATAGGACTGAAGTTTTATTCAGCAATACCCCCACCCATACCCATGACCTCAAGGTCAAGGTCATGGACTTGAAATTTTTAATGTTTAAGACCCAGGTTAAGGTATTTGTACCAGGTAGAACTTGAGCTCATATTTTCATAACCATGCAATGGATTTGGTTTATATTTACTATGATGATACATATAGGTCCAATCGTTTATTCAGCAATACCCCCACCCATACCCATGACCTCAAGGTCAAGGTCACAGACTTAGAAAATTTTTAATGTTTAAGACTTTGGTTAAGGTATTTGTACCACCAATTTCAATATAACTTCACACAAATGTTCCTTATACAAATATCATGCGCAAGTTCGACTTTCAAGGTCATGACCTCAAGGTCAAGGTCACTGTGGCTATTTTTTAGGAAAACTTTGTCATCGCTCTAGCGCCTACATTTCTTCACCAATTTCAGTATAACTTCACACAAATGTTCCTTATAAAAATATCTCGAGCATGTTCGACTTTCAAGGTCATGGCCTCAAGGTCAAGGTCACTGTGGCTATTTTTTTACCTGTTGTGCTACAAAGTTGAAATTTGGTATGACATCTACTCAGACCAAGACCTATCAGTTCATGTTCAAGTTGACCCAAAGTCGTGCCCCTGGGTGGGCCTAAGGATTGTGTAACAGGTCAAAATTGTCATATAGGAATTTGCATGCAAAACTGTCAAAATGTCTAATTATCTTGAAAATTTATCAGATTCGAACACCTAAACCATATATAGTATTGTTCCTTATGATATGACACATTCCATGACACAGACTTTGGGTCCCTACAGTCACCCCTGGGCCATGCCCCGCCCCCTTTGCTTCATTAAAGTCTTTATATCTCAGAAACTATCCATATCCCCACCCCTTAACCATATATATTATTGTTCCTTATGATAAGATACATTGAGTGATACAGACATTGGGTCTATCCCGACCCCCCCACCTAAACCATATATATTATTGTTGCTTATGATATGACACATTCCAAGACGCAGACTTTGGGTCCCTCCGTGCACTGTCCCCGTCATAAAAGGCTTTATATCTCAGAAACTATCCATGTCCCCACCCCTAAACCATATATATTATTGTTCCTTATGATAAGATGCATTGACTGACACAGACTTAATCAGATTCGAACACCTAAACCATACATATTATTGTTCCTTATGATATGACTCATTCTAAGACACAGTCTTTGTCTCCCTCTGGTCAACCCCGGACCATGCCCCGCCCCCTTCAATTCATAAAAGGCCTTATATCTCAGAAACAATTCATATCTCCACCACTTAACCATATATATTATTGTTCCTTATGATAAGATGCATTCACTGACACAGACCTTGGGTCCCTGTGGACAGCTCCGGGTCCCTCCGGACACCCCCGTGCCATTCTAGAGAATGGTACAAGCCATATCGACAAAGATATATGGCGGGGACATCTGTGTACTTTGGACACATGTCTAGTTCAGTCATATCACGACGGTGTCTGGTTGTGACAGGGAGCTCAATGCTCACTTTTATAGTGCTGCCTCACTGAAGTATCATGTCCCAGACACATTACATGATACCACACCCAGTCACATTATTCTGACACTGGGTCGACCAGTCCTAGCTCTATCCCGTAAATCTGAGTGCCAAGCGAGGAGCAGCTAGTAACATTTTTAACGACTTTGGTATGTCGCGGCCCGGGATCGAACCCGTGACCTCCCGTTCCCCGGAGCCGACACTCTACCAACTGAGCTACCGGGGTCGTTTAGGGGTTTTGCACATACTCATTTAGGCCAATGGGAATCCTGCGGGGTGTGGAGCGGGCACAGGATTCAGAGATTCAGACTGGTGGGGTATGTTTGTCCAAAGTTTACTGAAAATCCTCCCGGGCTGCAAGAGATAGAGCGGGCACAAAATTCAAAGATTCAATCTTGTGTCATTCAGCTGTGGCCATGGCCTTGAATCGGCATGGTTTATTTATGGGTTCTGCGCGTCAGCTCACTGAAGGGAATATTTGGCCAAGGTTTCTTGGAAGTCTGTTGTAGGATTCAGGAGATGCTGAGCGAGGAGTGCGGATATAGACATAGTTTTTCTGTGATTCCCCATCCACTTACTGACGGGAAATCAAAACATTTTTGACATGAAATCTAGTAAGAGTTTGGTACAGGCTACAAAATCGAAAACAAAAAAAAAAAAAAAAAGGTTCTTAAATCGCAAAGTCTTAATCGTATGACGCACAGCTTGCTTTATTTCAATTGGTAATCATATGATCAACTTACTGTTACATTTTTTAGGACTTATCTTAGTGATTCCACTGCACAAGGATAACTTATGGGTTCCACCGCACAATATTTTAGCCTTTTTGCACCAAAGGCGTGAAAAATGGTACTTGGCACATATTGATCTCATTATTGTCACACAATAAAAAACAAAAACCCTAGCTGTATTGAGATTGGTTCTCTTAGTGTCACTGATCAATAAAGATAACACACCCTTTCTGTATTGATATTGGTCTCATGACTGCCAATGATCAATAAAGATAACACACCCTTTCTGTAATTGATATTGGTCTCATGACTGTCACTGATCAATAAAGATAACACACCCTTTCTGTATTGATATTGGTCTCATGACTGCCAATGATCAATAAAGATAACACACCCTTTCTGTAATTGATATTGGTCTCATGACTGCCAATGATCAATAAAGATAACACACCCTTTCTGTATTGATATTGGTCTCATGACTGCCAATGATCAATAAAGATAACACACCCTTTCTGTATTGATATTGGTCTCATGACTGTCACTGATCAATAAAGATAACACACCCTTTCTGTATTGATATTGGTCTCATGACTGTCAATGATCAATAAATATAACACACCCTTTCTGTATTGATATTGGTCTCATGACTGCCAATGATCAATAAATATAACACACCCTTTCTGTATTGATATTGGTCTCATGACTGTCACTGATCAATAAAGATAACACACCCTTTCTGTATTGATATTGGTCTCATGACTGCCAATGATCAATAAAGATAACACACCCTTTCTGTATTGATTTTGGTCTCATGACTGCCAATGATCAATAAAGATAACACATCCTTTCTGTATTGATTTTGGTCTCATGACTGCCAATGATCA
This sequence comes from Lucinisca nassula, assembly GCA_963580285.1. NCBI lineage: Eukaryota > Metazoa > Mollusca > Bivalvia > Lucinida > Lucinidae > Lucinisca > Lucinisca nassula. Next base: position 119,589,968 of record OY757014.1, read on the forward strand.
ATAAAGATAACACACCCTTTCTGTATTGATATTGGTCTCATGACTGTCAATGATCAATAAATATAACACACCCTTTCTGTATTGATATTGGTCTCATGACTGTCAATGATCAATAAAGATAACACACCCTTTCTGTATTGATTTTGGTCTCATGACTGCCAATGATCAATAAAGATAACACACCCTTTCTGTATTGATATTGGTCTCATGACTGCCAATGATCAATAAAGATAACACACCCTTTCTGTATTGATATTGGTCTCATGACTGTCAATGATCAATAAATATAACACACCCTTTCTGTAATTGATATTGGTCTCATGACTGTCAATGATCAATAAATATAACACACCCTTTCTGTATTGATATTGGTCTCATGACTGTCAATGATCAATAAAGCAATAAAGAAAACGCGCCCTTATTATATTGGTATCTGCCTCATGACTGTCACTGACCAATAGAGATAACACATTGTTACTGCATTGATATTGGTCTCATTATTATCACTAAGCAATAAAGATAAGACACACTCGTCTGATATAGATATCATTATTGTCACTGAAAAATAAAGATTATAGGTTACATGACTGTCACTGACCAAGTAAGTAAAATCGACCAAACTGCATTGCTATTGGTCACATGACTGTCACTGATCCAAAACGTGATACATCTTTATTGTATTGCTAATGCCCTTAAGACTGTTACTGACCAATAAAGTAAAATATCCAAGCTATATTGCTGTTCCTCACATTACCGTCATTGACCGATAAAGGTAAATCGTCAAAACTGTATTGCTGTTGGTCACATGAATGTGATTGACCAGTAAAGTTAAAACATCCAAACTGTATTCGTGTTTGTGACATGACTGTGACTGACCATTAAAGTTAAATCTTCCAGGTTGTATTCGTATTGGTCACATGACAGTCGCTGGTCAATAAAGTAAAACGTCTAATTTACATAGCTATTTCTCACATGACTATTGTTATTGGTCACATGACAGTCACTTGTCAATAAAGCTAAGTCGTCCAAACTGTATTGGTATTGGTCACATGGTTGCACCAACCAATAAAGTATAGCAACAATTTTTTATAACTGCTGCTCGTCGCATGACTACCAAATTTTATTGAAATTGGTTACATGACTAACACCGACCAATAAAGAAAAACATATTAACCGTGTAGTCATTGGCCATTGGACTATCAATGAAGCGCCCAAACCGTATTGCTATTGGTCACATGACGGTCTCTGACCATTAAAATTGAAACATCCAAACTGTATTGCAACAGGTCAAATGACTGTCACTGACTTATAAGGTTAAAACGTCCAGACACTTTTGCTATCGTTCACATGATTGTCATTTAGCAATAAAGGTTTACATTCAGGGCGGTATTGCAATTGGTCACATGATTGTCACTGATAATACTGAACTTATGCTGGTATGATATGTCTGATTCGAGTATTATGGCCCTTCATAAAGGATCTTATATGAGTGTTCATGTATTATTGAATTTATTAAAGGAGTAGAGGGAAAATGAAAAAAAAAATTCTATCTATCATATGGCTTTTAAAACGCATTGTAAGCACACTTGTTTTACATTAATGTCAATATTCCATATTAGTAAATACGATTTCGTGAAGGACGTCGTACATGTAACTTTTCGGGGCGTATCTAACTAATTTGCATATATAATCCAATAGTGAGTTTCCGAATTTATTACACGGCGTTATTACATTCTCATCACGACATCATATGATATAAGAAAATAAATTTCCCCTGTACGAAGGATAGCTTTGCTATGTTATGTTGAAGAAAGTAACCAGCTTTTCAGGTCAGGTCAGGTCAGGTCGGGTAAGAGCAGGCTTGCTACTGGGCAAGAGCCATGCAGGGCCAGTACAACGTTATCTCTGGGGTGATGTCGCGTTGCACAGCATACGATTTAACATGGTACAAATATGGCAAATTGTTTAATATGACATAATTCTACAACAAGGGGCTGGATCAGAATCCTGTTTCTGCTATGCACATTTTCAATGTATGTCTGAACTGTGTTGCAAGTTTCAATGCCCTATATCAAATACTGTAGAAGTTGCAGAGACCAGAACACTACAACAGTGTTTGACGTACAGACTTATATGTACGTTCAGGCAACTATATGCCCCTCCTCAATTCTTGGGGGCATAAAACAGAGCACCCGGAGAAGAAAAAAAAAACATCTGGCCTTCCATTGCAGAGCTTGGCGTGCTCACATGTGACAACAGCGGTGAGAGACCTAATGATGAAAAGTCAGCGCTCTTACCCACTAGGCTACAGATGCTCGAACAAAATGGGCTAATTCAGCTGTTGATTTCACATCTACCAAAATGATCCTAAGTGATTGGATATACAGGTCTAGGCCCCGGTCAAGGCAATCAGTGCACGCCCAGAGACAGGAATCACGTGACAGACAGGAATGTTACGTCAAACATTGTAGTACTGTTCTTGTCTCTGCAACTTCTCCTACAGTATTTAACCCTGAAATACCATGATGTTAAGAAAATACTGTAGACCGTGATCAAATGCTGTTTTCTATGGCGTCTGTCTGGGTCAAATTTACCATTTCCAGTAAAGCTTGAGAAGCCTCCGTGGTGTAGTGGTTACGCTACTCGCCTTGTAAACCAGGGGTCGCAGGATCGATCCCGGGCTTCTCCAGACTTTCGGATGAGTCTTTAAACCAAGGTCCGTCTCCGTATGACCTTAGCTATTGGTGGAACGTAAAGTTAAACTCTCATTCACTCCAGTAAAGCTTGTTTTGCATTTGCGCTTGAGCACTATCAATTGAATACATGTATACAGAAAGGCATACGATGCTTTGCCCTAGGTCAAGAAAGTAAATAAATAAATGCATATAAAATAAAAGATAAATATACTGGAGAACTTCCAAAATGCTATCCGAGTTCAATAACGACTTAGCAAACCGTAATTGGATACATAAACAGACGCCACATCAGGCAACATAACGCGGCGTCTGATCAGTAAGTTCTGAAGTTAGATCCATTGGAAGCAAGGAATACACCAAATAAAAGAAAATAGCAGACTCGGTTTTTTTGAGTCTGTTCATGACCAGTATTGAAATGTTCAACACCGACCACGCCCTCTAGCACCGGCTTAAGCAGACAAGGAAATATAATCTGCACTATGATGATGTACGGGGAGACGTCTTACGGCCGCCACACGGCATAACACCAGCTACAGTGAACATAAATAAGTTCAGGCCTACACTTAAAATTCTGGAATTTACGGGTTGAACGGAAGGTCTAATTAATTTCAGGACTATTTTCTCAGCCTTCAGTCAGAGACAGTCTACCCACACGTTATTTCAGTGCTTTGGTTGGTGCTGCAGCCTTGTACACATGCTGGTAGTTTGTGTCTGATTTGAGTGTCACGGCCCCTTCAATATTAAAAGTTATCCCTATAAAAGGCCAGCCTTCCTATGTACAGTCAAAGAATTCTCTCCTGTCGCGGGACACTACGCATGTGCGGACGTGTTTTGCTTTACGTCTTCTCTTATACTTGTATATTTGCTGGTAGTAGTGCACTTTACAGTTTAGTTCACTACGAAAAAAAGACCTTTACAAATACTTTGTAAATTTTACCACCGAAAAAAAAACGAAAATTTTAAGATGAAAAATTGTGATATTTTTCTTATTTCTGCTCATAATAAAGAGAAATAAGAAAAATAAATAATGCTTACCCCTGTAAATACCAGTTTTACGGTATAAAAGTGGGGTTCAAAGGGGTCAAAATTATATAGATGTGTTTTTGTGATGATTAGGCATGAGACTTTTCAGATTTTTGGCGGATTTCAGACTGATGGTTTTAAAGGTGTTTTGCATAGTTCTTTTTTCTGAAAATTGCAAAATGACAGGTTTCAGATTTTTCACTCAGGTTTCACATTTTCTGAGCAGTCCTCCAGTCTCATGCCTGTGCCATGTTCTTGTGCCCCCTGCATAAATTTGACACCGTTAAACAGATCTTCATGAAACTTCATATACATTTGAAACACCATAAGACGGCGTGCGGGACATATGAACCATAACTCTGAGTTGTCTACTTTTGGAGTCATCGTCCGTTCAACATTGAACATAGCCATTTCTACCTTGTACTCATGTCCTTTCTGTTATGTGAAAACTGTTCGAGATATTTCCATGTAATCTATCACAAAGAGACAGCATGCAGACACAAGCACCATAACTCTGGTTAACCTACTTCCTAAGTTGTAGCCCTTTGAAACTAGTGAATATTAAAAATAGCCATTTCTATCAACAGTTTACTCGCGTTTGCTCTGTAAGTTGGAAATTATTTCAATTTTTTTTATGAAATTTTACTAAACTTTAACGAATTATGACCGTAATTGTATCTTATTTACATCCGGTGTTATGGCCCTTGAAACATTGAAAATGTGAGTTCGGTAATATATTATCTGCTCTATAATTTGAAAATTGTTGGAGACATTTTCTTGAAAGTTGATGCAAGTGTACATCACCATGATATGTTCTACAGAAGACATCCCGCAAACACGCCTATATAATGTTGAACCCCTTGAACGCCACTTTTATATAGTAAAACTGGGGTTTAGAGGGGAAATCATAATTTTCTTAATTCTGCTCTAAAATATAGATTGTGGGTACTCGTTAGAACCACCTCATCGAGGCGGTTCTAATGAGTACCCATAGAACCACCTCATCGGGGCGGTTCTAATCCATAACTCAGGCTTTGGCCGGGCCCCTCGGAGTCTAACTATTGGTTTTCCTTTGCTCCAGCAATTCTGTTGTTGTATTCTGTCGAGTCCTCAACCTTGTTTCATCTCTGTAGTTTTTTTATTTGTATGTTCTCGGAGATGTTACACTGATGAGTTAGGAAGCCTTCACGCGGACTAAACAAAATTAGTGTATACGCAACAGAGGTAAGGGCGAGGAATATGGCCATGTAAAATCGATTTAAGCCCCCCCCCCCTCCCCCCCAGTGGAATTCTTTCCACTGACCGTTCCAAGGCGGTTCTTCTGTGGCGGTTTATTTATGTTGTTGTTTGTTACTTACTGTGTGTATCACTTGTGTCTTTATATTTTGGATGGCCATTTGGCTATTTTGTGGGAAAGTAACTGCCCCTTTGGCCTTCCTTAGTTTCGGTTTCCATTATGGTCTGGTCGCTTCATGTTTGTGTTTCTTTCCCTTTGGTGTCTTTGATGGGTGGAGTAAGTTAATTGTATCGATTCCTGATCTTTGTTGTACTTCTACTTAGCTAAGTTATGACTGTTTGAACATTGAAAGTAACGGTTTCTGTGATATTTTTTTTTTTTTTTTTGGTTTGGGTTTTACGGCCCTTTCAAGATTATTTCACTCATATCGAGCCGATCGTTAATCAGAGGTGGGCGAAAACCGGAGTACCCGGAGAAAAACCACCTGACCTTCCGTTGCAGAACTTGGCGTCTCACACGTGGCCCGAGCGAGGCTCGAACCTACGGCGGTGAGAGACCTAGTGACTAAGAGTCAGCGCTCTTATCCACTAGGCCACGGAGGCCCGTTAGTGATATATTTGTATCTACTGTGAAAATAGAAAACTATTTGAAGACATTTTCCATAAACTCCACACAAAAGTGAAGCATCATGAGGGATTCTGCACTAAATTAGAACTGTATCTTTTGGAGCCAAGGCCCTTTGAACATTGAAAATACGTCATCCCAGTTAAGTATTCATGTCAGCTTTTTTAAGCGTAAGACTATCGCACATTACCTTGGAATTCCTTCTTATCAGTGTTGATGTAAGTGTAGTGGCGGGGCATGCTGCAATGCTTACAGCGATATTTTTATGCCCCCGCCTATTCGGAGAATAGCGGAAGGGCATTAAGTTTTACCCCTGTCCGTCCGTTCGTACGTTCGTTCGTCCGTCCCGACATCGTGTCCTGGACATAACTCCTTAACCGTATGGAATATAGTCATGAAACTTCACAGGTGCATTCATCACACTGAGACGATGTGTCATGAACAAGGAAGACAACTCTTGCGTTTTTGGTTTTTGGATTATCTGCCCTTGACTTAGTACCATATAGTAAACCGTGTCCGGGCCATAACTCCTAAACCCTATGAAATATATTCATGAAACTTCACAGGTGCATTCATCACACTGAGACGATGTGTCATGAACAAGGAAGACAACTCTTGCATTTTTGGTTTTTGCATTATCTGCCCTTGACTTAGTACCATATAGTAAACCGTGTCCGGGCCATAACTCCTAAACCGTATGGAATATATTCATGAAACTTCACAGGTGCATTCATCACACTGAGACGATGTGTCATGAATAAGGAAGACGACTCTTGCATTTTTGGTTTTTGAATTATCTGCCCTTGACTTAGTACCATATAGTAAACCGTGTCCGGGCCATAACGTCTAAACCGTATGGAATATAATCATGAAGCTTCACAGGTGCATCCATCATACCATCATGTGTCATGAACAAGGAAGACAACTCCTGCTTGTTTTTGAATTATCTGCCCTTGACTTACATCCATATATAGTCAAATGGAATGTCGTGTCCGGGCCATAAGTCCTAAACCGTATGGAATATATTCATGAAACTTCACAGGTGCATTCATCACACTTAGACGATGTGTCATGAACGAGGAAGACAACTCTTGCATTTTTGGTTTTTGAATTATCTGCCATTGACTTAGTACCATATAGTAAACCGTGTTCGGACCATAACTCCTAAACCGTATGGAATATATTCATAAAACTTCACAGATGCATTCATCACACTGAGACGATGTGTCATGAACAAGGGAGACAACTCTTGCATTTTTGGTTTTTGGATTATCTGCCCTTGAGGCATATATTTTATGATTGATTTGAAGTACATTTGTAATATTTTTTATGAATGGCATTTGGCGGGGGCATCCGTGTCCGATGGACACATTTGCTAGTTTAACTACTATTACTGCTACTACTTTAACTACTACTACTACTACTACTACTACTACTACTACTACTACTACTACTTCTACTACTACTACTACTGCTACTACTACTACTACTACTACTTTAACTACTGCTACTACTACTATTATTATTACTACTTTAACTACTACTACTTCTTTAACTACTACTACTTAAACTCCTACTACTACTACTTTAACTATACTACTACTTCATCTTTAACTACTACTTCTACTACTACTACTACTAATTTAACTTCAACTACTACTACTACTTTAAAGCCCCCGCCCGCCCATAGGGGCTTGAAGAAATATATGGGCTGCATGATGCTTCCACGCAGAGTTGAATCCGGCCCGCACACTAGTACTGGTAAACCGCTTAGAGGATCTAAGCCTGTCCAGGAACCGCGGTGCGAGGCGCACCGTCCATGCTAATAAACCTTATTGGTTTCATTGGGCGACAGGGCTTGAGATGTCATTTCATCTCAATGTCGGTTAAAAGTCCCACAAAATTGGAAGCAACGTCTCCAAAATGACCTTTACAGTGTTGACGGGGACGTTAAACCTCAAATCAAACAAACAAATACTACTACTTTAACTACTACTACTACTTTAACTACTACTACTACTACTACTACTACTACTACTACTACTACTACTACTACTACTACTACTTTTACTACTACTTGACCGGCCCCGATAGCTCGGTTGGTAGAGTGTCCGCTCCGGGGAATGCAAGGTCACGGGTTCGATCCCGGGCCGCCACATACCAAAGTCGTTAAAAATGGTACTAGCTGCTCCTCGCTTGGCACTCTGATTAACGGGGTAGAACTAGGACTGGTCGACCCAGTCTCAGGATAGTGTGACTGGGTGTGGTATCATGTAATGTGTCTTGGACATGATACTTCAGTGAGGCAGCACTATAAAAGTGAGCATTGAGCTCCCTGTTGCAACCAGACACCGTCGTGACATAACTGAAAAATTGTTGAAAGGGACGTTAAACCCGAATTCACACACACATTACTACTTTTACTACTACTACTACTACTACTACCATTTTAACCACTACTACTTCTACTACTACTGCTATTACTACTACTACTACTTCTACTACTACTACTACTACTACTAGTACTACTACTGCTACTACTACTGCTTCTACTACTTCAACAACTTTAACTACTTCTACTACTACTACTTTAACTACTACTACTACTACTACTACTTCTACTACTACTACTATTACTACTACTACTACTTTAACTACTATTGCTACTGGTACTACTTTAACTACTACTACTACTACTTTAAATACTACTACTACTTTAACTACCACTACCCCTTCTACTTTAACTACTACTACTACTACTACTACTATTACTACTACTACTACTACTACTACTACTACTACTACTATTACTACTACTTCTACTATTATTACTACTACTACTACTACTACTACTACTACTACTACTACTACTTATACTACTTTAACTGCTACTTTAACTGCTGCTACTACTACTACTACTACTTTAACTACTACTTCTTTAACTACTACTACTACTACTACTACTACTACTACTACTACTACTACTACTACTACTACTACTACTTCTACTACTACTACTACTACTACTACTACTACTACTACTACTACTACTACTACTTTAACTACTTTGCCCCCGCCCATAGGGGCTGGAAGAAATATATGGGCTGCATGATGCTTCCACGCAGAGCTGAATCCGGCCTGCACACTAGTACTTGTAAACCGCTTAGAGTATCTAAGCCTGTCCAGGAACCGCGGTGCGAGCCGGACCGTCCATGCAAATAAACCCTATTGGTTTCATTTGGCGACAGGGCTTGAGATGTCATTTCATCTCAATGTCGGGTAAAAGTCCCACAAAATTGGAAGCAACGTCTCCAAAATGACCTTTACAGTGTTGACGGGGACGTTAAACCTCAAATCAAACAAACAAGTATTACTAGTTAAAATAGTAGTAGTAGTTGTAGTTCAAGTAGTAGTAGTAGTATTAGTAGCAGTAGTAGTAGTAGTTAAAGTTGTCAGATCAACTAACCAATTTTAACAACTACTACTGCTTTAACTAATACTGCTACTTTAACTACTACTCCAACTACTACTTCTTTACCTGCTTCTACTTCTACTACTACAACTTTAACTACTACTTCTACTACTACTTCAACTACTACTACTACTACTACTACTACTACTACTACTACTACTACTACTACTACTACTCTTACTTCTTCTTCTCCTACTACTACTACTACTACTTTAACTTCTACTCCTACTACTACAACGTCTGCTACTACTACTTTAACTAATACTACTATTACGTATACTACTCATACTGCTTTAACTACTACTACTACTACAACTTCTACTACTACTACTACTACTTCTACTACTACTTCTTAAACTACTACTACTACTTTAACTACTACTACTTCTACTTTAACTACTACTTCTACTTTAACTACTACTACTTTAATTACTGCTACTACTACTTCTACTTTAATTACTACTACTACTAATTCTACTTTAACTACTACAACTACTTTAACTGCTACGATTACTCCTACTTACTGCTACTACTACACCTACTTTAACACTTACTACTTCTTCTACTCCTACTTACACTACTACTACTACTACTCCTTTAACTACTACTCCTACTACTTTAACTACTCATTCTACTACTACTTTATCTACTACTACCACTACTGCTACTTTAACTACTACTACTACTTCTTTAACTACTTCTACTTCTACTACTACTAATTCTACTACAACTACTTTGACTCCTACTACTTTAACTACTACTACTGTTACTACTTTAATTACTACTACTACTACTACTTTAACTACTACTACTACTACTTTAACTCCTAGTATTACTACGACTACTGCTACTACTACTTTAACTACTACTACTTCTTTAGCTCCAACTACTACTTAAACTGCTACGATTACTCCTACTTTAACTGCTACTCCTACTACTACTTAAACAACTACAACTTCTCCTACTACAACTTTAACTACCACTAATACTACTTGAACTACTACTTCTACTTTAACTTCTACTACTACTACTTCTACTACTTAAACTTCTACTACTACTGTTTCTACTTCAGCTACTACTACTACTTCTACTGCTTTAACTTCTACTACTACTTTAACTTCTACTACTACTACTACTTTAACCACTGTTTCTACCACTAATTGGACTACTTCTTCTGCTACTACTTTAACTATAACTACTACTACTACTACTTCTACTACAACTACTACTACAACTACTACTTTAACTTCTACTACTTGAACTACTATTACTACTACTACTACTTTAACTACTTCTACTTCTGCTACCACTACTTCTACCACTACTACTTTAACTACTACTACTTTAACTACTACTATTTTAACTGCTACTACTATTACTATTTTAACTACTGCTACTATTACTACTACTACTTAAACTACTACTTCTACTTTAACTCCTGATATTACTTCTACTACTACTACTACTTCTACTACTACTACAACTACTACTACTACTACTTTAACTTCTACTGCCTCTTTAACTTCTACTACTACTACTACTACTTTAACGTCTTCTACTACTAATTTGACTACTACTAGTTCTACTGCTATTTTCGTTTAACTACTACTACTTCTACTACTACCTTTAATACTGCTACTACTTGAACTACTACTACTACTACTTTAACTACTTCTACTACTACTACTACTACTTTGACTTCTACTTCTACTCCTTTAACTACTGCTACTATTACTACTACTACTACTTTAACTATTACTTCTTTACCTACTTCTACTGCTACTACTTCTTGGACTTCTATTTCTACTGCTGCTACTACTACTACTTTAACTACTACTACTTCTACTTTAGCTTCTACTACTTTAACTACTACTACTACTACTACTTTAACTAAAACTACTACTACTTTAACTACTACTACTTTAATACTACTGCTACAACTTTATCTAGTACTACTTTAATTGCTACTACTTCTACTACTTTAACTTCTACTACTACTTTAACTACTACTTCTACTACTACTACTACTACATCTACTACTACTTTAATTACTGCTACTACTACTACTTTAACTACTACTTCTACTACTTTAACTACTTCTACTACTACTACTTTAACTACTACTACAACTACTACTATTACTACTACTCCTACTTTAACCACTACAAATACTTTAACTGCTATGACTACTACTAACTGCTACTACTACTCTTACTTTAACAACTACTACTTCTACTACTACTACTTTAACTACGACTTCTACTTTCACTACTACTTCTACTACTACTACTTCTACTACTACTACTTTAATTACTGCTACTACTACTACTTTAACTACTACTTCTACTACTTTAACTACTTCTACTACTACTACTTTAACTACTACTACTACTACAACTACTACTATTACTACTACTACAACCACTACAAATACTTTAACTGCTACGACTACTCCTACTAACTGCTACGACTACTCTTACTTTAACAACAACTACTACTACTACTACTACTTCTACTACTACTACTACTACTACTACTTTTTCGCCCCCGGCCATAGGGGCTTGAAGAAATATATGGGCTGCATGATGCTTCCACGCAGAGCTGAATCCGGCCCGCACACTAGTACCGGTAAACCGCTTAGAGGATCTAAGCCTGTCCAGGAACCGCGGTGGGAGGCGGGACCGTCCATGCTAATAAACCCTATTGGTTTCATTGGGCGACAGGGCTTGAGATGTCATTTCATCTCAATGTCGGGTAAAAGTCCCACAAAATTGGAAGCAACGTCTCCAAAATGACCTTTACAGTGTTGACGGGGACATTAAACCTCAAATTAAACAAACAAACAAAACTACTACTTTAACTACTACTACTTTAACTACCACCACTACTTTAATTGCTACGACTCCTCCTACTTTAACTGCTACTCCTACTACTATTTTAACAACTACTACTTCTACTACTTTACCTTCTACTACTACTACTACTTCAACTGCTACTACTACTTTTACTACTTTAGCTACTACTACTTCTAATTAAACTACTACTTCTGCTACTTCTTTTAGTACTTATACTACTGCTACTACTACTACTACTAGTTCTTTAGCTACTACTACTTTAACTACTGTTACTACTACTACTTTAACTACTACTACTACTACTTTAACTACTACTACTACTACTACTTTAACTACTACTACTACTTTTACTGCTACTACTATTTCACCTACTAATGCTACTATTCCTACTACTACTTTAACTACTACTACTACTACTATTACTTTAACTACTGCTACTACTTAAACTACTACTACTTTGATAACTGCTACTACTACTACTTTTTTAACTACTTCTACTTCTACCTCTACTACTACTACTACTACTACAACTACAAATACTTAAACTACTACAACTACTTTAACTGCTACGACTTCTCCTGCTGACTGCTTCTACTACTACTTTAACAACTACTACTACTGCTGCTACTACTACTTCAACTACTACAACTACTACTACTACTACTACTTTAACAACTACTACTCCTTCTACTACTACTTTATCTACTACTACCAGTACTGCTACTTTAACTACTACTACTGCTACTTTAACTACTTCTACTTCTGCTACTACTACTTCTACTACTACTATTTTAACTATTACTACTATTACTATTTTAATTACTGCTACTATTTCTACTTTAACTACTACTACTACTACTTTAACTCCTACTTTTACTACTACTACTCCTACGACTACTTCTGCTACTAATTTAACTTCTACTACTAATACTACTTTAACTACCACTACTACTTTAACTGCTACGACTACTCCTACTTTAAGTGCTACTCCTACTACTATTTTAACAACTTCTACTTCTCCTACTACTACTTTAACAACTACTACTTCTCCTACTTTTACTTTAGCTACTACTACTTTACCTACTACTACTACTACTACTACTACTACTACTACTACTACTACTACTACTTTAACTTCTACTACTACTTCTACTTTAACTACTACTACTTCTATTACTACTTTAAGTACAAGTACTAATTTTGCTTTAACTTCTACTTCTACTTTAACTTCTACTTTAACTGCTACGACTACTCCTACTTTAACTGCTACTCCTACTTCTACTTTAACAACTACTACTTTTCCTACTTCTACTTCTCCTACTACTTTTCCTACTTCTACTTCTCCTACTACTACTTTAAATACCACTACTACTACTTGAACTACTAATACTACTTTAAATTCTACTACTACTTTAACTTCTGCTACTACTTCTACTACTACTTTAACTACTACTACTACTATTTCTACTTAAGCTACTACTACTACTACTACTACTACTGCTACTATTACTTTAACTACTGCTACTACTTAAACTACTACTACTTTGATAACTGCTACTACTAATACTTTTTTTAACTACTTCTACTTCTACCTCTACTACTACTACTACTACTACAACTACAAATACTTAAACTACTACAACTACTTTAACTGCTACGACTTCTCCTGCTGACTGCTTCTACTACTACTTTAACAACTACTACTACTACTGCTACTACTACTTCAACTACTACAACTACTACTACTACTACTACTTTAACAACTACTACTCCTTCTACTACTACTTTATCTACTACTACCAGTACTGCTACTTTAACTACTACTACTGTTACTTTAACTACTTCTACTTCTGCTACTACTACTTCTACTACTACTATTTTAACTATTACTACTATTACTATTTTAATTACTGCTACTATTTCTACTTTAACTACTACTACTACTACTTTAACTCCTACTATTACTACTACTACTCCTACGACTACTTCTGCTACTAATTTAACTTCTACTACTAATACTACTTTAACTACCACTACTACTTTAACTGCTACGACTACTCCTACTTTAAGTGCTACTCCTACTACTATTTTACCAACTTCTACTTCTCCTACTACTACTTTAACAACTACTACTTCTCCTACTTTTACTTTAGCTACTACTACTTTACCTACTACTACTACTACTACTACTACTACTACTACTACTTTAACTTCTACTACTACTACTACTTTAACTTCTACTACTACTTCTACTTTAACTACTTCTACTTCTATTACTACTTTAAGTACAAGTACTAATTTTGCTTTAACTTCTACTTCTACTTTAACTTCTACTTTAGCTACCACTACTACTTTAACTGCTACGACTACTCCTACTTTAACTGCTACTCCTACTTCTACTTTAACAACTACTACTTCTCCTACTTCTACTTCTCCTACTACTACTTTAACTACCACTACTACTACTTGAACTACTAATACTACTTTAAATTCTACTACTACTTTAACTTCTGCTACTACTTCTACTACTACTTTAACTACTACTACTACTATTTCTACTTAAGCTACTGACTAGTGCAACAAATATTTTTTTTAAGATTTCGAAACAATGTGTTTGGCACAGTTACAAAATTGAACAGGAGGGGTTGAGGGACAGTTATATCCCCCGACGCAGTTTGGCCCTGGGTGTTTGAGTTGCAGGTTCTGCTCATCATCTTTTTAGGCCCTCATTTGATCTAGGTTTGGTGAGAATCTTTCCAGGGGTGGGGGGCGGGGGATGTGGAGCAGACAGGAAATTCACGGCTGGAGCTTGTGACCTTCATTTGTGACCTTCACCTGGAGTCTGCATGGTTAAGCTGGGGGTTCAGCATATCATCATATTCAGATCTTCATTGGACCAAAGTTGTGTGAGAGTCCTTCTGTGGGTAGGAGGATATGGAGGGGAGGCAAAGTTTGAGGATCTGGCGCTTGACCTTTAATTGTGACCATGATCGTGTGTCCCCATGACTGAGTTGCAGTTTCTGCACATCTTCTCACTGGGGAAAGTGTTTGGCCGGAGTTGAATGAAAATCTTCCAGGGGGTGAAATGGATAAGGAGCAGACATGGGGTTCAATGCTCGGACTCATGGTCTTCATCTATGTCCTTCAACTCGTGTTGTCATGGTGTGGTTATGCGTTCTGCACATCTCACTGTGGTGGATGTTTGACCATGGCTGGTGGGAATAAGGGGTTAAAGAGAAAATAAAATGTATAGGAAACTCAATGCTCAAAATGATGACCTTAAGTTGTAGCTTCGCTTGGGTTGGCGGGGTTGAGTTAGGGCTTTTGCGTGTGTGTGTGTGTGATTGTGTGTGTGTGTGTGTGTGTGTGTGTGTGTGTGTGTGTGTGTGTGTGTGTGTGTGTGTGTGTGAATTCGGGTTTAACGTCGCTTTCAACAATTTTTATGCCCCCGCATCGTATGATGCCGGGGGCATATAGTTTTTCGGTTTTCCGTACGTGCCTCCGTGGGTACGTGCGTACGTGCGTACGGTTTCCGAATGTACGAAAGTGTGTACGTACGTACGTACGTACGTAATCCTGTTAGACTCAGGTTAAGGTTTTTGTACAAGGTAGAACTTGAGCTCATATTTTCCAAACCATACAATAGATTTGGTTTATATTTAGTATGATGATAGATATAGGTCCAAAGTTTTATTCAGCAATACCCCCACCCATACCCTAGACCTCAAGGTCAAGGTCGTGGACTTTGAAATTTTTAACGTTTAAGACCCAGGTTAAGGTATTTGTACCAGGTAGAACTTGAGCTCATATTTTCCAAACCTTGTAATGAATTTGGTTCATATTCGGTATGATGATAGATATAGGACTGAAGTTTTATTCAGCAATACCCCCACCCATACCCATGACCTCAAGGTCAAGGTCATGGACTTGAAATTTTTAATGTTTAAGACCCAGGTTAAGGTATTTGTACCAGGTAGAACTTGAGCTCATATTTTCATAACCATGCAATGGATTTGGTTTATATTTACTATGATGATACATATAGGTCCAATCGTTTATTCAGCAATACCCCCACCCATACCCATGACCTCAAGGTCAAGGTCACAGACTTAGAAAATTTTTAATGTTTAAGACTTTGGTTAAGGTATTTGTACCACCAATTTCAATATAACTTCACACAAATGTTCCTTATACAAATATCATGCGCAAGTTCGACTTTCAAGGTCATGACCTCAAGGTCAAGGTCACTGTGGCTATTTTTTAGGAAAACTTTGTCATCGCTCTAGCGCCTACATTTCTTCACCAATTTCAGTATAACTTCACACAAATGTTCCTTATAAAAATATCTCGAGCATGTTCGACTTTCAAGGTCATGGCCTCAAGGTCAAGGTCACTGTGGCTATTTTTTTACCTGTTGTGCTACAAAGTTGAAATTTGGTATGACATCTACTCAGACCAAGACCTATCAGTTCATGTTCAAGTTGACCCAAAGTCGTGCCCCTGGGTGGGCCTAAGGATTGTGTAACAGGTCAAAATTGTCATATAGGAATTTGCATGCAAAACTGTCAAAATGTCTAATTATCTTGAAAATTTATCAGATTCGAACACCTAAACCATATATAGTATTGTTCCTTATGATATGACACATTCCATGACACAGACTTTGGGTCCCTACAGTCACTCCTGGGCCATGCCCCGCCCTCTTTGCTTCATTAAAGTTTTTATATCTTAGAAACTATCCATATCCCCACCCCTTAATCATATATATTATTGTTCCTTATGATAAGATGCATTGACTGATACAGACATTGGGTCCATCCCGACCCCCCCCCCCCCCCCCAACCCCTAAACCATATATATTATTGTTCCTTATGATATGACACATTCCATGACACAGACTTTGGATCCCTACGGTCACCCCTGGGCCATGCCCCGCCCCCTTTGCTTCATTAAAGTCTTTATATCTCAGAAACTATCCATATTACAAAGTTGAAATTCGGTATGACATCTACTCAGACCAAGACCTATCAGTTCATGTTCAAGTTGACCCAGGGTCATGCCCCTGGGTGGGCCCAGGGGTCAGAATGCATAACAGGTCAAAATTGTCATATAGGAATTTGTATGCAAAACTGTCAAAATGTCTAATTATCTTGAAAATTAATCAGATTCGAACACCTAAACCATATATATTATTGTTCCTTATGATATGACACATTCCATGACACAGACTTTGGGTCCCTACAGTCACCCCTGGGCCATGCCCCGCCCCCTTTGCTTCATTAAAGTCTTTATATCTCAGAAACTATCCATATCCCCACCCCTTAACCATATATATTATTGTTCCTTATGATAAGATACATTGACTGATACAGACATTGGGTCTATCCCGACCCCCCCACCTAAACCATATATATTATTGTTGCTTATGATATGACACATTCCAAGACGCAGACTTTGGGTCCCTCCGTGCACTGTCCCCGTCATAAAAGGCTTTATATCTCAGAAACTATCCATGTCCCCACCCCTAAACCATATATATTATTGTTCCTTATGATAAGATGCATTGACTGACACAGACTTAATCAGATTCGAACACCTAAACCATACATATTATTGTTCCTTATGATATGACTCATTCTAAGACACAGTCTTTGTCTCCCTCTGGTCAACCCCGGACCATGCCCCGCCCCCTTCAATTCATAAAAGGCCTTATATCTCAGAAACAATTCATATCTCCACCACTTAACCATATATATTATTGTTCCTTATGATAAGATGCATTCACTGACACAGACCTTGGGTCCCTGTGGACAGCTCCGGGTCCCTCCGGACACCCCCGTGCCATTCTAGAGAATGGGTACAAGCCATATCGACAAAGATATATGGCGGGGACATCTGTGTACTTTGGACACATGTCTAGTTCAGTCATATCACGACGGTGTCTGGTTGTGACAGGGAGCTCAATGCTCACTTTTATAGTGCTGCCTCACTGAAGTATCATGTCCCAGACACATTACATGATACCACACCCAGTCACATTATTCTGACACTGGGTCGACCAGTCCTAGCTCTATCCCGTAAATCTGAGTGCCAAGCGAGGAGCAGCTAGTAACATTTTTAACGACTTTGGTATGTCGCGGCCCGGGATCGAACCCGTGACCTCCCGTTCCCCGGAGCCGACACTCTACCAACTGAGCTACCGGGGTCGTTTAGGGGTTTTGCACATACTCATTTAGGCCAATGGGAATCCTGCGGGGTGTGGAGCGGGCACAGGATTCAGAGATTCAGACTGGTGGGGTATGTTTGTCCAAAGTTTACTGAAAATCCTCCCGGGCTGCAAGAGATAGAGCGGGCACAAAATTCAAAGATTCAATCTTGTGTCATTCAGCTGTGGCCATGGCCTTGAATCGGCATGGTTTATTTATGGGTTCTGCGCGTCAGCTCACTGAAGGGAATATTTGGCCAAGGTTTCTTGGAAGTCTGTTGTAGGATTCAGGAGATGCTGAGCGAGGAGTGCGGATATAGACATAGTTTTTCTGTGATTCCCCATCCACTTACTGACGGGAAATCAAAACATTTTTGACATGAAATCTAGTAAGAGTTTGGTACAGGCTACAAAATCGAAAAAAAAAAAAAAAAAAAAAAAAAGGTTCTTAAATCGCAAAGTCTTAATCGTATGACGCACAGCTTGCTTTATTTCAATTGGTAATCATATGATCAACTTACTGTTACATTTTTTAGGACTTATCTTAGTGATTCCACTGCACAAGGATAACTTATGGGTTCCACCGCACAATATTTTAGCCTTTTTGCACCAAAGGCGTGAAAAATGGTACTTGGCACATATTGATCTCATTATTGTCACACAATAAAAAACAAAAACCCTAGCTGTATTGAGATTGGTTCTCTTAGTGTCACTGATCAATAAAGATAACACACCCTTTCTGTATTGATATTGGTCTCATGACTGCCAATGATCAATAAAGATAACACACCCTTTCTGTAATTGATATTGGTCTCATGACTGTCACTGATCAATAAAGATAACACACCCTTTCTGTATTGATATTGGTCTCATGACTGCCAATGATCAATAAAGATAACACACCCTTTCTGTAATTGATATTGGTCTCATGACTGCCAATGATCAATAAAGATAACACACCCTTTCTGTATTGATATTGGTCTCATGACTGCCAATGATCAATAAAGATAACACACCCTTTCTGTATTGATATTGGTCTCATGACTGTCACTGATCAATAAAGATAACACACCCTTTCTGTATTGATATTGGTCTCATGACTGTCACTGATCAATAAAGATAACACACCCTTTCTGTATTGATATTGGTCTCATGACTGTCAATGATCAATAAATATAACACACCCTTTCTGTATTGATATTGGTCTCATGACTGCCAATGATCAATAAATATAACACACCCTTTCTGTATTGATATTGGTCTCATGACTGTCACTGATCAATAAAGATAACACACCCTTTCTGTATTGATATTGGTCTCATGACTGCCAATGATCAATAAAGATAACACACCCTTTCTGTATTGATTTTGGTCTCATGACTGCCAATGATCAATAAAGATAACACACCCTTTCTGTATTGATTTTGGTCTCATGACTGCCAATGATCAATAAAGATAACACACCCTTTCTGTATTGATATTGGTCTCATGACTGTCAATGATCAATAAATATAACACACCCTTTCTGTATTGATATTGGTCTCATGACTGTCAATGATCAATAAAGATAACACACCCTTTCTGTATTGATTTTGGTCTCATGACTGCCAATGATCAATAAAGATAACACACCCTTTCTGTATTGATATTGGTCTCATGACTGCCAATGATCAATAAAGATAACACACCCTTTCTGTATTGATATTGGTCTCATGACTGTCAATGATCAATAAATATAACACACCCTTTCTGTAATTGATATTGGTCTCATGACTGTCAATGATCAATAAATATAACACACCCTTTCTGTATTGATATTGGTCTCATGACTGTCAATGATCAATAAAGCAATAAAGAAAACGCGCCCTTATTATATTGGTATCTGCCTCATGACTGTCACTGACCAATAGAGATAACACATTGTTACTGCATTGATATTGGTCTCATTATTATCACTAAGCAATAAAGATAAGACACACTCGTCTGATATAGATATCATTATTGTCACTGAAAAATAAAGATTATAGGTTACATGACTGTCACTGACCAAGTAAGTAAAATCGACCAAACTGCATTGCTATTGGTCACATGACTGTCACTGATCCAAAACGTGATACATCTTTATTGTATTGCTAATGCCCTTAAGACTGTTACTGACCAATAAAGTAAAATATCCAAGCTATATTGCTGTTCCTCACATTACCGTCATTGACCGATAAAGGTAAATCGTCAAAACTGCATTGCTGTTGGTCACATGAATGTGATTGACCAGTAAAGTTAAAACATCCAAACTGTATTCGTGTTTGTGACATGACTGTGACTGACCATTAAAGTTAAATCTTCCAGGTTGTATTCGTATTGGTCACATGACAGTCGCTGGTCAATAAAGTAAAACGTCTAATTTACATAGCTATTTCTCACATGACTATTGTTATTGGTCACATGACAGTCACTTGTCAATAAAGCTAAGTCGTCCAAACTGTATTGGTATTGGTCACATGGTTGCACCAACCAATAAAGTATAGCAACAATTTTTTATAACTGCTGCTCGTCGCATGACTACCAAATTTTATTGAAATTGGTTACATGACTAACACCGACCAATAAAGAAAAACATATTAACCGTGTAGTCATTGGCCATTGGACTATCAATGAAGCGCCCAAACCGTATTGCTATTGGTCACATGACGGTCTCTGACCATTAAAATTGAAACATCCAAACTGTATTGCAATAGGTCAAATGACTGTCACTGACTTATAAGGTTAAAACGTCCAGACACTTTTGCTATCGTTCACATGATTGTCATTTAGCAATAAAGGTTTACATTCAGGGCGGTATTGCAATTGGTCACATGATTGTCACTGATAATACTGAACTTATGCTGGTATGATATGTCTGATTCGAGTATTATGGCCCTTCATAAAGGATCTTATATGAGTGTTCATGTATTATTGAATTTATTAAAGGAGTAGAGGGAAAATGAAAAAAAAAATTCTATCTATCATATGGCTTTTAAAACGCATTGTAAGCACAATTGTTTTACATTAATGTCAATATTCCATATTAGTAAATACGATTTCGTGAAGGACGTCGTACATGTAACTTTTCGGGGCGTATCTAACTAATTTGCATATATAATCCAATAGTGAGTTTCCGAATTTATTACACGGCGTTATTACATTCTCATCACGACATCATATGATATAAGAAAATAAATTTCCCCTGTACGAAGGATAGCTTTGCTATGTTATGTTGAAGAAAGTAACCAGCTTTTCAGGTCAGGTCAGGTCAGGTCGGGTAAGAGCAGGCTTGCTACTGGGCAAGAGCCATGCAGGGCCAGTACAACGTTATCTCTGGGGTGATGTCGCGTTGCACAGCATACGATTTAACATGGTACAAATATGGCAAATTGTTTAATATGACATAATTCTACAACAAGGGGCTGGATCAGAATCCTGTTTCTGCTATGCACATTTTCAATGTATGTCTGAACTGTGTTGCAAGTTTCAATGCCCTATATCAAATACTGTAGAAGTTGCAGAGACCAGAACACTACAACAGTGTTTGACGTACAGACTTATATGTACGTTCAGGCAACTATATGCCCCTCCTCAATTCTTGGGGGCATAAAACAGAGCACCCGGAGAAGAAAAAAAAACATCTGGCCTTCCATTGCAGAGCTTGGCGTGCTCACATGTGACAACAGCGGTGAGAGACCTAATGATGAAAAGTCAGCGCTCTTACCCACTAGGCTACAGATGCTCGAACAAAATGGGCTAATTCAGCTGTTGATTTCACATCTACCAAAATGATCCTAAGTGATTGGATATACAGGTCTAGGCCCCGGTCAAGGCAATCAGTGCACGCCCAGAGACAGGAATCACGTGACAGACAGGAATGTTACGTCAAACATTGTAGTACTGTTCTTGTCTCTGCAACTTCTCCTACAGTATTTAACCCTGAAATACCATGATGTTAAGAAAATACTGTAGACCGTGATCAAATGCTGTTTTCTATGGCGTCTGTCTGGGTCAAATTTACCATTTCCAGTAAAGCTTGAGAAGCCTCCGTGGTGTAGTGGTTACGCTACTCGCCTTGTAAACCAGGGGTCGCAGGATCGATCCCGGGCTTCTCCAGACTTTCGGATGAGTCTTTAAACCAAGGTCCGTCTCCGTATGACCTTAGCTATTGGTGGAACGTAAAGTTAAACTCTCATTCACTCCAGTAAAGCTTGTTTTGCATTTGCGCTTGAGCACTATCAATTGAATACATGTATACAGAAAGGCATACGATGCTTTGCCCTAGGTCAAGAAAGTAAATAAATAAATGCATATAAAATAAAAGATAAATATACTGGAGAACTTCCAAAATGCTATCCGAGTTCAATAACGACTTAGCAAACCGTAATTGGATACATAAACAGACGCCACATCAGGCAACATAACGCGGCGTCTGATCAGTAAGTTCTGAAGTTAGATCCATTGGAAGCAAGGAATACACCAAATAAAAGAAAATAGCAGACTCGGTTTTTTTGAGTCTGTTCATGACCAGTATTGAAATGTTCAACACCGACCACGCCCTCTAGCACCGGCTTAAGCAGACAAGGAAATATAATCTGCACTATGATGATGTACGGGGAGACGTCTTACGGCCGCCACACGGCATAACACCAGCTACAGTGAACATAAATAAGTTCAGGCCTACACTTAAAATTCTGGAATTTACGGGTTGAACGGAAGGTCTAATTAATTTCAGGACTATTACTACTTGAACTACTACTACTACAGTTACAACTGCTACTTCTACTACTATTACTACTACTTTGACTTCTACTATTACTACTTTAACTACTACTACTACTACTACTACTACTACTACTACTACTACTACTACTACTACTACTACTTTAATTACTACTTCTACTACTTCTTTGACCACTTCTACTACTGTTACTACGTCTTTGACTTCTTCTAATACTGCTACTTCTACTACTACTACTTTAACTACTACTACTACTTTAGCTGCTACTACTACTCCTTAAAAACTACTACTACTTTAACTACTACTACTACTACTACTACTTTAACTACTACTACTACTTTCACTACTACTACTTTAATTGCTTCTACTACTATTAGTTTAACTACTACTACTTTTTCTACTGCTACTACTATTACTACTTTAACTACTACTTCAAATACTTTAACTTCTACTACTACTTTAACTA